>OY811985.1:2074996-2401848 GCA_963681505.1 Eunapius fragilis
GCTCAGAGTTCATCCATATCACCCTAACGGTATTGAGAAGTTTAGGAAGAAGGGCAGGAATGTTCTTTGGTTCAGCAGTGGCCAAGTCAGTGCAGGGTCCGCTGAGGGTGGAGATGAACTTGAGACAGCTTTCAGCCTTTGCTAGGCTGTCCTGAGGAGTGAAATGAGGTGTTGTACAACACATGTAAACACATAAGTAAATATAGCACTAAAAATTTTAGATGAAAGCTACATGTATCTTTTTTCTTCTCAAGTGCATCCTACATAATCATCAGAAAGGTTTATGACTTAACAACTAAGCACTAAGGTCATACCTGTATTTGTTTAGATAGCTTGGTGAATGGTGGGAGGTATGAGGACTTTGCGTTCTCCATGATTGAAATGACCCTGGCAACACCAGTCTGGTCCAACTGCCTTGTCAGTCCCGACAGGTCATCACAGCGGGCCTTCCAGAACTGGATCTCTTCCAAAGGCCCAGCCCCTTCTGTCATCTCTAGAGACTCCTGGCTGTTGAGAACCTCTTTGATCTGACGCGTCCAATGGATGACCACCACTGCAGGGTGAGTGAAGGGACCGCCAGTACAGACAGTGAACGAGGGTGAGTGCTAACACGATTTAATTATTAACAAACAGTGTGCCCTTAATTAATGCACACCATAACATTATTAAATGCACCCCTAGCCAAAAAAATGCAACATTTACATACTAGTAATGCAAATTTACGTTGTTTAAACACATGGCATTACTGTACGGCAGTTATCTATAGCAAACATTACACTGCAACAGAAAGTGGTGGTGGAAGGGGATCACTAAAGAAACAAAAATAGACATCGAAATGCCATGCCTTCCAGTCGAAGAACAAGCTCCTTGTCCTTGAAAGCATCAGGAAGGTCCATGGAGGGCCCTTCGTCAGGTACATACAGTATGGTGTGGCCAACAGTCTTGTGTTGGGCATCAGTCAAATGAGCCATGACCCTGTGCAGCTGTGAGGAGAAATCGTTCCTCAAGCCTATCAGCATCAAGGAGCAAATACACGTCACTGACACAGCCATAAACCTGATACTGATATTTATGCACCACACTGGACACACACACACACACACACACACACACACACACACACACACACACACACACACACACACACACACACACACACAAATATAAACGTACACACATAAACACAGAAGTACACGCAAGCAAACAATCAAACAAACGAACACATGCATGTAAACCCAGGCAAGCAAATAAATATGTGCAAGGATACTGTCTGGCCAGGTGGAGTTGCTGAAGAAGGTAGGGGCATACAGGCCATGCATGACCCTCAGGAGAGTATCAACATGGGAACCCAGGACTGTACCAAACTGGACAACCTTGCGGAAGTTATCGACTGTCAATATTCTCCCTTGTCTGATGAAGTATGCAAACTGGTTCACCGGATTGGAGGGTACAGCATCGCATAACGACAGCCCTGCCTGTTGGTCAATGTAGATCAGTAGCAGTTGATGCGAAGGGTTAGTCAAGAAAGCACTGATTTGGCTTGTGTGGTCGTTGGTCCACATTTCGGGAGTGAGGTCGCCTAGAATGGTGCAATCTTTCACAAGCTGAACCTTTGGGAGAAATAGGTTTTAACTACACAAGCACGAAAAAAAGTCCACTTACCAAGTCTGTCAGTCCATCTGCAGGCGTCGAGCTTCCACTTACAGCCTTTCCTTGCGTGTCGCCTAGGCTCGATACCTTATTACTATTGCCAGTATTACTTTCCATTGCAGCGGTAGGATCATCCATTTGCAATATACTTGCCCGCCATACGCAGTCGCTATAGTGATAAAAGGGTGTGGCATATGCGGCTTATTAAAAATTATTGTTTATCACCCGCTAGCGCGTTGCACACAAAGTGAATGCATGAACGAGTTAACTTAGATGGCACGAGCATAGTGAATGAGGCGAACAAACTGAAAGAGGTCGATTACTGAGCCAAATCTTGGACTTGGAGCAGTATTTGAAATCAGTCGTCAAATGATCAAGGACGTAGACAAGGGTTGGGAGGGGGGAGGTGGGCTATAGCATCCCCCCCCCCCCCCCCCCCCCCCCCTCCAGATTTTTTCGCGATCATGAATTTTAATTACGATGTTAATAAGAGCCTGGACATCAATGAATTGAATTAGTGGCTAGATGGGCCTCCCCACCCTACCGTTTTTGAAAAGTTGTTTAGGCCGTTCCCGTAAGGCCTGGGGACGAGGCTAAGTCCAATAACATGTCTACACAATGAGGCATTCCTAAAATCAGGTGTTGTTGAAAGTAAAGTTAAAAATTGCTGGCCATGTCTTCATTACATCCATCATCATTGTCATTACTACCATCATTAGTGCCTGCCTTACCATCACTTATCTCATAGACATAATCATCCAACCCTAACACTGTCACAACCATCAGCAATCTTCCTGACCTCCTCTGGTCATAGTCATTGTTTAATAGATGGGACTGCACACTAATGTTCCACCTTTAACAGCTAGGTCCACCTGCATGAGTCAATCACAGTTGAGGCTGTTTAGGCATCACATTTACCTCAGTATAATTGTATTAGCATTGGTATTAGTTTGATTCACTGTTGGCTTAGGCACGTGAAATATGTGTTATCACATTAACAAAGACATGCTGTAACATTAAACAACCTAAACTATACTTGCCAAAATTCAAGCTTAGAAATAACAGCAGTATAAAGCCATACAAGATTTGGATCATCAACATGAATTTAGGGAACTTTTTATAATACTCCATCTGAACTGCATGGTTACAGCCACCTTTCACAGCTTCAAAAGTTACATATCATCTAATCAATTGATTGCAACGTGTAAGTGAACATGTTTTACAATAAGGTATATATCTAAACATGCGATAGATACTTACTAGGTTCTATTACACAGTACTTTTTATCCCTTTTGATCAAGTTGACTTTAATAGCTTTCACAATGTTCTTTTGCTCAGCTAAACAATGCAACACAAGGACTCATAAGGTATATGCTTGGCTTTGGGATGCATATAATAATGAAGAACTCACTACATATCACAGCATGTTTCTTCAAAGTATCTTTCATCTCTGCATTCTCACCACACTCAAGTACAACTCTGTCAATCATACTTGAAAGGTAACTTGGAACAGCACTTGGTACATCACATGATAATGAGTTTGGGTGTTGCTTCCCTCTGCATACTGCAGCACATGTCACTTTTTCCCTGCCAATGTCAAGAACTACACCAGAGGTTATGCCCAAGCTGGAATGGGAATGTGGGAATCAGGTAATTCATATCATTCCAACAACTCACCCAGCCAATATGGCCACTGCAGAGCTCATAAATGCTACTGAAGGGTTGCTAAACTGATACAAAAATGGAGCAGCTACCCTAGCTCGAACTTCATCATTCCACAGACCTGGAGGCTCTAAGATAATCACTGGACAACATTTGGTATGAACACGGGTCTCCACTAAGCAACCCATAATCAACTTAGGTAGGAGGTCTTCACGAACTGGTACATGTACACCCTTCTCTACCACATTCACAATATGGTCTGGATAGTCTCTCTTGGCACTTTCTCCACAGTAGTAGCGTTGAGGGCAGAGGTGCCGAATATGAAAATCAAACAAACCAGGAACCTATAAAACCAGAAAAAAGTATTACCACAGAGCATGCAATAGAACGCTTACCAGTGCCACAACAGACTTAGCACTACTGGTGATGATATCAGAGTTCTCTCTGTCAACAACTGCAAACTTGCAGGAGTAACTACCCAGATCCACACATGCTAATTCGTATATTTAGGTAGATTTACAATGATACATTGCTTGTATTTTCCATACCAATCCTTAGCAAATGGAGAAGGGTCAACCTACAATACCATAGCATTAAATAAGCATAATCTTCAATATCCAGAAGCAGTACTTTGTTGGTATTAGGGGATGATTTTGTTTGAAGAGGTGGGGTTTCTACAGCTTTGTTGGGCCACCTCCTTTTGTACAAGTCATGCCACATCTGTCCAGACACAACTTGCAAAGAGAACTTGCAATCTGAAGTGGAAGAGTTTATTGATGCCATGACAACTGGACTGATTACGGAAGGGAGACTTGAGGAGGGCAGCAAGTCTCAAGCAACAGATCCTGTATGTTCTAAACTAATCAAGTACTGCAGGTTTGGATAACATTGCATTGAAGGCCACCTCAATGTTTACTGGAGCAGAAGGGGCCACCTAACAGTCCACAAGGGCCTGTTGACATACCTAAGACCCTTCAGAAAGATACAACCTCAAGAATCTACCAAGGACACCTAGGTATCCAGTGGCGCAAACTCAGAGCCCAGAGTACAGTGTGGTGGCCAGGGATTATGAAACAGTTGGATGAACAAGTTAAACAGTGCCAGGTGTGCGCCAAGGAAGCACGGCTGCTCAAAGGAACCAATGATTGCATCGCTGCTGCCTGACTACCCATGGCAAAAAGTAGGATCAGATCTAGGAGGTAGTACCTTTTTGTTGGTGGTGGATTACTTCTCAAGGTTTGTGGAGATATCAAAGCTGACTACTACTTCCTCAAGTTCTGTAATAACAGTTCTGAAGTCAATATTTGCAAGGTATGGGATACCTGAGATAATGATCAGCGACAATGGCCCACAGTATGAGATGAAACAATTTGCAAGGCAATATGGCTTCAACCACATAACTAGTAGTCCACATTACCCGCAGAGTAATGGCCAGGCTGAGCGTGCTGTACAGACAGTGAAGAAACTTCTCAAGCAGACAGAAGATCCTTGGGTGGCTCTCCTGAACTATCGTGCAGCACCTCTACCATGGTGTAATCTCAGCCCAGCCAAACTACTGATGGGAAGGTGACATCAGACAACTGTGCAGTGCCTGTGACAGATACCGTAAAGTACCACGAATAAGCTCCCCCCCTCCGCCCCCACCGAAAAAAATTGTCTCGCGTTTAAACGAGCGTATCTTCGTAACCATGAACGCAGCTGCGTGCCGTTCTTTAAAATCCTGTTGGAGTACCATTCCTTTCCTGAAATGTGGAAACAGGTACGCGGAAGCGTTAACCATTACGAAGATACGCTCGTTTAAACACGAGCCATTTTTTTTCGGTGGGGGCGGAGGGGGGGGAGCTTATTCGTGGTACTTTACGGTACTTATCCCAAAGTGGTCCTATCTACCGTCATTTTGCAAAAAGGAAAGAGTGTTCAAGAGGAAACAGGCAAGCGGTTATGACCATCGACACAGAACATATCTGCAAAGTACATTGGAGGATGAGGAAGATGTGTGGGTCACAACAGGAGACGAGATGGTCAAGGGACAAATTAGAGGCCAAGCTAATACCCCAAGGTCCTACTATGTGGACATCCCACCTGGTCAAGTGAAGAGAAATCGCTCACATTTAAAACCAATTCCAAGAGAACAAGAAAAGGAGGAAGATGATGATAATGATGGGAATACCGAGTGAGATACAAGATGACAGCTCAGAACCCAAAACAATCAAGACTGAAAAAGAGCCTAATACCATTCAGAGCCCTATGATGACTAGGACTTGAACTGGAACTAGCATCAAGCCACCAAATCGTTACTGAGAAGGGGAGATGTGACATAAGGTAGACATTTGTAATAACTGTGTGTAATAATATATGAGCACGTGATTCGTCTCTATATTTCTGGGTGTGTTTGTAAAGAGAGAGGTATCATTTGCCATCCGTCAAATACTACAAAAGCATTGCAGATGTTGGACGGGCAGAGAAGGCTTATAAGTGATACTCCATGGGTAAATGTAGAGAGACCCTACAACTCAGTAGTGTGGGTTGCAGAGCTCATGAAATTGATCATGATTGAATATGCACGTGCATTCAAAGTGAGTACCTGTCCAGTGTTAGACACAAAAATTCTACACACACTTTCACCAATAGAAGGTAAATTGCATATGGAACATGAAAATGTGTTCATCCCTTGAAATGTGCTTATGGATCACGTGCATCCATTGCTTCAATTCAATCAAACTTAAACTTTTAAATCTGATAGTGATGGTGCAATGTCACTTTTATATTTTTTCTTCCGTCAATAATCATAGAATGCAATCTGCCCATTAAATCTACAGAATATACTGTTGTAAGTAGCAAAAGATATGTTGATTGTTGTGATGAATAATTCCACACATTCATTGAAGAAAAGTACACAATATTATGTCCTCTTGTAATATAGACCAGGGTTGTTGCCCTATTAAAAAAGATGTCATTTACATGAGGTCTAAAACTTATGGAACAATTTTGTAACACATCATCTGGTAAGTTATATATTGCACATCCTAAGTATCTCTATGGATGACTCCTGCAGGAGTCAAGTATCTTTATGTATGACTAAGGCAAGGGTCAAGTATCTCTATGTATGACTCAAGTATCTCTATGTATGACTCCTGCAGGAGTCATGTATCTCTACGTATGACTCCTGCAGGAGTCAAGTATCTCTATGTATGACTCCTGCAGGTGTCAAGTATCTCTATGTATGACTCCTGCAGGTGTCAAGTATCTCTATGTTTGACACCTGCAGGAGTTCAGTGACATACATTATTGTGGGGGAGCACAGTGCACCATGGGCAGATACAGGGTTCAGGGGGGTGGGGTTGCAACCCCCCATTTCATGTAAGGTTCCTCCCCCTCCCCCTCTTCCGCTAGGCAGCCCCCCTCTTCTCCCCTCTCCCCCCCCCCCCCCCCCCCCCATGCGTATCGGGCCTGAAGCGTACAGCACCCAATCCCAATTGGGATATTTGGGCTGCTGGGAGACGCAGATCATCGTTAGTCACATGAGCACATCATGCATCATGTTACAGCATGTGTGTATGTGTGTGTGTGTGTTGTGTGTGTGTGCATGTGTGTGTGTGTGTGTGTGTGTGTGTGTGTGTGTGTGTGTGTCCGTGTGTGTGTGTTAATGCACACACCCAATGCATACTGTGGCAGGGCAGAAGCACTCTGAGATCCCTGCCTGGGAAGTATCATTGTAATTATGGCCTAACTGCAATGTGAAAATGACTCAAAATTCAATTGGGTCAAGGTGCTTGTCATGGTTAGGAGCCATTGGATGGGTGAGTCAGGGGTGATGCTATAGATAGTGACTGTTGTGATAATGACATGCTCAACATTTTTTTAAAGAGTGGCTGTCACAAAAAAAAATTAGTCCTCATTTTAGATGCTGATTCTAATGGCTTTGGCAAAGGGCTGTTCTGTTATTAAAACAGGAATACTCACAAATCATACAAAAATAGCAAATATGTATAAGTAAATCACTAAGGTAAATGAGTGGTATTTATATATGCACAATGCCTTAGCTTATAAGTGTGAGGTGATGCCATAATTTACTGAGGGACACTTTAATGCTTTTCCTCCACCAAACGCATGCTTCTGTACCATTAGTAGCTGGCTGTGGGCTCATTCCTGACCATTCATAGTCCAGACATGATTTGTCCTGGAATCATCGAATGCCCACTACGCTGGATATATCTGTTGTCTCAATGCTGAATCCATCAACTTTGAGCAGTGGTTGGTGCAGTCCTTGAGGCAAAGGACACCAGGGTTACATTGTACTTACCCATCTTTTTAAATTTAAGAACCACTATTTTATTGATTACCAGATTAGACCTTTATGTAAATGACTTATTTAATATAAGCCAACAAATTCCTATAATAAGGGGACATGCATAATGGAAGTATATATATATATATATAATATTTTCTTCCATTATTTTTACAAGCCACATTAGACTGATGCACACACTTCCCTTTTATCTGGCTTTGCTAGCACCATTGTGCCATAAGGTATGCAATGCAGTTTAAATTACAAGGCGTTGATATTGCTCAGTGGCAGCAGCATTCATTCTGTCCTTTTAAAGCAAAGGCACACTGATGGCTGTCCCTGTCACAGTTCGTACAGCTAGCAGGTTTAAGCTATGGGTGTGGGAGGTCTCTTTAACATAGATCATATTTGGACTATGAGCCACACCTTCTTTCTTCCAATTGCTACATAATATGCTGTCCATTAGCTTTTCCCCATTTGACTCCCGCAGAGGGCATCAGGAGAAGATGGATCATGCATGGGGGTGGAGCATTCCATGATAACTTATTATGCTTTTAAAAGAGGATGTCAACTAATTGAACCTTATGATGCACTGTATAAAAAAGGAGCCTCACTCGATGAAAGTAAGTAGTTGGCTGAATGTGTCGCCATCAATTAAATTTGGGGGTAGGCGCGCAGCTAGTGGATTTCCCCTCGAGTCAAAACCACTTTCATTAAGGCGTTGTTGATATAATCGCCGCGCTGAGGCCTGAAGCGCTAAATTACTCGTTTGAATCGTTGGATCTTTAATCTTTATTTACTGTGTAGTACAGCAAGTACTCAGTTCTGGTTCATAGTCGGCTGAGTCCATAGATCGGCGGCCCAGGTCCAATGGTATTTATGATATTTCTGCCAACAATAAGTAATCCCCTATACACTTACGAAATTGCCTGTTAGTTGAAACCATTATAGGGTACGATCGAAGCCCAGTGATATTTAATTGACAACAAGAGGCTTGCACCCCTGATCTTTTAAGAAGTACATATTGCCATATCGCAAATCTCCAGTTTCTCAATATCCCACTCGTTACTCTGCGTTTGTCTAATACACAAGCCCATGTATACTGGCTAATCATAACCACTTAAACACTAATTAAATTCATTGAGACTTAGGCAGAGAGACTATTATACTGCGTGCTTGCGCGCGCATGCATGACTTTGGCAACGTGGTATTGCAATCACGCTTAGATGCCTTTGGAAAGCTTGTCATTGGAAGCCGATCAAGGCGAGCAAATTAAATGCGACAACAACTATGTAATAGCATCGGGAGTGGTGAGCATTTTGAACGAATCATCGGTTCAAAAGACAGACGATAAAACTCTGGTCTGTCAAGGAGACCAAACTGCCTTACTTTTGGTACAAAAGGCCGAAAATCAAGCTGCCTTGCAGAACGCAGAAACTTGCACGACGCCATCAGAACAAAAAGAAGTATCAGAACAAAAAGCAGGCGTTGGCGCGGATGAAGCAATAAAGTTACCTTTGGAAATTGATGCCGCTGCAGGGGTAAGTGAACAAATTAGTATAAAAGGGATATAAATGGATTTCTGATACCGTAGCTATGGGCATGGCAATGATGGGAATTGCTTTTGTCTCTCCTCTTAGGGAGGGCAAATTATTCGTCTTGCCATCTGTATAAGCTGTGTTTTTCGCAAGCCTGTTTCTTTGTCACGTATTCGTGAGCTACGTTACTATCCTCGTGGACTATCCACCAACCACATTCGTGAAGTGCAGGTAACGGGTATAAATATGTTCATTCAGGTGTGCATAATGTGAATAATTTGATAAAGCTCTTGTACATGATAGTTTTGAATATGTGTTAATAATAAACTAATGGTTCCCTGTTACTTCCTTGCTATGTACTGGGGAACGGCACACTCTTGCTGTTGAGCAGAGATAATTGATTGGGCTCAATGATCAAAATAGATGAATTTGTTAGGCTGTTTTCAAATGGTCATTGTTCATTTCACACAACATGCACCTCAATAATTAACTGTTCATGTGGATGGGATAACAATATTATCCTCGCACACATTCTAAGTTACTTGCCTCGCTCATACTGTAAATATGATTATTGCGCAGGCAGTTTTAGTAAAGCATTCGTAACTTGCACTTTCTTAGCGCACAAATATGAACTTGAGCGTGTAATACTGGCCTACTGCAAATTAGTGAGATACCTCAGGAAAATCGATTGATGATAATAAACTGATTGGTCAAAACTGCTGGGCATTTAAATCATTCATTGGTCCTAAATTTCCCTGAAAATGGCAGATGGCCACCAGCTAAAATATGCTCTGGGTGAGGAAGGAGCTTGTAACCATAATAATGTAGTCTGTACAGTAGACGTGTATACAAAGTCATAAATTAAATGACTTATCGAAAAAAATAACCAGTTCTTTGAGGCAACAGATGCATTGTAATCCTCATATTGTGTTGCAGCCTTATTGAATTGCATGATGAACAAAAATAGACATCCTAACATGCTCTGGAACTAACTTAGGGCATTTGTATTTTACCATGCATGTACTCATCTTACAAGTGCATTTGGATAACAACCTATAAAATAGCTTACAAAGCTCACACAGCAGCATCTAACACTAAGGGTTATACGTTTTTAAATTTGCTCCCCCCCCTCCTCTTTTCTGCCTCCTCTCCTTTTCCTGGATCACATGAAAGTTGGTGGCATAGAGAATTAAAGGACAAATTATGGTGATGTATAAGCACGGACACAAGATGATTGTGATTGAAGTATGACTGGGAAAATGAAATAGGTAGATTTAACACACTCCTGTTCCAAAATAGTGCATGCTGAGGAATGTGCTCTAAACTAGGTCCCATTTCGAATAAGGCACAAAGAATTAAATAACAGCGTAACTAATTCACACCAACAAGTACAAGTACAGATGTTAAAATGGCATGCACATGGGTGTTGAATGAATGAAGCCATGCATAATCGATGCACTAGATTCCTTAGTAGAGTTAGCGTTTTACACATAATGCATGCACATCCTAAAAGTGACCATAGAACATACCTTCTGGTGGTAGTTTTGTTGATAGTTCTAAAACCCACATCCTTCTTGGGAGCTTGCTTTATGTCAGGACAGGTCACATTTGTTTAGCAATTTGGACAGCTTCAGGGTGTTACCCAATACAACCTTCTTTTCCTCATACTTCTGCTTTTGAGCAACCAGCAAAAAGAATGAAGTAATTTTCTATTCAAGCATTACAGATGATCGTAAGCTTATTATACTTACCTGAGCTGCATGCTCATTCTTCTAAAAGATGTGTGTCTTTTAACCAAAAAATTAATTTTTATTAGCTGAGTGCAAGTCATATTACTACCAAGTTGTGGTCAGTGTTGTTACCAATTTGTGGCCAGTGTGTTAGCTGCAGTTTGTGATACATTTGTGCCATATAAACAAACACCTAGTTTAGTTTGCCCTGTAAAAAAAAATTCACTTTATCGATCTTGAAACAATCTCAAATTGGAAATCTGCACTATAATGATTATGTTAATTTAACTCATTCACCACCAACAAAAGTGATTAGTGTATGTAGATTCTACATAGATTGAGTTTCAATTTGATGCCAACAAGTCACTACCAGACAAATAATGGTAACGTTATGAGCCAGCCAAGTAAAAAAATTAATTATTCAGAAGTGCATATTTATTAACCACTTAAAGTTATTAACTTCATAAATTGTACAAGTAAGATTCATCCAAAGACAAGCAAATATGAGAAAAAAACACGAAGATTCGAAGACATGAAGCATGCTCCTATATCGAGTCATAGTGGAATGTCCCTTTAGTAACATATTTCTGCACCAGATTGTTGTTTATTGACGTGTATGGTATAAACTCTTGTTAGTCATAAATGAGACAGAATGTTACATATCTGTACCTGATTGTACAAAGTTGGCCGTGTAGCATGCCTTCAGAAACAGTGCTGTCATGATGTCATTGGGTATTAATAGCAAAGTACCAAACAAGGATTCTTGTAGTTTCTTCTTCAATGGGACATATGTCTATATGATCACTAAAGGCACCTTTAGGTACTATTTTCATTTTTGAAAACCGTACCTAGCTGGAGTAATATGTAATGGAACCAAGAGGACTCATAAAAAGTTGAAAGAATCATCCGTTCTTCAGTTGTTCCTCTGTAGACACTAGTAAAAATTTTCATCAGTCCTCATTCACCCATGCTGTAGTTGTATTTCATGTATACTGCACATGCACTGGGGGGGGGGGGGGGGGATTATTATTAACCTCCATTTGTGGGGGCAATTATTACATGGTGGCAGAGATGGCGAGTATTCGTCTAGCATCCCCAAAACCATTTGATTTTTCAAAACCAGATGAATGGCGTTGTTGGATACGTCGTCGTCGTTTTGAGCAGTTCTGCTTTGTATCTGGACAGGACGACCAAACAGTACGCTCCTCTACTGCCTTGGGGAAGGCACTATAGACATGCTGTCACTCACTTCTGTTCTGGGGGACGAAAGAAAGGTCTATTCAGCTGTGCTAAAGAAGTTTGACGACTTTTTCCAGATTCAAAAAATATCCTTTGAGTGTACCCAATTTGACTGCGTAATCAACTTGACGGCAAAACAGCAGATGAATACATCACGCCTTACACAACCTAGCAGAGGGTTGCGAGTATGGCACACTCAAATCCGAACTCATTGGAGACCGATTGTTCGTATATGAGATCTATCCCTGTCCAGACAACTCCAATTGGACAGCACCCTAACACTTGAAAAGGCTACAAAAGCTGTTAGCCAAAGGGAGGCTGTAACTAGCCAACTACATATCCTAGTCCATGATAGCAGTATTCCTAACTCTGCTGCGGTGGCAAAGGTGGAGTCAATGGCACCAACAGTGAGACAGCATCCAAAGGTTAGACAACAGACAACAGTCTTCTGGTCATGCTGCAAGCACACACTCACAATGTTCCTAAATATTGTGGTGGTAACCTTCATTCTAGGGAAAGATGCCGTGCGAAAAATGATACTTGCTTCAAATGTCAAAAGAGGAGACACTTTGACCGTGTATGCCATTCAACATGGGTTGAGCAGATTCACAGCCAGGAACACTTGGATGAAGAGGAGCAGTTTTTTGATGCAGAGTAGCTATTTTTGGATGCAGTATGGCCAATGGGGGGGGGGGGGGGGGAGAGAGAGAGAGAGAGAGAGAGAGAGAGAGAGAGAGAGAGAGAGAGAGAGAGAGAGAGAGAGGGAGGGAGGGAGGGAGGGAGGGAGGGAGGGAGGGAGGGAGGGGGGGGGGGGAGGGAGGGAGAGAGAGAGAGAGAGAGAGAGAGAGAGAGAGAGAGAGAGAGAGAGAGAGAGAGAAAGCACGGTTTACTCAGGTTTTGCTCAACTTGAGCAGCCTTCTCCATACTCCACGGACCAGGCTGAAGGTAGTTGGGCAATTTGATGCCACATTGACATACAAAGGGATACAATCACATCAGACAATCTTTGTGGTTAAGGGCCTTAAAGGTCGACATACACGGGCCGACTTCCTGCCGATTTATTGCCTGAAATTCAAATGAATATGCGTAAAAACTCCGTAAAACTTTAGTTTCACCCATATTCATTTGAGTTGCAGGCAATAAATCGGCAGGAAGTCGACCCGTGTATGTCGGCCTTTAGGTGAACCTGCTAGGCCTACTAGCATTGTGCACACTGAAGCTAATTGCAAGGGTTGATTCAGTGGAGAAATATGAGGACGCAATTCGTCAGAAAAATCCCAAACTGTTCACTGGCCTTGGGAACATGGGTGTGGAATACTCCATCAAGTTAAGGCCAAATGCAAATCCGTCTGCTCTGAGCAAACCCAGAAATATTCCCTTACCTCTGTTAAGCAACGTTAAGGAGGGACTCACACTTGAAACCTCTAAATAAAAAGTGTGTTGAGGGAGAACTACCCACTTCCAAAGATTGATGAGACATTGGCACAGATGTCAAATGCATCAATTTTCTAAAAACTAGATGCTAACAGAGGATTTTGGCAAATCTCATTTGCCAAAAATTGAAGACCACTGACAATATCCATCACTCCTTTTGGCTGCTATTTCTTTAACAAACTGCCTTTTGGTATCTCCTCCACATCAGAGTTATTAAAAGAAGAATGAGTGAAATATAGGAGGGATTGGATAGTGTACTATGCCAAATTGATGACATCTTCATATTTGGCAGCAATCAGCATCAACAGCTCTAGACCGGATAGAAAAAGCGGGTGTTACTCTGAACCTTACACAATATGTGCTTTCAAGGCATCAAATCCAGCTCCTGGGTCGTATCATCAACAAAAATGGAGTTCACCTAGACTTAATTGAAACATTCTAATTGGTATATGCACATTATGGCATTCCAGAAGAACTTGGCACTGATAATGGGCCTCAGAACACTTCATAAGAAATGAAAGCATTTGCTGCTTCATACGGTTTTCAGCATACCACCAGTAGTCCATACTACCCTAGAGGCAATGGGCTAGCTGAATGGACAGTGAAAAAAATCAAGGCACTCTTTCAGCAAGCTGAAGACCCTCGCCTGACTACAGGGCAACACTTTTGCCATTGTGTGGTCTTAGTCCAGCTGAACTCTTGTTTGGTAGTGTATACGCACAATCATAAACAAGCTGGCTGAATGGCCATACTTACAAATCTGATGAATTGGCATAAAGGATACAAGAAGAACTACAACAAGCGACAACGTGCCAGAGCACAATCAGAATTAAACAATGAAATTGAGGTCTGGGTTTGAACGGGTGACAAGCAGACAAGAGGAAGGATCACAGTGACAGTTGTCACACCAGGATCCTATGTTGTCTCCACTTTGAAGGCATCATCCACAGAAATCGCCAACACCTTGTAATGGTCCCAGGCATTCAGCATGGTGGACATTTGGAGGACAACGATGAAACACTTGTTACAGAGAAAAATAGCACGAGCGATGACATTCACCCCAGCGATGAAGGAAATAATGATTCTGAAATTGGGATGATGAAGAGAATTATCAATAGTGTATACAACCTGAGAGATCGAGCCCAATTGCCACATGCAACAGATCTAGATAAGGCATTATTATTAGGCCTCTAGATAGACTCTGACACGAACCTGCAAACAAAGGGAGATGTAGTGTTGTTGCATTTCATGCATGTATATATTGTGCATGCGCTGTAGGGGGGAGGGGAGGGGAGGATAATTAAACTCCTGTTTGTGTTAGCAACTATCATACTTGATAATGCAGGTTCTTATTATGCAATGCTGATAATCGTTATGTCACTACATGGCTTCAAATTACAAATAAAAAATATAGTTTATGGGCACCTATTGTTAGTAAGGATAAAAAGTAATGTATGGACATAACAGATCTACATACATCACAGGTGAATTGAAAATGGACTGTAATTTCATAAAGATTGAAAGATTTTTATAATTCATACATAGTACCAATAATCGTACATCCGCACCTTATATTTTGTATGGTGACTTCATATTTTATGATTCAGTTAGCCAGGCAGCTTTGTGGAGGGACAACACAAGGGACTTCTCTTTATTCAAGTAAACTGTTTTTTGAACCTGGGCCTATCAAAGGTGGCCATTTTGAGCACAAAGATTCAGATGGGTTTGTTTGTGTGTTTTATATTCTATGTAGCCATTATCTGACAATGTTGCATTTAGCGTTATCAGTTTGCTGCTTCAAGTATCCCTACCATGTTTGCTATTTGCATCTATTCCATCAACTGTTGTAATGGCCGGAGATACTTACTTTAATACATCGTACCCTCTAGTGTACATGATGGAGGTAAGCATTAGCTATACGCTCATTTTTTATTGTGACTAATGCAAGCACTTCACCCTCAAGGTGTTTCAGCCAATAGCAGCCAAATTTGGTGCTGAATTTGAGTTCAAACTGTTAACAGAGTATGCTGTGCATGTTATATCTTGTATGGCTCATGGGTTTTCTATTTCAGCTTCTTTCGTACTGGTGAAGGTCTTGTATCCATAAATCCCGTGAAATACCTGAGGGCAGTGACGATGACTGATCCAGGCGTGGTTACAAAAGTGAAGATAATCATCAGGATGCCTAAAGGTGGAGAATGCAGTGCGAGTATTGCCGATGAAGCAAAAGAATATTTACTAAAGCAATTACCTGGTGTTCAAGTGCACAGTGATATCATTTATGTAGAAGACGAGAGGATGAGGACACATGGATTTCACATTTTGTGAGATGTTTAAAATTTTATTATTGATATTGAATGATGCATATTGTCTTTGTAGTGCAGTTGCTGAGACGACGACAGGTTGTCTGTTTGCCACTGAAGAACAAGATAAATATGCTGATATTGATGAATCTGATGTTACAAAAGCTACAATGCAGCTACTGAATACTGTCCAGGGATCTAGCGCCTGTGTTGATGAATATCTTCAAGACCAGGTGAGTATTATAGGAAATGTTAGAGACCACACACCAACAAAGGTATAATGCAATTTTGTCAGGTTAAGGTTATAGCTATCATTCATTATTAGCATGCATCCAACCAAAAATGTCATTTATGTTTTCCCAACTAAATGCTCAGATATACTGGGGCAGGGTTAGGAAATAGTTTCAGGTAATAAGGGAATACAATACAGAAGAACTAGGCATGTAATGGATACCCATAAAGAGGGGACGGGGGAGTGGGGGGTGGAGGGGATAAATGTCACTGGTAGTAGCCATAGTTTGGGGATTGGATGGGTGAGTCAGGGGTGACTAGATTTTATGCTTACAAATAGTGACTGTTGTGAAACACTCAACATTTTAAAATGATTGTTCCTCTATTTAGCTGCTGATTCTAATGGCTTTGGCGAAGGGCCGTTCTGTTATTAAAACAGGATCACTTACAGGTCACACAATAGCAGCAATCGATGTAATTACATCTATCACTAAGGTAAGTTATTTTCAGCTATGGTACTTCAAACATTTATATTTTCATTTTTCAGGCACAATTTTCAGTGAAAGAAGATGAAAATGAAAATCTGAACACCATTGAATGTGAGGGAATTGGATTTGAAAACAGCAACGTACAATTATGATCCCCGTGAACTTACAAACATGATTAAATTATTTATTCAGTGGCAAGATGGGACAGTTCACGAGAAAATAGCTCTTCGAGTATATATGGGACTTTTATGACAAAACCGGGCTTGTGCTTTTTAAATATGCATCAATTTCAAACCCACATATCTTCTGAGCTAAATTACCTAAGTCCTTCATATGCCACATCAGTTCGAAGAGGGTCCATGGATGGAACCTTTATAGAAGTAACCTCTTCTAAAATATAGAATTGCGCGAAACGACCGGGAAAATTGCTCTGACTTTGATCATCAATATCTTGATTACAGATCCAGTATTATTCAACGATCTGCAGAATCCGATAGCAACAAGACTCCTTCGGGTACGTAGCAGTTTTGATGCTGGAGAGACGCTTCATTGTTCATTTTAAAGTACCCTGGAGGGTACCGAACGTTGATATGGATTGGGACGTTTAACTTTATGTGTAATTCTATTTTTACACTCTATGAACCCTTTACACTTGTTCGAGTTCAAACCCGACATACCTATCTGCTGATTTGGTTTATACGCACAGGGATCAAAACCTTTTGATTTGACCTATTGGTTAATTTTTACTGTACTCTTTGCGAAGTTCAGTATAGCTGTGCAAATTGGAGTGTGTACTCATTTTCCCGCTCTTGCCTCTTCCCGCCATGATTTACGCATACATTTGATGGGACGCGGTTTGCCTGCGGAATCGAGCGGTAAAATGTGCACGCTATATCACGATGAAAGTTCACGAGAAAAGGGCTCATCGCGTATGATATATGGCCATTTTCTCGTGAACTGTCCCAGATGATATAACTCAGTAAATGGGTCCCATTTTAATGGATTGAAAAAGAACTTTCACAAATACAATTCAACAAAAAGTCCACCTATTCTTGCATTCTAAATACCCCTTAAGCCAGTATACACGTTTGCTCGATAATCTATAGCACTCTAAAGCTAAACAATTTATTTAGCTGCCTGGATACTTTAAAGTTGCTGTCACATACTCTAAACTAAACTTAATACGGTATTTCACAGGTCAGAATGTTTTCCAGCATGTATATTTGTCTATGGCATGGTAGCATGTATATATTAATTATCTAATTGACTATAAGTAATAATTTAAAGTGAAATATTCATTTGTCTTTTTAAAGGTATACGTTTCTTTTGAAACAATAACAAAAATTATACAAAATGAATGAATTGCTAATCTAATTTAATAAACATAATTTATTATCTAGGGTTGAGGTAGAGAGGGACTCAGAGGGTCACGCAGTGGGGTTGAGATTTGATCAATGAATGCTCTGGCCTCATTCATTGAGAGTTTAGGTTGTCATTTTATTTCTTAAATTAATTTACTTAGGTGGTGACTCAATCATAACAAAGCGGTCTCCTCATCTAAAAAGTTCTTCATTGATCTTTCTCCCCTGCAACAATAACAAGATGCTTTCGAGTCATGCACTGTCGTGTTGCAGTTAGGCCATGATTAAAATGATACTTCCCAGGCCAGGATCTCAGAGTGCTTCTGCCCTGCCATAGTATGGAAATCTGTGCCTTAGCATGCAAATATGGCAGTGATGTCATCTCATGCTATAATACAATTATTACTCTTCCTTCAACATGTGCATGCTTCTGTATATGTAGAAGCTGGCTCTGAGCTTGTTCCTGACCATTCGTCGTCCAGACATGATAATGTGTCCTGGTACACAATTGGAGTCTTGGAAGACCCATGTATCTCTGTAATCCCTTAACTTTGGCAATGGTTGGTGCAATCATTGGGCATGCAGGAAAAAACCAGGCCAATGATGCAAAGAGCTCTCAGTTCTTGGGTGGGTTTCAACCTCTCTTGTAGTCAACTTCTATGGGGTAAGGGGCAAAAAGACTTCAATTTTTTTTGTTTAAATCATATCTAGGCTGGCGATTCTGGACCATCATCTTGCAATGATAGTACTTATCACATTTATGTATTTTCTAGTTTAAATGAAGACAATAGTTTTTTCATTCTGGTTCTCTTACTACCTGATTGCACTGTGTGTATAGTCAGGACAATGTTTCATCACTGTACTGTATGCGTGAATGTAAATTATAGATAGTGACAAGATAACATAACTCAAGATGGGGTGTATGGATTGAAAAAGAACTCAAGCAACACTATAATTCAACCAGTTATTATTCTCTAGAATAAGTGCATGCAAATAACACTCTAGCGTAATATATCAAAGGTCAGCATGATGGTATGCTCATTTTTAGGAGCACCCAGTATGTATTAATTATCTAATTGATTATAATTCATCAAGAGAATCTCCAAAATCGTGACCAAATATTCTAAATGAACGAATTGTCACAACTGTATTTGCAAGGTGAGAGTCATGCACCAAATGGAGATGTGCTTAGGGTGGGTTTGATGATCTTTGCTTCAAGCCAATTATACCTTGTGGAATCATCTCTAGTACGTACTGTGTGGCTTGGGGTATTACAATAACTGAATAAGTAAAATGTAAAAAAAAAACCTAGTTCCATTGCTTTGCAATGCACAAACTTAGGATGTGTGATATTCTATAACTTACCAGATGATCATGATGTGTTACAAAATTGTTCCATAAGTTTTAGACCTTTATGTAAATGACATCTTTTTAAATAGGGCAACAACCCTGGTCTATATTACAAGAGGACATAATATTGTGTACTTTCCTTCAATGAATGTGTGGAAT
Organism: Eunapius fragilis; assembly: GCA_963681505.1. Classification (NCBI taxonomy): domain Eukaryota; kingdom Metazoa; phylum Porifera; class Demospongiae; order Spongillida; family Spongillidae; genus Eunapius; species Eunapius fragilis. Next base: position 2,094,430 of record OY811985.1, read on the forward strand.
TCTTTACTAAAGGTCACAACAATCTACATATCTTTTGCTACTTACAACGGTAGATTCTGTAGATTTAATGGGCAGATTGTAATCTATGTAGTGCCACTGCTTCAAGTCAGTTTGATTGCATTAAACTTAAACTCTTTCATCTGATAATGATGGTACAATGTCACTTTTATATATTTTCTGCCATCAATAATATCCATTAACAAGTCCAGTTCCTCATATTCAACTGATGGCAACACTTCTCTATTATATGGCTTCAGTTTGCAATAAATTGTACCATATAAATAGCAGTATAGTACCACCGCCATTGTGTGACATCACGTACCTTGGTAAGGGAAGCGCGGGATGTGCATGAGAGGTGAAATGAGTGTAACAACTATAACCTATGCAGAAATAATTATAAACCCTTAAAACTAAAAGTCGCTAGAAGAAATGTATTCCTCAGATGGAGGCTGCATTGCCCCTTTGTATAGCCACTTGAAAGACACAGGAGCAGTACAGCACTTGAATGCCAAGACCACCCCCCCCCCCCCCACCCCAATCAAAATGAAAGTGTTTCATCAAGGCAGATGTTGGTAATGGAGCAAAGGCTTTTTCTTGAGCATCATCATAGCATTGAAGTGTGTGTGTGTGAAAGAAAACAGGATGATGCCTCAACACGTACATAAGCTTTGGAATGGCAAAAGAATTGCGAAGAAGGATTTCATCATGTGAGAAGATGTACTGCAGTCTCTCACCCATGAAATTTAATAGTTGTGTCTTCTTAGAGATTGAGGCTGTGATTGAATTGACATCACCAATTGGTGATCCGTCACAAGGATCTATGAACTGGGCATTGGGAATTAGCAACAGCAGCTTTGGTCTGCTGCCTACTCAAAATGCTTGAAAGTCATTAGCGAGGTTACGCCCCAAAAGTGACATCATCCAAGTAGCCTAGTATATATGAGTTCAGAGGTCAGGTCAGAGATCAGGTTCGGTAAAGTGTTGCAAAAGAGCGGTTGGTTGATTTTGGCGTAGATTATTCCATCAATGGGCAACAAGTCGTTTCAACCGAGCCACGAAGGTACCATCGAACCGAAGCAGCAAAAACCACTGATACCTCCAGAACCTTTGGTGTTTCCTGGTAGCAATGAAGAACCGAAGGTTGTAATTCGTCCGATGCTTTTAACCGCCCAGAAGAACTTCAGAACGGTCAATGATTGCCCAACCATCCAGTCCCATTATTTGCCTCCGGATATCACCAGGGAGGAGCTTGATGTCCCTGGCGCCAGATGTTTTCTACTTCATTCCGTGCTCACCTCTGAAGAGTGCGCGCACTACATCCGCGAAACGGAACATGTCGGCTACGCGGACCTTACCAATTTGTTTCCAGTGGAATATCGCTCCAACGATCGAGTTCTGTCCGTATGTAATCCTCTGGTAGAATGCCTATGGAGGAGAATTGAACCCTTCTTAACGCGTAAGGAGGTCATATGCATCCGACCTGTGGGGTTTGGTAACGAAGGTACTTGGAAGCCATCTCGCCTCAACGAATGTTGCAAGTTTGGAAAATACAAGTAAGTACATATAGGCCTATATCAGCATCATCTGGAGTAATTTGTTCTTTCTTTAGATGTGGTGACCACTTTGGTCCCCATCTTGATGGTCCATGGGTTCCTAACGAGGAAGAGAGTTCCATATTTACAGTGGTGATATACTTGAACTCTGACTTTAAGGGAGGAGCTACGTCCTTCCTCTCCGAAGGAGGTGGGTTGCACAATGACGTGTCATGAGGTCAATTAAATTCTTAAACTAGGTGATGTGGTGTGCTCAGTGTCACCAAGGGCTGGAACAGCACTCATCTTCAATCATGACACCCTACATGAGGGCCAAGCAGTGACCGCAGGGACTAAATACATCATTCGAACAGAGATCATGTTCAGACGGGTGGACACAGAGATGCTACCAAATCCATTGTCTTACAGGGAAAATGAAAACTACATAAAAACTGTGGCCTTGTATAAGAAGTCATGGAAACTTGAACAAGGTTCTGTATAAATATTGTATACCACGTAATCATTTTTGTACCCACAGCTGGAGATGTGCAAGGATTTACTGACACTTACATGGAGGGACTTGCTCTCCAGTGTCAGTCTCAGAGGACTGTCGGTGAGGACACAGTTGGCATCTTTAAGCAGACGTTGCCTTATGATGTGTACATGAAAATATTTAGCTATTTATCTGTAGAAGAGCTCTGTTCTGCAATGGTTGTCTCCAAGGTAGTGTATTGGTGCTGCATGTAAAGTATGATACAATATATATACTCCCAACAGGCATGGTACACCATGTGTATGGATGGACAGCTGTGGCATGACTTGTACAATAGGAGGTGGTCTAACAAAGCTGTAGAAACCCCACCTCTTCAAACAACAACATCCACTAATACCAAAAAAGTACTGCTTCTGGATATTGAAGGTTATGCCTATTTAATGTTATTGCATTGTAGGTTGATCCTGCTCCATTTGCCAAGGATTGGTATGGAAAATACAAGCAATGTATCCTAGTAAATCTGCCTAAATATAAGAAATTAGCATGTGTGGATCTGGGTAGTTACTCCTGCAAGTTTGCAGTTGTTGACAGAGACAACTCTGATATCATCACCAGTAGTGTTGAGTCTGTTGTGGCACTGGTAAGCATTCTATTGCATGCTCTGTGGTAATATATTTTTCTGGATTTAGGTTTCTGGTTTGTTTGATTTTCATCTTCGACAAAGCTCCTATGAACGATACTTCTGTGGAGAAAGTGCCAAGAAAAATTATCCAGACCATATTGTAAATGTGGTAGAGAAGGGTGTACCAGTTCGTGAAGACCTCCTGCCTGAGTTGATTATGGGTTGCTTCCTGGAGACCCATGTTTATTCCAAACATTGTCCACTGATTATCTTAGAGCCTCCAGGTCTGTGGAATGATGAAGTTCGAGCTAGGGTAGCTGCTCCATTTTTGCGTCAGTTTAGCAGTCCTTCAGTAGCATTTATGAGCTCTGCAGTGGCCATATTGGCTGGGTGAGTTGTTGGAATGATATGGATTACCTGATTCCCACATTCCCATTCCAGCTTGGGCATAACCTCTGGTGTAGTTCTTGACATTGGCAGGGAAAAAGTGACATGTGCTGCAGTATGCAGAGGGAAGCAGCACCCAAACTCATTATCATGTGATGTACCAAGTGCTGTTCCAAGTTACCTTGCTAGTATGATTGACAGAGTTGTACTTGAGTGTGATGAGAATGCAGAGATGAAAGATACTTTGAAGAAACATGCTGTGATATGTAGTGAGTTCTTCATTATTATGCATTTCAAAGCCAAGCATATACCTTATGAGTCCTTGTGTTGCATTGTTTAGCTGAGCAAAAGAACATTGTGAAAGCTATTAAAATCGACTTGATCAAAAGGGATAAAAAGTATCATGTAATAGAACCTCGTAAGTGTCTATCTCATGTTTAGATATGTACTTTATTGTAACACACCAACTACACATTGCAATCAATTGATTAGGTGATGTAACTTTTGGAGCTGTGAAAGGTGGCTGTAAACATGCAGTTCAGATGGAATATTATAAAAAGTTCCCTAATATTCATGTTGATGATAGGAGTCTTAAAGCTTTTTATACCTATGTAATTTCTGAGTGTGACTATTTATGGCAATTAGAGTATTATTATTATAAACGCAAGATTGTCTAATTTTTATTTTTTAGATGGTTTTTTAATTTTATTTGACATAATAAATGTAATGCACATACTTTTACAACTTAGATGCACAATTTGTTTGAAAACTGTTAGCGATATTGATATGTGTTCATTAAAACCAATTTTTAGCTGACATCATGTTTTGCTGTCCATACTGATACCCTGAAGACTTGAAAATCTTTATGCTCGGCTTGGCAAATCCCTGCATGATCACCGAAAATGCCAGCACCATCTGTTCCCCTGGACCCCCGGTGGGGGCTTGTATAAAATTTGATGGGGTTTATTAACTGCCTGAAATTCAAAATAATAACGGCATGTTGTAGTTCATAACAAAAATGCAGTGATAATAATTTAGTCTTGATTTCAACATGGATCTTAATTCAGTGAAAGTTTTATGCTCAACCGTATTTTATAAGCTAGGTCGTTTCAAAAATAAAACCCAAGATAATCGCCAATGAGTAGGCAATTTCTATGATTGAAATATTAAAGCTGGCTGTGCAAAGCATTGCTAATAGCAATCAAAGAGTCGCTAAAATTATACAGTTCCAACAGAATGATGTTAATAATTTGTTGATAGATTAATTGTTAAGTAGTGCTACAGTTTCTAGTTTGGCATGAATGCATGTTTGTTTTTGGGGCTTCAAATCGCTGACATTTATGGAGGAGAACACATATGTGCAAACACCTATCATAAACATTACATACGCAGTTCACTATCAACACGTTGAGATGTCTCAGACTACTGCTAAAGGGAGCAGCGCAATAATGCAAGCCTAATTAGGCACATTTGACATCATTTTCCCGCGTTCTGCTGCCTTTTCTGCTAATGGAGAAATAAGCGGTCACAGACATTAAAAGCCACGGAGGCACAGCGGTCATCATAATGATCAATGATATCCACTAGCATAGTCCAGTTCCCTCACATTCCACTGATGCACACACTTCACTATTATCTGGCTGTGCAGTAAATTGTACCGTGTTAATAGTAGTATAGTGCCACCACAATTGTGCAGAAATCATGTACACCTTTGGTAAGGGAAGATATTATGCTGTTAAGTGCAGCAAGTGATGGATCATGCAGAAAATAAACTGTTGCGTCTTTGTTCAACTAGTTTCAGGTGCAAAAAATGATTTATATTACTTATATGAAAGATGTAAACTCAGGTATATTGGTATAATGGTGTTATACTTTAACCATAAAGAGGGCACTATAATCCATGGGCTCTATATTCAAACAAGCAGCCGTAAGTAAAATTATTAAAATATGTTCTGAAACCTTATGGAGATATAGCTGTGCGAAGTGCGGGCACGGTTTCCCACTCGATTCGCGCCAATCATTTTGACACTCTCCCATAGAATGTCTAATTCACTGGCGCGAATCGAGCGGGAAACCGTGCACGCACTTTGCACAGCTATATCTCCGTAACGGATGAATTAAAAATTAACGAACAAGACAAATCGATAGGTATAAGATCTCTCTGCGTATAAACCAAATTTGAAGTGAATTGAGATTTCCTGCCGAAAGCTATGGCGTATTTGAACCCAAAGGGGTATCGGACGTTGAAACACTGGCACGAAACTAATGCAAGACCCCAAATCTATTTTATCATATAGAAATGGTGCAGTATGAAGTGTTGAAAATAGGAAGTCAATAGCGTTTACCGTTCCGAAGTCATAGCGATTCAAACGTGAGTCATTTTAATAACTTTTATATAAATATAGCGAAATGCCATTTTCGGAGACCCTGACCCAATCATAATTATAGCGAAGTGCTTTTTGCTGTCATGAGAACGCTGCATTGGTTATGGCGATATAAAATGAGGTCTGCCTGCAGATGAAAATGACCAGTTTCCAGCTGCTATAGAGAGATATCGTATATACTTCGATATCTGCTGTTAGTGTACCGTCACTATTTGCATGACGAAAAATATAACACCTCTACATTACTTCAGTGAACACCTCAGTTACGCATACGTATATGACTTACTTTTGATGGATTTATACATCTGCATGCATGGATAGTGGTGTTTAATTAAGTGCACACTCTGATTCGAGATGGTTGATGTATGTGGAAGTAAAAAAATTGGGGTCATCTTCATTATCATCATCATTACCCTATTATCATTAGTGCCTGCCTTACCATCACTCGTCTCATGGACATGATCATCCAACCCTAACACTGTCACAACCATCAGCAATCTTCCTGACCTCCTCAGGTCATTGTAGCCCTGCAGAATGATAACATTCATGGCATACTGCAGCAGACGGTGTATCATATAACGTTAGTGCATCGTATACGTACGCGTTAGTGCAAAAGGGGCGAGTGGCTGCGGCTCGCGCCAATGCGCTCATACATTTTATCTTCAAATATTACGATGAATAAATGATAATCAGCTAACGGATGACATTAACAATTGAAACTAACGTCAGTGTCGGCGTAACGGGATTACGCTTCTCCCTAACAATTGTGTTTGCAGACTGGACATCCTCCCAAGAGGCACCTCATATTTGTGAGCTGGTAACTTGGATTGTCTCTCACAGGCAGAGTGTCCTGGTCGTATCCTGTCCGCCCAAATTCTGTAGCAAACGGTGTCTTCCCAGGATTTATGGATTATCAAGATAATTGGTCTGATTATAGACATTGTGTCATGCAAAGTAAAACTAACTATAGGACGGTCCCATCTTTAACAGCCAGGTCCACCCGCATGAGTCAATCACAGTTGAGGCTGTTTTGGCATCACATTTACCTCAGGTATTTGTTCGATTAACTTTTCACTGCTGGCTTAGGCAATTCAACCAAGTGAAATATGTGTTATCACAAAACAAATAAAAAACAAAGACATGCTGTAAAATTACACAATCCTAAACCAAAAATATAAAATAAGTGAAATCTAGATTCTGTGTACAATCAGCATTTCAGTACAAAAATAAATCTCTTTGCCAATAACAGTCATGCAGAGAAATAACAGTAGTATAAAAACGTATAAGACTCCTACCATCAACATGAATATTAGGGAACTTTTTATAATACTCCATCTGAACTGCATGCTTACAGCCACCTTTCACAGCTCCAAAAGTTACGTCACCTAATCAATTGATTGCAACGTGTAAGTTTTACAATAAGGTATGTATCTAAACATGCGATAGATACTTACTAGGTTCTACTACACAGTACTTTTTATCCTTTTTGATCAAGTTGACTTCACAATGTTCTTTTGCTCAGCTAAACAATGCAACACAAGGACTCATAAGGTATATGTTTGGCTTTGAGATTCATATAATAATGAAGAACTCACTACATATCACAGCATGTTTCTTCAAAGTATCGTTCACCTCTGCATTCTCGTCACTCTCAAGTACAACTCTGTCAATCATACTTGCAAGGAAACTTGGAATAGCACTTGGTACATCACATGATAATGAGTTTGGGTGTTGCTTCCCTCTGCATACTGCAGCGCATGTCACTTTTCCCCTGCCAATGTCAAGCACTGCACCAGAGGTTATGCCCAAGCTGGAATGGGAATTTGGCAATCCATATCATTCCAACAACTCAACCAGCCAATATGGCCACTGCAGAGCTCATAAATGCTACTGAAGGGCTGCTAAACTGACGCAAAAATGGAGCAGCTACCCTAGCTCGAACTTCATCCTTCCACAGACCTGGAGACTCTATGATAATCAGTGAACAATGTTTGGAATAAACACGGGTCTCCAGGAAGCAACCCATAATCAACTCAGGCAGGAGGTCTCCACGAACTGGCACACTTTTCTTTACCACGTTCACAATATGGTCTGGATACTTTCTCTTGGCACTTTCTCCACACAAGTAACATTCATAGTGGCCTCGCCCAAGATGAAAATCAAACAAACCAGGAGCCTAAAAAAAATATTACCACAGAGCATGCAATAGAATGCTTACCAGTGCCACAACAGACTCAACACTACTGGTGATGATATCAGAGTTGTCTCTGTCAACAACTGCAAACTTGCAGGAGTAACTACCCAGATCCACACATGCTAATTTCTTATATTTAGGCAGATACATTGCTTGTATTTTCCATACCAATCCTTAGCAAATGGAGAAGGGTCAACCTGCAATACCATAGCATTAAATAAGCATAATCTTCAATATCCAGATGCAGTACTTTGTTGGTATTAGTGGATGTTGTTGTTTGAAGAGGTGGGGTTTCTACAGCTTTGTTAGGCCACCTCCTATTGTACAAGTCATGCCACAGCTGTCCATCCATACACATGGTGTACCATGCCTGTTGGGGTATATATGTTGTATCATACATTACATGCAGCACCAATAGACTACCTTGGAGACAACCATTGTAGAACAGAGCTCTTCTACAGATAAATAGCTAAATATTTTCATGTACACATCATAAGGTAATATCTGTTTAAACATGTCAACTATGTCCTCACTGACAGTCCTCTGAGACTGACACTGAAGAGCAAGTCCCTCCATGTAAGTGATGTAGGTGTCAGTAAATCGTTGCACATCTCCAGCTGTATGTGCAAAGATGATTACAAGGTATACAATATTTATACAGAACCTTGTTCAAGTTCTCATGACTTCTTATACAAGGCCACAGTTTTTATGTAGTTTTCATTTTCCCTGTAAGACAATGGATATGGTAGCATCTCTGTGTCCACCCGTCTGAACATGATCTCTGTTTGAATGATGTACTTAGTCCCTGCGGTCACTGCTTGGCCCTCATGTAGGGTGTCATGATTGAAGATGAGTGCTGTTCCAGCCCTTGGTGACACTGAGCACACCACATCACCTAGTGTAAGACCTGTATGAATTTAATTGACTCCATGACCTGTCAATGAGCAAACCACCTCCTTCAGAGAGGAAGGACGTAGCTCCTCCCTTAAAGTCAGAGTTCAAGTATATCACCACTGTAAATATGGAACTCTCTTCCTCGTTAGGAACCCATGGACCATCAAGATGGGGACCAAAGTGGTCACCACATCTAAAGAAATGAACAAATTATTCCAGATGATGCTGATAGTAACCAGCATACCAAAAAAATTAACCAGGCTGTATCTTTGGGCAGATCAGGCATGATGGGGAAAGCCTGTCGTGTCTTGCAGTTAGATGGCATTGCCCCAAATAATGAAACAACATGAGAGCTTTTGAAAGCCAAACACCCCAGAGGCCCAGTCCCTTTCGTCCCTGCTACTCACTCTGCATCAGTTACATTAGAGCAAGACTTTTTAACATCTTATCTATTCTGCATGGACACAGCTTCAGGGCCCTCGGGTCTGCGAGTGCAACACCTGCTGGACGTTGCTAGCATCCCACTTCTCGCACCTATTTGTCTTCAGGTAGTGAACATTCTCATAACAGGAAAAGCCCCCCTTTCTATCGCCCAGATTTTTTGCTGGAGCCAGGCTCATTGTTCTGAACAAAATCAAAGAGGGTTGCCCTCCTGATGTAAGGCCAATTACTGTGGGAGAGACACTCAGGAGGCTGGCTGGAAAATGTGTTTGTGCCATCCTGAAGGAAAAGTTTGCAGATTTCTTTCACCCTTTGCAATATGGATTGGCTTGTCGGGCAGGTGCAGAGAAGGTCTTACATCAGGTTAGAGATTGTACTGAGGAGCACTGGATGGATGATGATTTCGTGTGTTTCAAGGTGGACATGAAAAACTCGTTTAATTTAGTCTCAAGACAGACCGTCTTTGAAGAATGTGCCACTTTCTACCCAGAGTTACTTCCATGGGTCTCATACTGCTATGGGTCCTATCCTCTGTTAAGGCACCCTCTTGGCAAAATTACTTCAGAATGTAGAGTGCAGCAGGGTGATCCATTGGGCCCTCTGCTGTTTTCTTTAGCCCTCCACAAGCTGGTATCTAGAATTGATGCAGATGATGAATGTTCTGGCTTACTGTTACAGGCCTGGTACCTTGATGATGGGGTTCTTGCAGGTAGTCAGTCATCCTGCAGTGCTTCGAGCAATGCATCTGTTAGAGGAGTTGGGCCCCGCTCTTGGGTATCCATATCAATCTGACCAAATGTGAATTTTTTGGTAGGATGGGCAACACTTCCTTCCCTCCTTCTGTGAGAAGTTCACTCCTGTCTAACCTTGGCATCCTTGGGGCACCAATAGGTGATTACCTGCATTGCACCCCCTTCATAAGTGAGAAAATTTCCCAAGCTAAGGGGTTGCTATCAGCTCTGGGGGAGGTAGCTGCAGCTGATCTTCATGTGGCAACATCTCTCCTTTGGATCTGTGGCAGTTTCTGCAAACTAGTTCACCTATCAAGAACCACTCCTCCAAGAATTTCCTATGGTTCTTTGATCAAGAGGTAAGGCACTGTTTCTCCTCATGCTTGGCAGTCGACATTCCTGATGTTCATTGGCAGCAAGCACAACTTAGCCTCAGTTTTGGAGGTTTAGGTTTTCATTATCTTTTTCACCATTGCTGTGCTGCTTTCATCTCTTCTTTATCATTCTCAGGTATTGGTAGGGCTAGCAATAGGCATTTAGTGATTGACATTTCAAGGTTCAACACTCTTGTATCCCCTAGTGAAGCCATCACAGTAGAAGCTATTTTATCCTCTCCTCCTTCCCAGTATGCCTTGTCTAGGAAATTAGACAGACATCTTTTTCACTCAGTTTTGGTGACCTTCTCTCCTCCTAACAAGGCACGTCTTCTTTCCTCTTCTGCTGCTCATGCTAGCTCTTGGCTGTCGGTTGTTCCTTCTGTTGGCCTTGGATTGCATCTTGACTCTTCTGAGCTCCATACTGTGATGAAATGGTGGCTTGACATGAACTCTACTGCTACATCGTCTTGCCCTTTCTGTCCAGACATTGCTTTGGACCCACTTGGCCACCATGCAGTTTCATGCAGACATGGGGGTGATGTGCCAGATATATTTTCACATACCAGATATATTTTCCAGATGCCAGATATATTTTCACATACCCCCCATAAAGTACCCAGCCATAAGGTCTTGCTTACAATATCAATACAAGTTCTATGGGAAATGCTTGGTTTTCAGTAATAAGCGTATAGCATCAACATCCATTTTATGCTACAAGTAATTAAAAAAAAATTCTCTACAAGAAAGTTATAGCATATATGATTGGAATGCATTGAATTGGTGGTGCAAAAACCATGGAAACAAGGTTAACTGAAATGGAAAAATGAAATGTACCTATATTTAGCACACCCCGGTAATATCTACAGTGCCTTACAATTGTGCTAAATATAGGTGTATTCCATTTTACTCCCATACTTTTAATTAGACCCCCCCCCCCCCCCCCCTCCCGAAATCCTGGATCCACCCCTGTGGTAACACAACTATCACTATGCTACCAACGCGTTGGTATAGATTATCAAACGCCAAGGGTAACACTGCGAAACAAAAGGGTTTACCGCTCCCGTAGGAAGGCTTATAAACACGTCCTTGCATGTGGTCCATAAAGCTCCTAGCAGCTTTAGATGTATACAGGTGTAGCCCAATCTCTCGCTAGTGCATACGATAGCTGCTTTGATATTGCAATAACCAATAATTAACAAATGAGTATTAGTGTTAAAAAAGTACACCATGCGTGACGCCACGAGTGCTTTGCATTCTGATTGTGCGCCAAAAATCTGGCGCACTCGGAACTACTGGATGCGAGCATTATTCCAGACCCTCTTTCCACGTAGCGGTGATGTAATCCACCCGCAGCTGTGGGAATCAGGGTCTAGATACGAGACTGCACGTTACAGTAGCGGCTTGCTCCAGCGGTAATTATCACATTCGCTCCAGCGGAAAAATAATTATTTCACCTGGTACAGAAGAAACTGTTGGTGTACTTGGCAAACCCGCCTGTATTGACTAAGCTCCACTCTAAACGGAATTCACTGTTTATGCGCGGCTTTGCTGTATATATAGCGCTTCATAATCCGCCCATTCTCTCATACATGTACTATTGGAAAAGGGGCGGATTACGAAGCGCTATATACACAGCAAAGCCGCGTATAAACAGTGAATTCCATTTAGAGAGGAGCATAGTCAACCACAGGCGGGTTCGCTAAGTACACCAACAGTTTCTTCTGTACCAGGTGAAACAATCATTTTTCCGCTGGAGCGAATGTGATAATTACCGCTGGAGCAAGCCGCTACTGTACAGGGAGTGTTCGGTTGAGCGGAAAATGTCACCTCGCCGGAGCGAAAAAATAGTTTTCATCGCACCACAATGCAATTTTAGGTTGATTTCCGTGGCACGGCTACGTCAACAAAGCCATGGTAACGGCAAACCATTTATGGTTGATTAAAACTACTAGTAACTTCGCTGCTACCATAATGAATATGTTTTACGTTAGTGCGGAAGACAGGGCTTTGTTGACGTAGCCGTACCACGGTAATCGACCTCAAATTGCGTACTGGCACAATGAATAAATTTATTTTTTCGCTCAACCGAGCATCCCCTGTACTTCTATCTGTTTCCATCCACGTTGTTTGATCGCTCATTTAGATCATGTGGCAGCGATTATTAAAAGTTATAATTAAGTGAGAAATGGGTGTGGTTCACCGATAAGATCCGCGCAGAAGTAACAGGCCGCTGCCATTGTAGAAGTCGTCTCAGAAGTGAGGGATGGACCTGGCTGCGACAACATAACCGTTTGATGGTTTATTTTTATTAGAAGCTGAACGATGTGCGAGATAATTATTCATGACTTGGGCCCAAGGGGGTGGGGGGATCTTTAGATCCCAAAGACCCCCACCCTGATTTACATGTACTGGAATAGCCCAATGAATGTGCGCGTGGGGTGTGGCTAATTTCTAAGCGGTTATTCCATCAATGGGCAACAAGTCGTCTCTACCTAACCAAGAAGGTACCACCGAACCGAAGCAGCAAAAATCACTGATGCCCCCAGAACCTTTGGTGTTTCCTGGTAGCAATGAAGAACCGAAGGTTGTAATTCGTCCGATGCTTGTAACCGCCCAGAAGAACTTCAGAACTGTCGACGATTGCCCTACCATCCAGTCCTGTTATTTATTACCGGATATCACCAGGGAGGAGCTTGATGTCCCTGGCACCAGGTGTTTTCTGCTTCGTTCCGTGCTCACCTCTGAAGAGTGCGCGCACTACATCCGCGAAACGGAAGATGTCGGCTGCGTGGACCTTACCAATTATTTTCCAGTGAAATATCGCTCCAACGATCGAGTTCTGTCCGTATGTAATTCTCTGGTAGAATGCCTGTGGAGGAGAATGGAACCTTTCTTAACGTTTAAGGAGGTCATATACATCCGACCTGTGGGATTCGGTAACGAAGGTACTTGGGAGCCATCTCGCCTCAACGAAATTTGCAAGTTCGGAAAATACAAGTAAGTATTTATATATATATACAATTCAAGTGATAAAAACATTCTCTATTCGAGAAGGTTGCATAGCCGATGGTGGTGTAAAAGCAAGGGAACAAGGCTTCTGATATTGGAAAAATATTAGCAGCATGTCATACTTAACTGTGTGTGCTAATTTCATTATTCCTTTTCAATATCAGAAGCCTTGTTCCCTTGCTTTTTACACCACCATCTCCTATATGCCACCAACCTTCTCATATAGAGATGTTTTATCACTTTTTTCATTTTTCATGCTTCAATGTGTTTAAAATTACATTTTATTTTCATACCATGAAATCATGGATGGCATGGTATATCAGATAAGTAATTACTGTAGAACGTTATCATGCCCATAAAGCAGTAGTGATGATAGTGCGCATGTCATTGGGCATACAGGTGGTCATCGCTATATGATCAGATAGTGCAGAACATATCCTGAAGGCTTAAAAAATAGTAATGCTTGAATACAACTCAGTCTAGCTAGCTCGTTTTAAAAATTGCCACCGTTGTATGGACCACACTGTTGTTTGATTGCCAACTGCTTTATTTTGGTCCTCTGCATGGACTGGAGCAAACCGATGTGTAACGAATGTTTCCTTCTGCAGTCTGGTGTACGAGTTGCTAGTTGTTGCCGGGTTTTGTTTCTGTAAGGGGGGTGGGAGGGGAGGAGACACATTCTAATTGGAACCTCTTGCTTCACATATATCTAAGGAAGCGGGGGGGGGGGGGGGGGGAGCAGGGGGGCTATAACCCCCCCCCACTTTGGACGGTGGGGGGGGGGGGGGGGGGGCTCAGCCCCCTTACATTTTGTGCCCAAAAATTATATTAAGATCGGTTAACTGTTTCAAGAAGCGAGACCATGGCGACAAAGACAAAGCGAACCGATGCGTTAGACTTAATGGCTGTAGCGAAAGACTTTTCACAAGTCAATGATCGTCGAAGAAATTTTTTTGGCAGCTTTTGAATTGAAACTTGATTTATATACTCCGTGCATTCGCGCGCACGTACATTTACCTACACTCGTATCACGCACGTGCGTACATATGAATGTTTTAAAGCTTAGCGCTACTAGCAATGAGGTTACAAGTTTGCTTAAAAGGTTCACTGAGTCTGATACTGCGTCAAAGAATCGTTTGCAAGAGATTTCGATTACCACACCCACTTATGAATAATTAATTTCAACCCCACTACCGTTCCTACGCCACTGTATCTATATAGATTGTATGCCGTAGTATGACTATCTGATCGCATATGAGTTCCACCGACGGAATTCAAAGTTACTATAGTATATAAATCGAATAAATACATGCGATAGTGTTGGGTACTTATGTACGCGTATGGTAGTTTTGATGTAGTCTCGCAAGCCAGACGTACTAAGACGTACCGTGACTGGGGACTAGCACGAGTAGTACGTCTGGGGACATCGGCCACTAATTATTTATTCTGACCGAAATTCCAGCAGACCCAATCAGATTACAGTTTACATAATGTCATGTTACCTCTAGCAGTTTTAATTCCTTAATATGGCAGAATCGGCAATTTTAGACGCTGTAGATAGAGGAGCTAGTTGCGTAAACCACAGGAATCGGCTGTGAAGCACTTTTTACTAGGGAGACATGTTTTTTTTACCCTTCCGACTGGTAGTGGCAAGTCCTAGCTTGTGCTATTACTTGCTCCCTAAAGCTTTTGACGAACAGCAGATAAGTCCATAGTTGTAGTTGTATGAGCTTCTTTCTAGACGTCCGTAGCAGCGAAGGCAAGCGCACTCACCTCTAAAATAGCTATCACTAACGGCGGCTTCATTAGAAGGCTCAGCAACGGCATTGTTTACGAGTGCAAGGATTTGTATCTTCCTACGTTGGCCAGGCTGCACACACGAGACATCTAAACCGCTGTTGTGCCATGTTTCATGTGACTTGGGATTATGAATAACTTTTTTCATGTGACGCGGTTACGTGGTTAAATTCCAGATAGCATGTTTGACAAATATGCATTAGTGGCCGATGTCACCAGACGTACTACTCGTGCTAGTCCCCAGTCACGTCATAGTACGGTACGTCTTTGTACGTCTGGCTTGCGAGACTAGTTTTGGTGGGCGATGGCCCAATTTAAATTTACCTGCCAAAATATGGAGGCAGGTACTTGCATGGCTTTCATTTCAAGCTGCGTAACGTATGAAATATAACACGCACAGGCGTATGCTTTTAAAAATGATACCTTGTCAGGAGGCTAGCTTTCTAATAGTCTCGTACCCAGACGTATAAATGATGATCGTATATCACTGATTCACTGCTGGACCCTGAAATTATCAAAAAGGCCTCAGATGCTCTTAGATTCAGTACTTACCTCCGGTGTCGTAGCGATGTAGGCGCCCCCCCCCCCCCCCCCCCCCCCCCCCCCTTCACCGGCCCATTTCACTAGCGATTCGGTACCCCACATTAATTCATATTGGTTCAATGCATATAAGGTACACTTAGAAATAGGATGCAGGGGAATAGGGTGCATGGGTCTTGAAGCTAGTTACATGTAATTTTCGAACGGTACCTGAGGTTAACCATTGAAGTTTTAGATAGCAAGTACGAAATAGGGCAAGTGTACTGATATGCATATAAGACACAACTCAGAAACTAGTTGTCTTCCAAAGAACTATTTGTCTTTCAAGCACAAAAAACACTTCCACCGTTTTGGTGCCCTTTTAATAGATGCACATACGTAGTGGTACCATTGGTAGCAAACTTCACACTGAATCATTTTACCTGATTCAGGCATTCTGCTGGTACAGTGAAGGGGATACTGACATGATGCCACAGTGCACACCTCCTGATGGTATCTGTTGTGGTAGTTGCTAGAGGAAATGGTGTTCGTTCACTTTGTTCAAAATAGGATAGCAGATGGGAACGCATCCTGCCTTGATCAAAAATAAGAGTCCTTAAGTTGTCTCCTATATTGCAGCATGGTAAGCATATGCAATACTAAACAGGCCACAGTCTGCGGATCCTGACTATTGCTGCACTGGGTATTGTGTGACAATCAAGGTTGAGTCATTTTCAGCACACTTGTACACTTGCAGTGCTGAACTGCTCCTTTAGACTCAATGGTAACGTTTCTGTATTACCCACAAGACTGTCATAAAGGAAGACACTGCCATCACTTAAGGCTGTTGTAACCCAATGTTCCTCGCCAGTGTAATGAATCTGTATGCCTAGGCATTGCACATGGTAAAGCAGCCATGATTATGTAATTACAACATACCATCTGTATTCATTGGTTTGAAGCCTTTAACCTGATATGTCACAGTAGGTTGAAAACTAGACATTGTGGGAAACTGATCTCGAAGAAGTATTAAAGCAGCATAGATTACAAGATCATCCAACAAGCCTCCTTTTTCTAGAATTCTCTTATGATGTTTAGTCATTCCCAAGATCCGAGAAGAACACTGAGAAAAAGGCATGATTTTAAAAAGGCAAATAATAAATTTTTTTACTTCATTGGATTTTACAGTCCTCTTTGCCTTTTTATACTTTCTTGTTCAGCATTACATCACATATCTAAGCGTATGGTTTAAGGATGCATTTTCATCTTATCACTCTATATATGACCCCTCATTTAATTGTGACTTCGAATCTGTTGTTCCTTCCTGAGGATTGTCCTTTGAGCATCCATCTAATTATGTAGGATTTTAAGTAAGGCTGCATTTTTAATCATTATTTGTACACTCACCAGATGCAATGGTGCATGACCTTTCTGTAACTTTGGATTAATCTTTTGGCAACGTTCACAGGAACTGATCTGGGTGTTGAAGAATATCAACTACAAGCATGCTTTAACCATGATTGTAACTTACGTAGGAGCACACTTGATTATACAGCTCAGGCCAGTAGTATCTGTCGCTGATCGTTTTGTCTCTACCCAGATGACCTTCTTCATGAACGGTCTTTACGGTCTTCCTCCTTTTAAATGACCATCCTCGGGCGTTGTTTAGTTTTGCCACCTACATAGTACAAATGGCCAGCTTCAACACTGAAAAACGCAGCTCGCTTTCGAAGTCCCCGTTTGTATTCCTTGCTCACATCCGACGGGATAGAGCGCATTTGTGACATATTCAAAAATAGCGCTATACGAGTACTTTGAACCAGATGTGTCGCACTCTACAGTCTCTTCTGTAACGCTCATAGCAGCTGGATAACTAGAGAGAGTGTGCAGGTGGCACGCATGCGTGTGTACTTACGTTGTTCATGCAGACTGAATGACATCATACATGCATGAAAGCTTCAGACGGCAAAGTGGTGCATGTATATGCTATATACTGTATGTTAGCAAAGGGGGCCCTCCTGGGGCCCCCAAACCCCTAGCGAAATGGGGCCCATGAGGGGGTCCAAATCACTAGCGTTTTGGGGGGGGGGGGGGGGGGGGGGCGGGGGGGCCAAATCGCTCCTACACCGGTTCCACAGCATGCAGGAATATTAAGAACTTGAACGCCCGCGATATGTGATTTTTATTTTATTGCATATGAAATTAGCTGCTGATGTAATTGGGTATTTTAAACCGAATACCAAATATTACATAGGCGTAGGAACAGCCTTAATAGGGGGGGCCCAAAGTCATATTATTCATTGAATTTCACCGTACATGGTATCACCTATCACCATGTACGGTGAAAATCGATGAATAATATGACTTTGGGCCCCCCCTATTAAGGCTGTTCCTACGCCTATGAATAAGGTACTATTCGCTTTAGTTAATTGCCCGAACAGTTACGCAGACACCTGAAGATAACTTGCGGAAGCATCCTGAAGCGATTGGTACACTTGGCGTGCTTTAAAAACATTCCTGTCGCGAGTTATGCTATCCCGAAAGAAGAAGAAGGCCACGACGGAGGAGATAGGACTGGGTACGGATGATGGAACGGGTATTTTTGTTCTCTGAAAGCACACAGTCTTATGAAACAGAAACAACGAGAACTGTTAATTCTCCATTTTGATATCGCTCGAGAGCCACTAAGAGCGAAGTGATCAGACTCTTGGTTGTCCCGCTCGACGCGAGTGACGTTTTCTTAATGACATTCCTTATATTGCACGATTCCTATATGGAATCTACTCGCGTAGGTTCCGATATAGGCCTATATCAGCATCATCTGGAGTAATTTTTTCCTTTCTTTAGATGTGGTGACCAATTTGGTCCCCATCTTGATGGTCCATGGATTCCTAATGAGGAAGAGATTTCCATATTTACAGTGGTGATATACTTGAACTCTGACTTTAAGGGAGGAGCTACGTCTTTCCTCTCTGAAGGAGGTGGGTTGCACAAGGATGCGGCATGGTAGGGTCAATTAAATTCATACTGGTTTATACTAGGTGATGTGGTGTGCTCAGTGCCACCAAGGGCTGGAACAGCACTCATCTTCAATCATGACACCCTACATGAGGGCCAAGCAGTGACCGCAGGGACTAAGTACATCATTCGAACAGAGATCATGTTCAGACGGGTGGACACAGAGATGCTACCATATCCATTGCCTTACATGGAAAATGAAGACTACATAAAAACTGTGGCTCTGTATAAGAAGTCATGGGAACTTGAACAAGGTTCTGTAAGAATATTGTATACCTTGTAATCATCTTTGCACATACAGCTGGAGATGTGCAAGGGTTTACTGACACCTACATCAATTACATGGAGGGACTTGCTCTCCAGTGTCAGTCTCAGAGGACTGTCATTGAGGACACAGTTGGAATCTGTAAACAAATGTTGCCTTATGATATATTCATGAAAATATTTAGCTATTTATCTGTAGAAGAGCTCTGTTCTACAATGTTGGTCTCCAAGGTAGTCTATTGGTGCTGCATGTAAAGTATTATATATATATATATACTCAACAGGTATGGTACACCATGTGTATGGATGGACAGCTGTGGCATGACTTGTACAAAAGGAGGTGGCCTAACAAAGCTGTAGAAACCCCACCTCTTCAAACAACAACATCCACTAATACCAACAAAGTACTGCTTCTGGATATTGAAGATTATGCTTATTTGATGCTATGGTATTGCAGGTTGATCCTACTCCATTTGTTAAGGAGTGGTATGGAAAATACAAGCAATGTATCCTAGTAAATTTGCCTAAATATCAGAAATTAGCATGTGTGGATCTGGGTAGTTACTCCTGCAAGTTTGCAGTTGTGGACAGAGATAACTCTGATATCATCACCAGTAGTGTTGAGTCTGTTGTGGCAATTGTAAGCATTCTATTACATGCTCTGTGGTAATATTTTCCCTTGGATTTAGGTTCCTGGTGTGTTTGATTTGAATCGACGAACCTCCTATGAGCGCTACTTCTGTGGAGAAAGTGCCAAGAGAAATTTTCCAAACGGTATTGTGAATGTCATAAAGAAGGGTGTATTCATTCGTGCAGACCTCCTACCTGAGTTGATTATGGGTTGCTTCCTGGATACCCATGTTTATTCCAAACATTGTCCAGTGATTATCTTAGAGCCTCCAGGTCTGTGGAATGATAAAATTCGAGCTAGGGTAGCTGCTCCATTTTTGCGTCAGTTTGGCAGTCCTTCAGTAGCATTTATGAGTTCTGCAGTAGCCATATTGGCTGGGTGAGCTAGCTGTGTGTGTCAGAATATTATGGATTACCCGATTTCCATTCCAGCTTGGATATGACATCTGGTGTAGTTCTTGACATTGGCAGGGAAAAGGTGACATGTGCTGCTGTATGCAGAGGGAAGCAGCACCCATACTCATTATCATGTGATGTACCAAGTGCTATTCCAAGTTACCTTGCAAGTATGATTGACAGAGTTGTACTTGAGTGTGGTGAGAATGCAGAGGTAAAAGATACTTTGAAGAAACATGCTGTGATATGTAGTGAGTTCTTCATTATTATGCATTTCGAAGCCAAGCATATACCTTATGAGTCCTTATGTTGCATTGTTTAGCTGAGCAAAAGAACATTGTGGGAGCTATTAAGGTCGATTTGCTCAAAAGGGATAAAACGTACTATGTAATAGTACCTCGTAAGTATCTAGATTCATACCTTATTGTAAAACATTTTCATCTACACGTTGCATGCAATCAATCCGTTAGGTGATGTAACCTTTGGAGCTGTGAAAGGTGGCTGTAAACATGCAGTTCAGATGGAGTATTATAAAAAGTTCCCTAATATTCATGTTGATAATGCGTTTCTTGTAACTTTTTATACTACAGTTATTTCTCAGTATGACAGATATTGGCAAAGAAAGGTATTATTGTAAATGCTGATTATATCTTATTTGTACACAGATATATTCAGAACATTTCTTGATTTGACTTATTTTATATAGAATTGTGTGTTTTAACTGCAGGCCTTTGTTTTTTTTTTTTTTTTTTTTGTAATAACACATACTTCATGTGGTTGAATTGCCTAAGCCAACAGTGAAAAGTTAACCGAACTAATTACCACTGCTAATACTGAGGTAAATGTGATGCCAAAACAGCTTCAACTGTGATTGACTCATGCAGGTGGACCAGGTTGTTAAAGATGGACAGTCTGCAGTATGCCATGAACGTCATCATCCTGCAGACCTGAGGAGGTCAGGAATGGTTGTGACAGTGTTAGGGCTGGATGATCATGTCCAGTGATGGTAAGGCAGGCACTAATGATGATAGTTATGACAAGAATTATGATGATAATGAAGATGTGGAGAGGGATCCGCCACTTCTCACATGATCAATCAACTCAGTAGAGTCAGACATATTTCAGTGTGCACTTAATTAAACACCACTATCCATGCATGCAGATATATATTCCATCAAACGTTAGTCAAATACGTATGCGTAACTGCATGAGGTGCTCACTGAGCTAGAGGTGTTATTTTTCGTCATGAAAATAGCTGCGTAACAAATTGAAGTAATACAATATCTGGAAACTGGTCACTTTGATTTGCAGGCAGTCCTCATTTTATATCCCATAACAAACGCAGCGTTCTCATGCATGACAGCAAAAAGCCCTACGTAGATATAAATCAAATTGGTTATTCAGTATCCCTGATCATATCATGTTATGTTGCTGTTTTTGAATTTGTGGCTCTGATAATTGGGACAGTTCATGCATATCACGTATATATAATTATAAAGTTTTTAAAATGGTTCACTTTCAAATCGCTACATCTCCCGAACTGTAAGCGCTACTAGCTGACTTCCTATGTTTAACACTTCATACTACACCATTTCTCTCTGGTAAAATCGAATTTGGGCTCTTGCATTAGCTTCGCGTGGATTCAGGTACCATCACCGTGCATACACAACACGGTACGTAGTGCCAGTACCGATACGTAAATTTGCTGCTCCATTCAAACCACCTTTATTATTTACATACACACAACTAAGACCTGCAGTACAATTCAAGAATAATAGTCAAATCTAGATATGTTCTGATATAATCAGCATTTACAAAAATACCTTTCCTTGCCAATAACAGTCAAGCTCAGAAATGACAGTAGTATAAAACTCTATAAGACTTGTATCATCAGCATGAATATTAGGGAATTTTTTTAAATAATACTCTATCTGAACTGCATGGTTACAGCCACCTTTCACAGCTCCAAAAGTTACGTCGCCTAATCAATTGATTGCAACGTGTGAGGGAACATGTTTTACAATAAAGTATATAATTATCTAAACATGAGATAAAGGTTCTGTTACATGGTACTTTTTATCCTTTTGACCAAGTTGATTTTAATAGCTTTCACAATGTTCTTTTGCTCAGCTAAATAATGCAACACAAGGACTCATAAGGCATATGCTTGGCTTTGAAATGTGAAGAACTCGCTACATATCACAGCATTTTTCTTCAAAGTATCTTTCACCTCTGCATTCTCATCACACTCAAGTACAACTCTGTCGATCATACTTGCAAGGTAACTTGGAGTAGCACTTGGTACATCACATGATAATGAGTTTGGGTGCTGCTTTCCTCGGCCGAAGAAATTCATAGGCGTGGCCTGGAGGACTCGAGCGGCTCTTAGCAATATAGTTTAGTTTCTGTCTCAAAAACATGGCATTTCAAGAAGAAAGGTTGAATGCTCCTAACAATGGAAATTTTTTAGGCCTAGTACAACTTGTTACAAAATTCGACTCTGTTCTACAAGAGCACATTCGACGGATCAGCAGAGATAAAATTCACGATCATTACTTAGCTATAGGTAAACACAATGTCATGCAAAATAAGTTCATACAACTAATCAGCAATTATGTTTTAAAACAAACACTTGCGAGTGTGACTAAATCAAAGTCCTATTTAGTCATTTTAGATTGCACTCCTGTTTTTTAGCCTCAACGAGCAAATGACTGTTATCCTTCGTTCTGTTGAATTAGGCAACACAACAGTTTGCAAGGTATAAAATTTTATAGGGTTTGTGCACGTCCAAGAAAGCGCTGGCATTGGGATAACAAAAGAAATTCTGCATTAATTGGTACATTAATTGATTCGTTTTTAGCCATTAAAGCTAGAAAAATCGTTTTTCATGCATAAGGAACTTAAAAATGTAAATATTCATCATTGTCATACGTTCATTGATGATTACGTAATGCGTTGTGTCTCAAGGTGCAAGTGTGGATGAGCATGCAATATTGAAAGGGATTAAGTTAATTTTTTCCCCAGACCACCCTTAAACGAGGTTGGAAAGCCTTTTTTGCCTAGGGCTGCCAAACATCTAAGGCCGGCCCTTTTGCCCTGCAGGATGACTTCATGGCATACTGCAGACTGTCCCATCTTTAACAGCCAGGTTCACCTGCATGAGTCAATCACAGTTGAGGCTGTTTAGGCATCACATTTACCTCAGTATAATTGTATTAGTTGGGTTAACTTTTCATTGCTGGCTTAGGCGATCCAACCAAGGTAAAATATGTGTTATTACAAAACAAATAAAAAACAAAGACAAACTTTAAAATTACACAATCCTAAACCACAAATATAAAATAAGTCAAATCTAGATGTGTACTGTGTACAAATAAGATATAATAAGCATTTACAATAATACCTTTCTTTGCCAATAACAGTCATACTCAGAAATAACAGTGGTATAAAACCATATCAGACTTGTACCATCAACATGAATATTAGGGAATTTTTTATAATACTCCATCTGAACTGCATGTTTACAGCCACCTTTCACAGCTCCAAAAGTTACATCACCTAATCAATTGATTGCAACGTGTAAGTGAACATGTTTTACAATAAGGTATATAACTAAACATGCGACAGATACTTACTAGGTTCTACTACACAGTACTTTTTATCCTTTTTGATCAAGTTGAGTTTTATAGCTTTCACAATGTTCTTTTGATCAGCTAAACAATGCAACACAAGGACTCATAAGGTATATGCTTGCATGGCTTTGAAATGAATAATAATGAAGAACTCACTACATATCACAGCATGTTTCTTCAAAGTATCTTTCATCTCTGCATTCTCACCACACTCAAGTACAACTCTGTCGATCATACTTGAAAGGTAACTTGGAACAGCACTTGGTACATCACATGATAATGAGTTTGGGTGCTGCTTCCCTCTGCATACTGCAGCACATGTCACTTTTTCCCTGCCAATGTCAAGCACTACACCAGAGGTTATGCCCAAGCTGGAATGGGAATGTGGGAATCAGGTAATTCATATCATTCCAACAACTCACCCAGCCAATATGGCCACTGCAGAGCTCATAAATGCTACTGAAGGACTGCTAAACTGACGCAAAAATGGAGCAGCTACCCTAGCTCGAACTTCATCATTCCACAGACCTGGAGGCTCTAAGATAATTAACGGACAATGTTTGGAATAAACACAGGACTCCAAGAAGCAACCCATAATCAACTCAGGCAGGAGGTCTCCACGAACTGGTACACCCTTCTTTACCACGTTCACAATATGGTCTGGATAATCTCGCTTGGCACTTTCTCCACAGAAGTATCGTTCATAGTGGCCTCGCCGAAGATGAAAATCAAACAAACCAGGAACCTATTAAACCAGAAAAAAAATTATACCACAGAAAATGCAATAGAAAGCTTACCATTGCCACAACAGACTCAACACTACTGGTGATGGTATCAGAGTTATCTCTGTCAACAACTGCAAACTTGCAGGAGTAACTACCCAGATCCAAACATGCTAATTTCTTATATTTAGGCAGATTTACTAGGATACATTGTTTGTATTTTCCATACCAATCCTTAGCAAATGGAGAAGGGTCAACCTGCAATACCATAGCATTAAATAAGCATAATCTTCAATATCCAGAAGCAGTACTTTGTTGGTATTAGTGGATGTTGTTTGAAGAGGTGGGGTTTCTACAGCTTTGTTAGGCCACCTCCTTTTGTACAAGTCATGCCACAGCTGTCCATCCATACACATGGTGTACCATGCCTGTTGGGAATATATATATTCATACTTTACATGCAGCACCAATAGACTACCTTGGAGACCAACATTGTAGAACAGAGCTCTTCTACAGATAAATAGCTAAATATTTTCATGTATACGTCATAAGGCAATATCTGTTTAAAGATGTCAACTGTGTCCTCCCTGACAGTCCTCTGAGCCTGACACTGAAGAGCAAGTCCCTCCATGTAAGTGTCAGTAAATCCTTGCACGTCTCCAGCTGTGTGTACAAAAATGATTATGTGGTATGCAATATTATACAGAACCTTGTTCAAGTTCCCATGACTTCTTATACAAGGCCACAGTTTTTATGTAGTTTTCATTTTCCCTGTAAGACAATGGATTTGGTAGCATCTCTGTGTCCACCCGTCTGAACATGATCTCTGTTCGAATGATGTACTTAGTCCCTGCGGTCACTGCTTGGCCCTCATGTAGGGTGTCATGATTGAAGATGAGTGCTGTTCCAGCCCTTGGTGACACTGAGCACACCACATCACCTACAGTGTAAGACCGGTATGAATTTAATTAACTGACCCCCACCATGACGCATTGTTGCATGTGCAACCTATACCTCCTTCAGAGAGGAAGGACGTAGCTCCTCCCTTAAAGTCAGAGTTCAAGTATATCACCACTGTAAATATGGAACTCTCTTCCTCGTTAGGAACCCATGGACCATCAAGATGGGGACCAAAGTGGTCACCACATCTAAAGAAAGGAACAGATTACTCCAGATGATGCTGATATAGGCCTATATGTGCTTACTTGTATTTCCCAAACTTGCAACATTCGTTGAGGCGAGATGGCTTCCAAGTACCTTCGTTACCAAACCCCACAGGTCGGATGCATATGACCTCCTTACGCGTTAAGAAGGGTTCAATTCTCCTCCACAGGCATTCTACCAGAGGATTACATACGGACAGAACTCGATCGTTGGAGCGATATTCCACTGGAAACAAATTGGTAAGGTCCGCGTAGCCGACATGTTCCGTTTCGCGGATGTAGTGCGCGCACTCTTCAGAGGTGAGCACGGAATGAAGTAGAAAACACCTAGCGCCAGGGACATCAAGCTCCTCCCTGGTGATATCCGGAGGCAAATAACGGGACTGGATGGTAGGGCAATCGATGACAGTTCTGAAGTTCTTCTGGGCGGTTACAAGCATGGGACGAATTACAACCTTCGGTTCTTCATATTTGCTACCAGGAAATACCAAAGGTTATGGGGGTATCGGTGGTTTTTGCTGCTTCGGTTTAGTGGTACCTTCATGGCTAGGTCGAGACGACTTGTTGCCCATTGATGGAATAATCACCTAACACCAAAATCAATCAACCCCACCCAACCGCTTAGAAGTTAACCACACCCCGCGCACACATACTGTTTCAAATCGATGAACGATGAATTCCATTTATTTACTTTTAATTGGAATAGGATTAACGGTATTGAAAGAATGGCCCACGTACAGTACTCGATTGACTCACAATGTCTAAGGGTACATGTGGCTATGACTGGACTTAGTCAGTTTATTAGTGACTCTGACTTGGCTACATCCATTGGTTGTGCACATTACAAATCAAAAGAAGATACACGTTATAAATAAGATACAAACAAAATTAGCTTCCACATCATCATTGAAAGTATCATTATATATTCCGTTAGTTCCTTCTCTATAGTGAGACCAGTATGAATTGAGATTTGCTTTATTTTTTCAAAATTCCACCTAACCTTTAAAATTCGCGGTATTTTATCTCTTGGCTGCTGACAGTCACATTCAGATGCCATAACATTTATAATGATTTATTACCAATATGCGATAATAGTTTATTGTATTAACAAATTAAAAATTAACATTAAACACTATGAGTGCTTTGCAAGATTTTTAGCCTATTTTCCCCTTTCCTTTTGTAACCACCTTCCCTCCCTCCCTTCTCCTCCCTCCATTTTTCTCCATTTCCTCCCTCATCCCCCTTTTCCTCCCTCCCCTCTCCCTTCCTCCATTTCCTCCCTCCCCCTTTTCCCCTCTCCTCCTTCACCTCTTATCCCTCCTCCTCCCTCCTCCGCCCATCTTCTACTACTCTGGGGCTCTCTCTCCACTTCTTTTGAAGATTGCTTTCTTTCCCGTCAAGCCCTCAATCAGCTGTTACAGAGACGATCATGTTTAGAAGTTACATACAGATCCATAATCTATATATGCATACCTTCCTGTCATCCAGGTCACCTGATGTTTGGTGACGTATCCATTGCCTTTCAGCACTCTTTGACTGCAAACCAACGTCAGATCATACCCACACCTTCACACACCCATACACATTCCACACCCAACATACACACTAACACCCACACACATGTACCTCCAACGTCTCTAACATCACTCTCAATGTCTGGATCTGCCTCTGCACTTTGGCCGGCATCTTCTGATAAAGAATTCATTCATCTCTATTTCCCTCAGCCTGTTCAGGGACACAGGATGTGTACGTATGACATGTGACGCAGCACTATACTGCATGTGTCACATGACACACACACATGTCACATGATGTACACGCATGTGTCACATGACATACACACCACATGCACTGCTGGTGTCATACGAGTGTGTAATTTATTTGATTGCACGATCCATGTCTAAATGACATTGGAAAAACTACATGTACCCACACATGTATTAAATAGTCTCTATCTCTCTTTGAAAGCCTTTTGTCCCATTTCTCTTGCTGCTTTTTCACCTGGTGGTGACGAGACAATCCTCGTACCGATGATGTAATGTAAACCCGTGCACATCCTGACATCTTCTGGTACAGCAGCCTTCTCCGCATCAGACAGATGGTGAGCATTGTGGCCAGCATCTAGCTGGTATGGCCCTCCCTTGCCACCCAGGCCTGCTGTGCCCCGCCTACCTGTCCCTCCTGCCCACGTGTTCCCTCCAACATGAGGTGCATTATTTGGATCAACTTGAGAGGGGGAGTGGCAAATGTATTATATCAAAGCATCATTTCAAATAGAGCCTCTTACAAGCACAGTTTGCTTTACACACATAGCTCACATGTTACGTACGTATTATACACATATGGTGCACAATAATGGTTTTGGTGGTATTGAACCTGGGTGCCAACCTTGCCATGTTTGGGGCTCGTCACATCCATACCACTGTCCCTTTCATATGTAACCCGAAGAGGGCTACCTCCTCCCTCACCATTACATGATCACGTCTATTACATATGCAGTGTGTACAAAAATAATATACTATTCCCCTATAGGGATGAATGATATAACTTTCATCATACACACGGGGCATGCTAATAACCCGGTACGTGCAATGACTAATGATGCACCCACCCAGTATTAATTGATCTTACTAGACAGCACATTTATCAATGAGCCCTCTGTATTGAAGGCAACGTCAAGCATTTGAGCTTCATCAGCTCATTACAATGCAAGGAATCTTCAAAAGCTGCCAAACACACAGCCAGCAATCTGACTTCAGACAAAGGTGGGTCAGGCCCAGCAGCGTCCACCATGGCCTTCAACATGTCAGCCGTCACTGGTTCCTTCTGAACCTTTGGTTTAGCCAAAAGCCGTTTCAGACCCTCCACCATAGGTTTAACTAAAGGTGATCATCCTAATTGTTGTAACCCCACTAGCTCATGCAACCATGATAGAGCATGCACCGTCTCCTCTATTGCCGCTTTACTCCTCATGGACTCACTTAGTTGCTGCAAGTACAGCACCAAATGCCTCTCTTGAACTGGGAAGCTAGGGACTTTGTCTAGTGTTCGCCCAGACTTCCACAGTTGATATGCCCCGAGGTACTTCGATCTTTGTGGTATACTGTCTGCCCTGCTCCTCAGCACTGTTGCTGGTAGAGCCTTGACCAACCTCCTCAGCTCGGGGGCCTCCAGGTTACTCAGTAGTGGCCACACCCGTGAGGCAAATACATCTTGTTTGAACATCATCATTGCCATACACAAGTCTTCATACCTGAACTTTTGCTTCCAAAGGAACCGGTTAACATGCCTCAAATGCTGCTTTTTACCCACCCAATTGGTGACAACTGATAATGGCTGCATATCACTGGAAGCTCATTTACCTTCTCAATATACCCACCATTTAGCAATTCTGCCAGAGCATTTGTAACAAAACCAAAACCAGCCTCTACCTGAGCAGTATGCTAGTTGGGCTGTCAACACACTCCTTAAAGGATGCTTCTCCCTGGTTCTAGCTGGGGCTGCCACCTTGAGCTTGAACCTAAGCTCTGGTGTAGTGCTTGACATTTGCAGGGAAAAAGTGACATGTGCTGCAGTATGTAGAGGGAAGCAGCACCCAAACTCATTATCATGTGATGTACCAAGTGCTATTCCAAGTTACCTTGCAAGTATGATTGACAGAGTTGTACTTGAGTGTGGTGAGAATGCAGAGGTGAAAGATACTTTGAAGAAACATGCAGTGATATGTAGTGAGTTCTTCATTTATTATGCATTCAAAGCTAAGCATATACCTTATGAGTCCTTGTGTTGCATTGTTTAGCTGAGCAAAAGAACATTGTGACAGCCATTAAAGTCAACTTGATCAAAAGGGATAAAAAGCACGGTGTAAGCATCTATCTTTTGTTTGAATGCATACTTTATTGTAACACACCAACTACACATTGCAATCAAGATGTAACTTTTGGAGCTGTAAAAGGTGGCTGTAATCATGCAGCTCAGATGGAGTATTATAAAAGTTCCCTAATATTCATGTCGATGGTAGGAGTCTTGAAGCTTTTTATTATTACCTTATTTCTGACAATACCTGTTATTGGCAAGGAGTGTGTAAATGCTGTCTGTATGTTATTTGTACCCAGATATATCTAGATATCTGACTATCATTTTGTATTTGTGATTTAGGATTGTCTACTTTTACAGCAGGTCTGTGTTTTATTATCTGTTTTGATGGTTTAATATTTTTACTGTTGGGACAAGCGACATAGTAATTCACAAATGTATGCAGCTACATCATGTTTTACTGTCCATACTGATACTTGCAAGTTACTAGAAAATCGTTATGCTTGTCTTTGTAAATCCTTGGTCACCGCAAATGTTAGCACCATCTGCTCCTCTCCCTCGGTGGGGCTTGTATAGTTAGTTCTAGTGAAAATGAGTTTATTTTAACATCTGAAATTCAAGCTAATAACAATGACCCATTATTAACAATGAAAGCAGTTATGAATTTCTAAATTCTTGATTTTTGTACAACATTGCTTGATCTTAAAATTCTGTTTAAAATGTCTTTCAAGTATTATACTAAAACATAATTTTTAACTAGGTCATCTTAAATTCGATCTGGTAACTTTGATGTAAACGGCTATGAAGAGATGGAGAAACATAATTAAGTACATTCAATCACCTTCACATACAGGTAGCATACACAGTTCACATTAAATACACAGTTCACATTCAGCATGTAGAGATGTCTCGATGACAGTTAAAACGATGGCTAATGTGGCCCAATAAGAATATAGCATTATATCCAATCATGCTAGCACATTCTATGTTGCTCTTTATGTCATGATGTGAAGCCACATGTGAAAGAGCTTGCATTGCATTCGGCTCCATTAAGTCTCAGCCTACTTCTAAGCAGATGAAGCCCAATAGCAGCCCAATAGCGCAAGTCTAATTCAGCACATTTGGCATCACTTCCCTGTGTTCTCCTGCCTTTTCAGCTTATGGAGAAATAAGCATCAATGTCACTAGCTGTGACATTAAAAGCCACATAGGACCAGTTTTGTTCTCAAATTCCCCATCCACTGTCTGACAGGGAAATGCTTCTGTGCTGCCATTGAAGCAAAATGCATTTTTTGATCCCTGGCTGGCCTTCTATTGTGGCACGGAGAGGATTGTGCATGGCTTGAGAACCTGTATAGAACAGAACTGATCTGAGAGTGTCTTTGGTGTGTAGAAGGTGAATGCTTTTAATGGTATCACATCAGACCATTGTATAAGCATTTCCTACAACTTCTCCCTTGAGTCAGCCTTGGCACTCTTTAGATTGCTTCTCATCTGAATCAGGTGGTCAACAAGGAGATCCACTTGAGCCCTGTTGTTCTTGCTTGCTTGCTTGCTTGCTTGCTTGCTTGCTTGCTTGCTTGCTTGCTTGCTTGCTTGCTTGCTTGCTTGCTTGCTTGCTTGCTTGCTTGCTTGCTTGCTTGCTTGCTTGCTTGCTTGCTTGCTTGCTTGCTTGCTTGCTTGCTTGCTTGCTTGCTTGCTTGCTTGCTTGCTTGCTTGCTTGCTTGCTTGCTTGCTTGCTTGCTTGCTTGCTTGCTTGCTTGCTTGCTTGCTTGCTTGCTTGCTTGCTTGCTTGCTTGCTTGCTTGCTTGCTTGCTTGCTTGCTTGCTTGCTTGCTTGCTTGCTTGCTTGCTTGCTTGCTTGCTTGCTTGCTTGCTTGCTTGCTTGCTTGCTTGCTTGCTTGCTTGCTTGCTTGCTTGCAGGTTATTGATCTGTAATCAGACGGTACATGTATAGTAGTGACGCGTACAGTACCGGCTCGATCATAGAAATTTGCAGTTCGATCATAGAGAAAATAAAGCATATCATTGGGACTAAGCCAACTATTAGTTTTCATAGCGGTTGCTATGAACACTGATGGTTACTAATGTATACGCTTTATTTTCTCTTGATCGAGCCGGTACTGTACGCCTGGGCAATGAATGTGTGCGAGGGGTGTGGTTAACTTCTAAGCGGTTGGGTGGGGTTGATTTTGGTGTAAGTGATTAGTTCATCAATGGGCAACAAGTCGTCTCGACCTAGCCATGAAGGCACCACCAAACCGAAGCAGCAAAAATCACCGATTCCCTCAGAACCCTTGGTGTCTCCTGGTAGCAATGAAGAAACGAAGGTTGTAATTCGTCCCATGCTTGTAACCGCCCAGAAGAACTTCAAAACGGTCAACGATTGCCCAACCATACAGTCCCGATATTTGCCTCCGGATATCACCAGGGAGGAGCTTGATGTCCCTGGCGCCAGGTGTTTTCTACTTCATTCCGTGCTCACCTCTGAAGAGTGCGCGCACTACATCCGCGAAACGGAACATGTCGGCTACGCGGACCTTACCAATTTGTTTCCAGTGGAATATCGCTCCAACGATCGCGTTCTGTCCGTATGTAATCCTCTGGTAGAATGCCTGTGGAGGAGAATTGAACCCTTCTTAACGCGTAAGGAGGTCATATGCATCCGACCTGTGGGGTTTGGTAACGAAGGTACTTGGAAGCCATCTCGCCTCAACGAATGTTGCAAGTTTGGAAAATACAAGTAAGCACATATAGGCCTATATCAGCATCATCTGGAGTAATTATTTCCTTTCTTTAGATGTGGTGACCACTTTGGTCCCCATCTTGATGGTCCATGGGTTCCTAACGAGGAAGAGAGTTCCATATTTACAGTGGTGATATACTTGAACTCTGACTTTAAGGGAGGAGCTACGTCCTTCCTCTCTGAAGGAGGTAGTTTGCTCATTGACTTGTCATGGAGTCAATTAACTTCATATTGGTCTTATATTAGGTGATGTGGTGTGCTCAGTGTCACCAAGGGCTGGAACAGCACTCATCTTCAATCATGACACCCTACATGAGGGCCAAGTAGTGACCGCAGGGACTAAATACATCATTCGAACAGAGATCATGTTCAGACGGGTGGACACAGAGATGCTACCAAATCCATTGTCTTACAGGGAAAATGAAAACTACATAAAAACTGTGGCCTTGTATAAGAAGTCATGGGAACTTGAACAAGGTTCTGTATAAATATTGTATACCACGTAATCATTTTTGTACCCACAGCTGGAGATGTGCAAGGATTTACTGACACATATATGGAGGGACTTGCTCTCCAGTGTCAGTCTCAGAGGACTGTCAGTGAGGACACAGTTGACATCTTTAAACAGATATTACCTTATGATGTGTACATGAAAATATTTAGCTATTTATCTGTAGAAGAGCTCTGTTCTACAATGTTGGTTTCCAAGGTAGTCTATTGGTGCTGCATGTAAAGTATGGTATAACATATATACTCAATAGGTATGGTACACCATGTGTATGGATGGGCAGCTGTGGCGTGACTTGTACAAAAGGAGGTGGCCTAACAAAGCTGTAGAAACCCCACCTCTTCAAACAACTACATCTACTAATACCAACAAAGTACTGCTTCTGGATATTGAAGATTATGCTTATTTAATGCTATGGTATTTCAGGTTGACCCTTCTCCATTTGTTAAGGATTGGTATGGAAAATACAAGCAATGTATTCTAGTAAATCTGCCTAAATATAAGAAATTAGCATGTGTGGATCTGGGTAGTTACTCCTGCAAGTTTGCAGTTGTTGACAGAGATAACGATAACTCTGATACCATCACCAGTAGTGTTGAGTCTGTTGTGGCAATGGTAAGCGTTCTATTGCATTTTCTGTGGTAAATTTCTTGTTTTATAGGTTCCTGGATTGTTTGATCTTCATCTTCGGCTACACCGCTATGAACGTTACTTCTGTGGAGAAAGTGCCAAGCGAGACTATCCAGACCATATTGTGAAGGTGGTAGAGAAGGGTGTACCAGTTCATGGAAACCTCCTGCCTGAGTTGATTATGGGTTGCTTCCTGGATACCCATGTTTTTTCCGAACATTGTCCACTTATTATCTTAGAGCCTCCAGGTCTGTGGAATGATGAAGTTCGAGCTAGGGTAGCTGCTCCATTTTTGTATCAGTTTCGCAACCCTTCAGTAGCATTTATGAGCTCTGCAGTAGCCATATTGGCTGGGTGAGCTAGATGTGTGTATCAGAATGATATGGATTGCCAAATTCCCATTCCAGCTTGGGCATAACCTCTGGTGTAGTGCTTGACATTGGCAGGGAAAAAGTGACATGTGCTGCAGTATGCAGAGGGAAGCAGCACCCAAACTCATTATCATGTGATGTACCAAGTGCTGTTCCAAGTTACCTTGCAAGTATGATTGACAGAGTTGTACTTGAGTGTGGTGAGAATGCAGAGATGAAAGATACTTTGAAGAAACATGCTGTGATATGTAGTGAGTTTTTCATTATTATTCATTTCAAAGCCAAGCATATACCTTTATGAGTCCTTGTGTTGCATTGTTTAGCTGAGCAAAAGGACATTGTGAAAGCTATTAAAGACAATTTAATCAAAAAGGATAAAGAGTACTGTGTACTAGAACCTAGTAAGTATCTATCACATGTTTAGATACATACCTTATTTCAAGACATGTTCAATTACATGTTGCAATCAATTGATTAGGTGATGTAACTTTTGGAGCTGTGAAAGGTGGCTGTAATAATGCAGTTCAGATGGAGTATTATAAAAAGTTCCCTATTATTTCTGTTGATAGTAGGGGTCTTAAACGTTTATATACTCATGTTATTGCTTGGTTCGACTTTTGGCAAAGTCAGTGATAAATTTTAGTTCTGAAATGCTGATTGTACACAGAATCTAGATTTGACTTATTTTATACTGATATGTGGTTTAGGATTGTGTAATTTTACAGCATGTCTTTGTTTTTTATTTGTTTTGTGATAACACATATTTCCCTTGGTTGAATTGCCAAAGGCAGCAGTGAAAAGTTAATCTAACTAATAATACCTGAGGTAAATGTGATGCCAAAACAGCCTCAACTGTGATTGACTCATGCAGGTGGACCTGGCTGTTAAAGATGGAACCGTCCTATAGGTACATGTATAAGTTTTACTTTGCATGACACAACGTCTATAATAATCAGACCGATTATCTTGTATAAATCCTGGGAGACACCGTTTGCTAGAGAATTTGGGCGGACATATACGACCAGGATACTCAACCTGTGAGAGATTTGCAAATCCAAGTAACCAGCACACAATTATGAGGTGCCTCTTGGGAGGATGTCCAGTCTGATGCACAATTGTTAGGGAAAGCGTAATCCCGTTACACCGACACTGACGTTAGTTTCAATTGTTAAAGCCATCCGTTAGCTCAGTGATTATATGTTTTAATTAATAATAATAATAATACACCATATAGCTTATTACAAATGACCATGCACAAAACAACCCCCTACCTCTCAAGCAGGTCCATTGTTTTGGCGTTGTGTGACCTTGCGAGAAACACAAGGGCATTGGCTCGAACTAACACTGAAGAGACTCAATGTGCCATAGATGGAATTTAGCATGGTAGCCTTTGTGGAATTTCCTTGTGCCGCAAGTCATATCATACTGCTAGTTGTGCAAAAAAAGTGGCCTGCTGTTCTTCCCCATGCACCAAATGTCTCCACCACTGGTGGAACACACTTCCAAGCAGATGGGATCATTAGATGTGTGTTTTCTCTCTTCTGTTTGCCTTGCTGCTGCACCTGCCACCACACCCGCTTCAGACAAAATGCTTGATTTAAGCGGAGAAGTGATGGACACATCAATGGCTGCAGGCTTATCACTAGTGGACCAGCTTGGAATCAGTATATCGGCAGGCCTTGTTAGCCTCCTATTATGATCCAACCCACCCCAGCTTCCAGTTTTGGGTTGAGCAGAGCACTTTTGCAAAATTCAAAAATAACGTTATACGTAGAGTATTATGGCGAGCCACTACATCTCCCCCAAATTTGCAGGTAACTGCATGGTGCGTATCCAGTGCTTTGTCAGGACAGTAAGCACATACCTCTTCTTCTGGTCCATCTGGTGCTAGAGGCAGACCAAGCCACTAATGTCATCATCCTGCAGGGCTACTAAGACCTGAGGAGGTCAGGAAGATTGCTGATGGTTGTGATAGTGTTAGGGTTGGATGATCATGTCCATGAGATGAGTGATGGTGAGGCAGGCACTAATGATAATAGTAATGACAAGGGTAATGATGATGATAATGGAGAAGACCCCATTTTTTTACTTTCACAAACATCAACCATCTCAAGTTCTTTTAAACCAAATTATCTTCTTTTTACAAACAACGCTTACGGAGAAAAAAAAATTGTTCGTAATATATATGGAACAGTGTCCAGCAAAATCACCCTTATGATTCTTTATCAAATTTTCCAGGACAAGCTAAAGAAAAGTTTGCATTGAAATGTATGGCTAATTATAAATTCAGGGCCTAATAACTTTATGATGGATAGTCTATAATTTAGGATGCGTAATTTGATGACCATTTGATAGAAGCTCTTTGGGGTTCACGGAAAAAGAAGAAAAATGAAACTTGAAAAACTACCCAGACAAATTGTCCCATATATTTTTTATTTCATGTTATACGGAGGTATACGGGAAGTGCTTTATAAATAGAGCATGCTTAACAGACAAGTTGCTCAAATTGTCTTTGCAGTGCGTTGTAGCAATGTTGGGAACTGCTGTAAAATGGTGTAACATTGTGTTCGCTTAGAACTTCATATCAGAGCGCTTATTGGTTAGTGTGCAGTTCACGATCGCGCCATCATAGATATTAAAGATCCGAACGAACTATAGTATCGGAAAACTTCCTTATAGGATTTGACCACGACTATGAATGTCATTAAAAAAACGCGACCCGTCTGTAACAACACTCCCGACGATCGGATCGTGTAGCTTGTTTTAGCAATCGATCTAGAAGTCAAAAATGAGTAGTTTCGTTTTTGTTTCATGTCGCTGAACCGCGTGGTTGTTGAGAACAAGAGTGTACTGCCCGTCCTCGTACCCAGTCTCGGAACAAGGGGCGGGTCGTCTTCTTATGCTTCTTCTTCTTCTCCTCCTTCTTCTTGGCAACGCATAACTCAGGACAGGAACATTTCTAAGCGATGAAAATTTCACCAATAGCTTCAGAATCGGCTGGAGGACTCGCTTTTATATAATATATGAAAAAAAAATTAAGAAAACAAGTACATAAAAACATTCTCTACGAGAAAGTTGGTGGGATATAGGATTTGATTATGACATTGGTGGTGTAAAAAGCAAGGAAACAAGGTCTTATCAGAAGGGAAAATGTCATAGTCCTATATTTAGCACACAAACAACACATGCCCTAGAAATGTGCTAAATATAGGACTATGACATTTTCCCTTCTGATAAGACCTTGTTTCCTTGCTTTTTACACCACCAATGTCATAATCAAATCCTATATCCCACCAACTTTCTCGTAGAGAATGTTTTTATTTACTTGTAGCAGTTGGAACTGTTTGGTCATTAAGAATGCGTAGGAAACAATATGATCTGAAGAGTACACGTACGAGGACTTTTATATTTAAGAGCTGATGCTCGCTAAGCCTTATATAGATCTATTTCATTACCGGATGCAGTTAACAGCATCTTTTCCTTGACTGTCTAAATCAGA
Source organism: Eunapius fragilis (assembly GCA_963681505.1). Lineage (NCBI taxonomy): Eukaryota > Metazoa > Porifera > Demospongiae > Spongillida > Spongillidae > Eunapius > Eunapius fragilis. The sequence continues at coordinate 2,131,204 of OY811985.1, forward strand.
CCCGCGTCGCCTCTCCAAAAAATAATAAACACGCAATAACATGACAGATGCGCTGAATGAAGACATCTTCTTCATCCTGTCTGTTGAAGGTTAGTTCAGGCATGATTTTTGATGTTTAGGTGACTTACGCCTTGTTTGAATGCTGGTGGTCCTCGCTGGAAATTTTTCAGGCTGTTTCTATACCGTGCTGCAGTACCCCTACTACGTAGAGAGGCATTAAAGTTTACTACTGTATTTCGCCAGTATTTCAGATAGAATATGCAACTATAGAATGTCTGTTGTTAATTTAAGAACATTTCAAATGTCCACAACACCTGGTTTAATAATTTAGTCTTTTTAAATTTTTATTATTATTATTTATTATTTTTGTGGTCACCCGTCACAACCACCTTAGGGACACCTTTGCCGAACTCTGCCACCGAGCTCACCTGCCTGTAAGGGTTGAAGTGGGATATGGCCTATCTGGAGATCATATCAACACATGTCCAGCTGATGTGTTGGTTCAGGGTTGGAACAGAGGCAAGCCTGCTGCCTTTGATATAACGGTCACTTCACCCCTCACTCTTGCACCTTAAAAGATATCATTACTTCCTCAGGGGCAGCAGCCCATGCTGCTGAATGTAGAAAACATTCCATCAATGATGCCAGGTGTTAGAAGCTGGGGTGGGTGTGCATCCCACTGGCCGTAGAGACCTTTGGGCATTGAGGGAAGGAGGCCCAAAACGTGTTCTCATGCCTAACATCTTTACTGTCCATCCACCAAGGTCACCCCAAATCTGTTGCCCTGTTTGACATCACAGCAGAATGAACATGTGTTTAGTTAGATCAATATCCAGGGCCATCATGGGCAGGGTAGTAGTTCTTTAGGACATTTGTGTGTAGTGTTGTAGTGTAGTTAGTTCTTTGTTCTTGTGAGTGGTGTACTGCATGGTACTGTCTTTTTTTAAATTTAATTTAATTTTTTTAATTAATTATTTAAACAATACAGTATTAACTATTACACAAATGCGACAATAACTAAACACAAGTCACAAAATAACATAAAAATTCAGATGTATACCTGATGAGGGCATGAAAGTCTGGACAAAATAGCCCTCACATTTGCCCTAACTAAATGGGGATTGAGCCGGCCGTATAGTTCAGATAAAACCCTAGATTTGGGCCTGGATGAAGAAGTGGTTAGGCGAGAGGCTAACATGGAAAACCATCTCCGAAGCCTCCTTCCCCCATGCTCCGTAAGATTCCAATGTCATTATTATTATTATTATTATTTCATTATTATTTTTTAAAACTTAAAGTAGTTAAACCGTGATGTCAGAGCTGATGCCATATTCTTGGGATACTATTGCCCTTGCATTTGCTCTGACAAGAACCAGGTTGAGCCTACCATAAAGTGTTGAGGTGGCGTGAGATTTGGAGCAATTTAGCCTAGCCGCCAGCCGAGAGGCAAGGTGTGAAAGATGAAGGCGAGCTTCAGCTCCCCAACAGCCATAATTTTCAACAGCCAATGGTATGCAAGACCAACCTAGCTCTGAGCACTTACCACCATTGGAGGCATGTTTCCTTTGTTCAGAAACCCAAGCAGATGATCCCGCAGACACACACCCTTCAGTGAGGATGCTTTGATTAAGCGGTGATGCAACTGTGAGATCAAAAGCCGCAGGTTTCCCCAGATCCTAATTTGACACTAGAACATCAGCTGGCCGGGTGCGTCGTTCATCTTGTTCCAAGCCACTTCCTTCCTCCATTTGTCCACCAACACCAGCCTGTCTGCAGGATTCAAAAAAGGTATTCCTGAGTTGGTTGTGTCTTGACACTACATCCCCATTATACCGGGTGTTCGCGAATGAAGGCAACGGTTTTAAACGGGTATAACTTTTGCGCGGATTGAGATAAAAATCAGAGATTTTGAAACTAACATTGTCACGCTAGGCAAATTGTTTGTCAATCATTATTAATTAAAACTGGATTACCTCATAGCGAGAATCGAAAGTCAATTAATTTTAATTAATAAAAATAACCAAACTTGTTAACAAACAATTTGCCTAGCGTGACAATGTTAGTTTCAAAATCTCCGATTTTATTTCAATCCGCGCAAAAGTTATTCCCGTTTAAAACCGTTCACTGCTGTTTGCGGCTGGACACAATTCAGATAATTGGCTATTACGGTATGCCTTTTGGATGGTGTAAAAATTTTAAATTGTAGAGCTCATTATAAATCGTACTTTTTGTGACCCACATTTCGTGCTTTTTTCAAGTCATAGCTTTGAGATGATTTGACCTTTCGTACTCCCTATCATCGCACTAAGGAAAATCTTCAACGCGCACAACCTACAATATTACTCGAATCGTTGCGCATCGTTTTTATACGCCCATGTGATGAAGGCGGTAACTGATAGGGGGTACTTTGATCGTGTGTAGCAAAGACAGGGACAATAGGATTTAGGTCAGCGAGTTATGACATTAACAAGACAGATCAAGAAGCATATTTATAACAATTAGAACAAGCCACAGTTTTGTTTTACCAACCTACGCGGCGTGTGTATTTTTGGAATAATCGGTGCGGTTTGAATGGAGCATCACTACATTAACAAAGGTCAGGAGCGATGCAGGGTGTGTGGTCGCTTGCTTGTGGCACCTGATAATAAACCAAAGCGTTCAAATCAATGCACAGAGTTTGCAGCAGATTTACACTTGGTATTCTATTAACAACATCCACCCATGCACTCAAATTCTGTTATCAATGCAAACAAGTTATGAGGGTGGTATTAATAGCTGAGATGAGGGTACAGGTGGCTGAGATGAGGCTGGTACTGGTGGCTGAGATGACAAGTGGCTGAGATGAGGCTGGTATTGGTGGCTGAAATGAGGCTGGTACTGACTGAGATTCGACGGGTACAGGTGGCTGAGATGAAGTTGGTACTGGCTGAGATAAGACTGGTACAGGTGGCTGAGATGAGGTTGGTACTGGCTGAGATAAGATTGGTAAAGGTGACTGAGATGAGACTGGTACAGGTGGCTGAGATGAGGTTGGTACAGGTGGCTGAGATGAGACTGGTACAGGTGGCTGAGATGTGGTTGGTACAGGTGAGACTGGTACCATGGGTGCCCAGCTTTTCTGGAGGGGGGTGGGTGGGGGTGGGGGGCGCCATATGACAGCCACAAATATGTTGTCGCTTTCAGTGGATTTCAACCAGGTTCGGGGGGGGGGGGGGGGGGTGTTGCTTCTGCTTTCAGCTGATTCAACCAGCAGGGTGGGTGCTGTCTGTCTGCTTTCGGCCAATTCAACCAGCGGGGGGGAGAGGGGGGGTGCTGTCCACTTTTGGCTGATTCAACCAGCGGGGTGGGGGTGCTGTCTGTCTGCTTTCGGCTTATTCAACCAGCAAGGTCCGCTTTTGGCTGATTCAACCAGCTGGGGGGGGGGGGGAGCTGTCCGCTTTCAGCCAATTCAGCCAGTGGGGGGTGCACATGTATGTAAACTTTTATTACAAGGAGGGGGGGGGGGAGGGGGGGGGGGGGGCGTCATTCAGTTCCGAAGTGGGGAGGGGGCCCATGGTACAGGGTGCCTGAGATGAGGCTGGTACTGGTGGCCAAGATGAGACTGGTACAGGTGGCTGAGATGAGGCTGGTACTGGTGGCTGAGATAAGACTGGTACTGGTGGCTGAGATGAGGCTGGTATTGGTGACCAAGATGAGACTGGTACAGGTGGCTGAGATGAGGCTGGTACTGGTGGCTGAGATAAGACTGGTACTGGTGGCTGAGATGAGGCTGGTATTGGTGACCAAGATGAGACTGGTACAGGTGGCTGAGATGAGGCTGGTACTGGTGGCTGAGATGAGGCTGGTATTGGTGACCAAGATGAGATGGTAGTAAGACATAAGTAAGATCCAACAGTTGCTCTGAACTATGAAAGAACAACAGCTGTTCATTGCTCTACATAACGCGCCGCCAATCCCACATTAGGACCTACTAGTAATCAAACATAGTAACGATACTCCCGGTATTTCTTGCTAACTTTTAGTACATTTGTTCGCTGTCAGAAAAAAACTGTGGCTACAAACCATTGCAAATATCTATTAGTACCTTTAGTTCCCTTTACGAAACAACCTTTATTTCTGATTTCCTATTGTCGCAGGCGTGGAGAATCGCTTCTGTATCGAAGAGGTGCGCAAAGACTAACCCGCTTTCAGGGTCCGTAGCTTGCTGTAGCAAGTTGACTACGCCTCGTGATTTGCGACAAAAATAGAAAAAAGGTGTTCCTTTCCTTGTACCGTGTTAAAATGCCGGTTAGTCCATCGGTGTTTTTGTGTGATCTCACGTTCAAAAGGTCTTCGGTTGTCAAGGTCGTTGTTAAGGGCATGACATCATCATTTCAATTTTTCGGAAAACGGATCTGGTGTCCACAAAACATTGGGCCGCAAACACCAGTGCGTTGCCTTCATTCGCGAACACCCAAAGTCAATTAATTTTAATTAATAAAAGTTAACCAAACTTGTTGACAACAATTTGCCTAGCGTGACAATGTTAGTTCAAAATCTCCGATTTTTATCTCAATCCGCGCAAAAGTTATTCCCGTTTAAAACCGTTGCTTTCATTCGCGAACACCCAAAGTCAATTAATTTTAATTAATAAAAATTAACCAAACTTGTTGACAATCAATTTGCCTAGCGTGACTATGTTAGTTTCAAAATCTCCGATTTTTATCTCAATCCGCGCAAAAGTTTGTTCCTGTTTTAAACAATTGCCTTCATTCGCGAACACCCAGTACTTTCAAAGTTCAGTACAATGGACTTCTTCATCTGATCAGGAAAGCCTCCAAAGTCTCTTTTACTGAACAATTAACATTTGGAAGTATTTATAAAGAGACCTAGTGGAGGACCAAGCTGTTTAATAATGCTGAGTGCCTGTAACGCTGCCTGTTTTGCCCCAGCAATGACCCCATCATCCATGTACCAGGAGCTGTGAGCAAATTGAGTCAGTTGCAATAGACCTTATGGAGAACCAAGCAAAAAAGTAAAGGTCCTAATGGGTCTCCCTGCTGGACTCAAGTCTCCGACCTCAATGCACCCATGACAGACAACAGTAAGGGGTGATCACCTTGTCCATATGGGTTGAGAAGATTGTACATGGATTACGCATGTGTGTGGAAGAGAATGTGAATGAAAATGATTCCGTAGTGATGAAGATCGACTTGCGGAATGATTTTAATCTTGTTTCTCGCCAAGCTCTCCTTGAGCAATGCAGGGAACTATTTTCTGAGCTCTTCCAATGGGCAGCATCAGTGGCGGATCCAGGGAAGGGGTGGGGGGGGGGGGGGGGGGGGGGGGGGGGGCGGCACCGGGGGCACGTGCCCCCCCCCCCCCCTTTCGTTCGTCTAATTATATATTCATAGTCGCGCAATATAGCGTTTTTAATCGCATTTTGAACGCACCCACCCCCTTTCGGTGAACCACGCCCATTTCTCACTTAATTCTAACTGTTCACTATTGGTGCCCCCCCCCCTTTCAAAATTTCTGGATCCGCCCCTGAGCATGGTGTTATGGTTAGGGGGTTTTCAGATGTGTCACTCGGAGAGATTACTGGAGGCGGAGCATTCAGATGCTTTGACTTCAACAATTGCCAGGTGGAGTCATTGTTGGGAGCAATTCCTGAAGAGTTCAAAACTCAGCAAGCAATATATAACCCATTCCTTGCATGTCTAATGGCAGACTGGATGTTGTAGTCAGAATCTTTGAATGGGTCTGGTATGCTTTAGATGATTCTTGTTGAGAAGCATGCTCCCAGAGGGTTAATAAATGGCCCTTTGACCACAGATCACACAGGTATTTGACAGAAGGTGGTTTGTTGTGACGTCCTCTCCGTTTAGAAGATACCAGAACACACTTTGGGAGCAAAAAGAGCTTCAGCCAGGCAATCTTGTTGTTAGTATGCAAAATATCTTGCAAAGTTGACGATAAAGTTTTTGCAAATGCTGGTCTTGATTTAGCTGGTATATATGTGTACTACAACGTAAGTTGCACACATCTTCAAAGGATGGAAGCTGGGCATTGCTGTCATTAACAAGTAGAACATCCATTTGTGTATTCTATTTGACCTAGATGTAGCACATTTCCTCTGATGAGATATGATGTGAGGGGATGTCATCAAATGATGACAGTGTGAGCAGGTTGCCATATTTTTCTCCTGAAGCCAGTCTTCAGGAACTGATCCAGGTAGGATGCCTTGTGTGTGTAAATTGAGGTGATTTTTCTACATTGCCTTAAAGAAATATTTGTGATACTATATTATTATTACAACACATCAATATCATTGTATGCCTACTAGTTCCAATAACTAATGAAGCCTCAATCAATGGCACCCTCCACCTATTATTTTATTTTTAATACACAACATACACATGGATACAATCATAAACATAGCCTATAGTTAATTCAAAATACATCTGGTGAGGATGGCAGCAGCATTGGCCCTCACTAGATGGAGGTTGAGCCTGCCATAGATGTCTCTAAGTACAGCCGACTTGGGCCTGCATGTAAGAGTGGCAAGTCGAGAAGCCAGCTGTGAGAAGGCTTCAACAGCTTCATTTCCGCATGCACCATAAGTCTCTGCTACCAGGGGAACACACAACCAGCCGAGTTCTTTGCATTTTGCATCATTTGCCCTACGCTTTCTGCCCTTCAGTGGCTAGGGCAGCTGATCCTGCAGCCACTCCTGCTTCCATAAGGGTATGTGTGTTAAGAGGAGAGGTTACAGAAATATCAAAGGCAGCTGTCTTGCCTGTTGTCCATTTAGTCAACAGAAGGTCAGCAGGATGGGTGTGGCTATGATCAGCTGTGAGGTCATTGCCAGCTTCCACTTGGATGCCAAGATGGGCCCGGTGGCATGTTTCAGCCAGAACATCACGAAGGGTGTTGTGTCGTGCCACAATATCACCCTCATGCTTACAAGTGATGGCATGATGTCCAAGGGGTCAAGGGCATTGTCAGGGCAAAGTGTACACTGGGATCCCTGGGATGTGTCCACACCAAGCCACCATTTTATGGCAACTTGATGGACCGGTGCATCAAGATGTAGACCCAGCCCCTGTGATGGTAGAACAGACAGCCAGGAGGATGTATGTGATGCGGAAAATGAAAGCAATTGCGCTCGGTCAGCAGTGGAGGAGGTTCCAACAGCAGATTGAACATGCAAGTGTCCAATGCACTGGATAGGTCTTTGGGGAGACCAGCGACACTGAGAGAAGGCAATGAATTTGCAGTGCCTTATCAGGAGGAACAGCAGAATTAAAATCTGCAATTGCAGATCAGAGGTGAAGATTTGTCTCTGAACCAAACCAAACTGAGCAAATGAAGGCTATATATGCCACAGGTGCATGTTGGTATAGTGAGCGAAGACCCAACCCTCCCTTACTAAGGCCTAGAATCGCCTGTCACCAAGCAGCATCTGAAGTGTCTACAGCAGTGCAAGAGGAGAAGCACCTATGAACATCTCGAGGACTGCACCAGATAATGATGCAGGTGTGATACGTGAGAGGCGGGTGAGCCGGCAGAAACCCCCATACATACAGAGCAGGGTTAGCGCAATCCGTGGATCCACCAAGCCAACATCTGCAAGCTTTGACAGGAGGTATTGGGCTTCAGACTGTTTGTGGCTGATAAACTGGTGGCAAAAATTAGCATTTCCAATGGGAGAACCCAGTATTTCAATGCTTGGATTGTTGGACTTTTTAATGCCAGCTGGGAAAATGTCTAATGAGCTTTGGCTAAACACCTCACACTTACATATGTTGACATGGAGGCCGAGTGTCACACTTACATATGTTGACATGGAGGCCGAGTGTCACACTTACATATGTTGACATGGAGGCCGAGTGTCACACTTACATATGTTGACATGGAGGCCGAGTGTCACACTTACATATGTTGACATGGAGGCCGAGTGTCACACTTACATATGTTGACATGGAGGCCGAGTGTCACACTTACATATGTTGACATGGAGGCCGAGTGTCACACTTACATATGTTGACATGGAGGCCGAGTGTCACACTTACATATGTTGACATGGAGGTCGAGTGGTGGGCCCAACTCTTAGAGCAAAGCCAAGACATTCATCACAGAAGACCTTGGACCTACAAGAGCACCATCATCCATGTACCAGGCATGGAAATTGAGACCAGCACGATCGTCTCTGGTTGAAATTGCTGACACCAGGATGTTCAAAACCAAAGAGAACAACAATGGGCCCAGGAGGTCACCCTGCTGAATGCCCAGCTCTGGTGTAAGGCAGGCCAAGGGATGCCAGAGGAATGGGTGATGGCCATAACACCAGTTAGCCCAAGGGAGCAGCTCTGGGAAGTGCACAGCACACTCAGTTAAGACTGATTGGTGAGACACCATATTAAATGCATTTTTATTATTATTTTACTATAATTCTATATTATTTAAATGCAAGAATAAATGAAAAGTACAGCACAACAACAAAATCTAAGTTATAGGAGCATCCACACCACACCCAAACACCTCATCCCCCTTGTCCTCTGAATGCCGCAACCTTGCACGGGAGAGCAAGGCTCTAGCAAGAACCAAACAAAGGCGAGGTTAAGCCTCTGGTAGATGTTTGTGAATGCCTTTGACTTGCTGCACTGCAGCTTCAGGGCCAGGCGGCCTCCAGGCGAGAGACTGGGCACAGCGCTTCCTCATCCCAACAACCGTAGGTCTCTACTGCCAAGGGGACACAGACCCAACCTAGCTCTCTGCACCTGTGGTCATTGGTGTTGTGTTTGCATGCTTCGGCCTTACCAGCTGCTGACCCACTTGTAACTCCCGCTTCATTCAATGTGTTGGAGTTAAGTGGAGAGACTACTGTTAAGCCAAAAGCAGCTGGCTTGCCAATCATCCACTTGGGTACAAGAATGTCTGCTGGCCGGCTATTTGTACTATCACCTCCAGACCTGTGACCTAGACAGAAGAAAACCTGCTGCAGCAACTGAGTCTCACTGTTAAAGTAGTCAAAACGTGTATTCTGCTCGTAATAGAAGTTGGGGGGCAGAAACCTTTTTTACAACTTCCATGCAGAGTGAAACGAATGGTTAGATATTGATATCCATAAATGTTACACATTGCACGTAAATTGTTGCATCATCTTTAGGTGCATGTAGCAATTTTAATGTCATGGCAAGGAAAATCTACAAACAAACATATTGGAAGAAAGACTAGTTACTCATTTCAGTTTGTACAAGGAAATGCAACAACAAATCCAGTGAGGGAAATGTTTATAATGGTAAAAGCTACATCTCTAAGTTCAGCTCAAAAGAAGTTTTGTGGTTAGTGACAAAATTAAAAGTCTCAGCAGGAAGTGTGCCAGTCTTGTGGGTGGTATGGGGCCAATCCAGTCCATACTGTTGGGAGGGAAAGAGTTGTTAGAGATAGAGCAGGCTGAGTGTTGGTGTACCAAAGATTGTCTGAAACATACACCATCACATACACACCAAACAACAAACCACCAACACACATATTTTCAATACATAAATTGATACCAGTGGGAGATCAGGAGAGGAGGGACATGGAAAGTCACATGAAAAACTCATTTCTATACCAATGTTTCTGGAAATTTGCCACACCGCAACCATTGTGACTACATCCACCTGCATGCAGATATGTCAAGATATATATAAGCATGTATACAACCAGAAATGACAAAACAAAAATGCTTGTAAATTGAGCATGCATGGTGCAACATATGGTACACATTTTGTACTACATGTATGTGACATTTTTAATTGGAGAAGCCATTCCTTCTGTGCACCAGTTTTTTGAGAATGGTGAATATTTCTAGTTTTAAAGCCAATCTGTCACCATGAATTGTAATCACAGTGATCTTGAATAGCTGATTTAATTTGCAAACAAATGTCATTTCATCAAGGAGTGTAAACTCTTCAGTTAATACTACAACATAACTTTATTAGTAGAATGAGTGAAATATATGCAATGCATCAAATGTTATACTAGAATCTAGGTGGTCTTGCTGCGCATTACAGGCTTAACTGATGGAGGCAATCAATTTAACATACTGGTGTGTGTACATTGTACACGTATGTTCAGTATCATTACTATATTTAGACACAGAGTGACTTTGATAAATTTCGTTTCATGTACATGTTATACATGCACAGGACAGTAACGTACACACATGTAGATATCTAAGAGCTGCTGCTGCACAATTACAATAAAGTTAATGGTCAGCATTTTGCTTTCTGGGATGAAGGGAGGAGGGGGGGGGGGTGGCTTGGATACTGAGGTATATATTATGATGCACAAAGTACATGTACATATATTGTAAGCTTAGTGCGATAATATGTTGACATGATATTAAATCACATGTGTTTTATTTGGGCATCAAATAGAGTACTGAAATCAGAAAGGGCTGTACACCTGGTTGCAATAAAGGCTTATGTGGTACACATGTAGTAGGGATTCTGGATCGAACCATCTTTTCTCCAGCCCTTATTGTCGTCGTCATAAACACTGGTACGCAGTTATCCTTGTTAACGAGTCAACCTTGCGTGTTCTTTGGAGGGGGGGGGGGGGGGGGGGGGGGGGGGGGGGGGTCTGTTTTAGACAGAGTCTTGCCAAAGATGCCGCATTGCACCCGGTAATGAAGTTGGATGCATTTCTAATAAACAAACAGAAGATAGTTTTCATGCAGCTTCCAACACGCATATACCTTACAGCTGTTCTCAACTTTGTTACAACGCACTGCTAGTGATAAGACGGCATCCCAGTTGAAACCACTTGTTCTACTTATAGACCGCTTCCCGTGTCCCTCCGTAAACCGTGTAAACATACATATATACAATACATAACTTGTGTCACGAACTGTTTTTTTTTTTTTTACCGTAAGCATCGTTAGCGATATTTTGGTAAAATATGGGGTGTTCACCTCCCATACGTATGTACACCCCCCAGAATTTAAAAAAAAAACTCCCACCCAGAATACCCACAGACTTGGAAATTGCGCGCGGGGTGTGGCTAACGTCTAAGCGGTAGGGTGGGGTTGATTGATTTTGGTACGTGGTGTAGGTGATTATTCCATCAATGGGCAACAAGTCGTCTCGACCTAGCCACGAAGGTACCATCAAACCGAAGCAGCGAAAATCACTGATACCCCCGGAACCTTTGGTGTTTCCTGGTAGCAATGAAGAACCGAAGGTTGTGATTCGACCGATGCTTGTAACCGCCCAAAAGAACTTCAGAATTGTCAACGATTGCCCAACCATACAGTCCCGTTATTTGCCTCCGGATATCACCAGGGAGGAGCTTGATGTCCCTGGCGCTAGGTGTTTTCTACTTCATTCCGTGCTCACCTCTGAAGAGTGCGCGCACTACATCCGCGAAACGGAACATGTCGGCTACGCGGACCTTACCAATTTGTTTCCAGTGGAATATCGCTCCAACGATCGCGTTCTGTCCGTATGTAATCCTCTGGTAGAATGCCTGTGGAGGAGAATTGAACCCTTCTTAACGCGTAAGGAGGTCATATGCATCCGACCTGTGGGGTTTGGTAACGAAGGTACTTGGAAGCCATCTCGCCTCAACGAATGTTGCAAGTTTGGAAAATACAAGTAAGCGCATATAGGCCTATATCAGCATCATCTGGAGTAATTTGTTCTTCCTTTAGATGTGGTGACCACTTTGGTCCCCATCTTGATGGTCCATGGGTTCCTAACGAGGAAGAGAGTTCCATATTTACAGTGGTGATATACTTGAACTCTGACTTTAAGGGAGGAGCTACGTCCTTCCTCTCTGAAGGAGGTGGTTTGCTCATTGACAGGTCATGGAGTCAATTAAATTCATACCGGTCTTACACTAGGTAATGTGGTGTGCTCAGTGCCACCAAGGGCTGGAACAGCACTCATCTTTAACCATGACACCCTACATGAGGGCCAAGCAGTGACCGCAGGGACTAAGTACATCATTCGAACAGAGATTATGTTCAGACGGGTGGACACAGAGATGCTACCAAATCCATTGTCTTACAGGGAAAATGAAAACTACATAAAAACTGTGGCCTTGTATAAGAAGTCATGGGAACTTGAACAAGGTTCTGTATAAATATTGCATACCACATAATCATTTTAGTACCCACAGCTGGAGATGTGCAAGGATTTATTGACACTTACATGGAGGGACTTGCTCTCCAGTGTCAGGCTCAGAGGACTATCAGTGAGGACACAGTTGACATCTTGAAACAGATATTACCTTATGATGTGTACATGAAAATATTTAGCTATTTATCTGTAGAAGAGCTCTGTTCTGCAATGGTTGTCTCCAAGGTAGTCTATTGGTGCTGCACGTAAAGTATGATACAATATATATACTCCCAACAGGCATGGTACACCATGTGTATGGATGGACAGCTGTGGCATGACTTGTACAATAGGAGGTGGTCTAACAAAGCTGTAGAAACCCCACCTCTTCAAACAACAACATCCACTAATACCAACAAAGTACTGCTTCTGGACATTGAAGATTATGCCTATTTAATGTTATTGCATTGTAGGTTGATCCTGCTCCATTTGCCAAGGATTGGTATGGAAAATACAAGCAATGTATCCTAGTAAATCTGCCTAAATATCAGAAATTAGCATGTTTGGATCTGGGTAGTTACTCCTGCAAGTTTGCAGTTGTTGACAGAGACAACTCTGATATCATCACCAGTAGTGTTGAGTCTGTTGTGGCACTGGTAAGCATTCTATTGCATGCTCTGTGGCAATTTTGTTCTCTTGTTTTATAGGTTCCTGGTTTGTTTGATTTTCATCTTCGGCGAGGTTCTTACGAACGTTACTTCTGTGGAGAAAGTGCCAAGCGAGACTATCCAGACCATATTGTGAACGTAGTAAAGAAGGGTGTACCAGTTCGTGGAGACCTCCTGCCTGAGTTGATTATGGGTTGCTTCCTGGAGACCCGTGTTTATTTCAAACATTGTCCACTGATTATCTTAGAGCCTCCAGGTCTGTGGAGTGATGAAGTTCGAGCTAGGGTAGCTGCTCCATTTTTGCGTCAGTTTTGCAACCCTTCAGTAGCATTTATGAGCTCTGCAGTGGCCATATTGGCTGGGTGAGTTGTTGGAATGATATGGATTACCTGATTCCCACATTCCCATTCCAGCTTGGGCATAACCTCTGGTGTAGTGCTTGACATTGGCAGGGAAAAAGTGACATGTGCTGCAGTATGCAGAGGAAAGCAGCACCCAAACTCATTATCATGTGATGTACCAAGTGCTGTTCCAAGTTACCTTGCTAGTATGATAGACAGAGTTGTACTTGAGTGTGGTGAGAATGCAAAGGTGAAAGATACTTTGAAGAAACATGCTGTGATATGTAGTGAGTTATTTATTATTATTTATTTCTAAGCCAAGCATATACCTTATGAGTCCTTGTGTTGCATTGTTTAGCTGAGCAAAAGAACATTGTGAAAGCTATTAAAGACAATTTGATCAAAAGGGATAAAAAGTACTGTGCAATAGAACCTAGTAAGTATCTATCTCTTGTTTGGATACATACTTTATTTTAACACACCAACGACACAATGCAATCAATTGATTAGGTGATGTAACTTTTGGAGCTGTGAAAGGTGGCTGTAACCATGCAGTTCAGATGGAATATTATAAAAAGTTCCCTAATATTCATGTTGATGATAGGAGTCTTAAAGATTTTTATTATTATCTTATTTCTGACAATACCTATTATTGGCAAGCAGTGTGTAAATCCTGACTGTATCTTATTTGTACCCAGATATATCTAGATTTGTCTATCATTTTATATTTGTGATTTAAGATTGTCTAATTTTACAGCAGGTCTGTGTTTTATTATCTGTTTTGATGGTTTTATTTTTTCATTGTAGGAAAGCGACATAGTAATTCGCATGTATATAAAACTACATCATGTGTTGCTGTCCACTGATACTGATTCTAGAAAATCTTTATGCTCGACTTGGCAAATCCCTGGTCATTGCAAATGCCAGCACAATCTGCTTCCCTCCCTTGGTGGGACTTGTATAACAATTGATCTAGTGAAAACGAGTTTACTAACAGCTGAAATTCAAACTAATACCAATGGCCTATTATTAACAATAACTGCAGTTATGAATTTCTAAATTCTTGATTCTTGTACAACATTGCTTGATCTGTTTAAAATATTTTGAAGTATTATACTCAAACAGAATTTTAGTACTTTATTAGCTAGGTCATTTCAAATTCTCTTGGAATTAAAACCGCGGGAACCTCAATGTATGTAATATTAAAATGACTATGAAAACATGGAGAACACATATTTAAGTACGTTCTACACATACAGGTTGCATACACAGTTCACATTACATACACAGTTCACAATCAACATTTAGATGTCTCATTGACTGTTAAAAGGATGGCTAATGTGGCCCAATAAGAATATAGAATTGTATCCAATCGTGCTAGCACCTTTGATGTTGCTATTTATGGCATGATGTGAAAGAGCTTGCATTGCTTCCGGCTCCATTATATCTCAGCCTACTGCTAAACAGATGCAGCGCAATAACGCAAGTCTAATTTAGCACATTTGGCATCACTTTCCCAAGTTCTGCTGCCTTTTCTGCTTATGGAGAAATAAGCGGCAATGTCACTGTGACATTAAAAGCCACATAGGACTACATTAATATTCTAATTGGCAAATAAGATATCAGCTAGTCTTGTTCTCAAGTCCCCATCCACTTATGTCATCTGACATGGAAATGCTTCTGTGATGCCATTGAAGCAAAGTGGCATCATTTTTTTGATCCCTGGGTGGCCTTCCTTTGTGGCATGGAGAGGATTGTGCATGGCTTGAGAACCAGTATAGAACAAAACTGATCTGAGAATGACTTTGGTGTGTTGAAGGTGGCTATGATGAATGCTTTTAATGCTTTTAATGTCAGTTCAGTAGCATTTATGAGCTCTGCAGTGGCCATATTGGCTGGGTGAGTTGTTGGAATGATTTGGATTACCTGATTCCCACATTCCCATTCCAGCTTGGGCATAACCTCTGGTGTAGTGCTTGACATTGGCAGGGAAAAAGTGACATGCGCTGCTGTATGCAGAGGAAAGCAGCACCCAAACTCATTATCATGTGATGTACCAAGTGCTGTTCCAAGTTACCTTGCAAGTATGATTGACAGAGTTGTACTTGAGTGTGGTGAGAATGCAGAGATGAAAGATACTTTGAAGAAACATGCTGTGATATGTAGTGAGTTCTTCATTTCAAAGCCGACCAAGCATATACTTTATGAGTCCTTGTGCTGCATTGTTTAGCTGAGAAAAAGAACATTGTGAAAGCTAATTTAAGCAGGTGACACAAGGAGTATTCTTTCATACATTAAAACACACATGCGCCACAAACACAAATGCCAATACATACATACACAAAGAAACATGTGCACACACATACACAAAGAAACACACACACACATACACACACACACATATACACACACATAAATGCACCGAAATACACACATACTACAAATACAATGCACTAAGAACAGCTTTAGTCTTACTACATATATGTTTTGGCACCACACAATACTTCGTTTTCATTGTTGAATAATGTGCCTTCAGGCTCACACAATCTATCATCTGCATGCAGTGCCACCTTTGGGAGAGATAGAAAGATGGATGAACAGGGAAACTGAGAGTGATGGACAATGGAGATTCACATATAGCCGTGCACATACCTCACATTAAAATAATTCACACAGACACAGAACACACATAGCCATACCTATAAATCCAACCCTTTCTACTGGTACAAATTCAAGTTCATTTTGAGATGTATATTTTTAGTGGCCAGTTGTTAATTTGGTCCTATCAAATATCAACAGTGGTAAACCTAGATGTTGTTTCTACACAAGGGGAGTGTTTAATTCTTCAGGTGTGTCCAAACTATTTATGGAAAGATAACATCAACTTGACATAGCATGATTTAGGGAGGGAGGTGCATGCACCCTTATTAAGTATAGCACATATGATCAACGGCTGCCAAACTTTTTATGGTAATGTCAGGATTTTGGTTAGAGGTTCATGATTTAGTTACGTGTTTTGCACAAATAGTTTGGAAACTATCCCTTAGCTAACTAGGACCCACTGCACATAAAAGCCATCTTTTGTGCCCAACATTGCACCAATGCTGCACTTGTGCATACCAGAATGGCTCCATTGCACACTTTCAATCGGGAACTAGCTCACATGTTTTCTGATTGCAGCTTTGTTCATATACCTGTGCACACCCTTACGGTTGAGTACAGGGTAGTGTGGCTAAGTGGGAGCAATCATAATGGACCAATAATAATGTGAACTATTCCATGTGAACCCAAATGGAGCTGATTTGGGAGCATTCCAAAATGGCTCAGCCATACGTGTACTAACCAATTAAGTTAATTTTGGGGCAGACTGAGAGACTGATGTCACTTCATACCACTTCCATATTACGTCTTACACCCTCCCTTAATTCAAGCTAACAAAGTAGTCCGTCTATTGTAGTAGGAACCTGACCATAGGTCAGATTATCAGTGACAGCCAGAGCCTGAAGTAGTGGTTATCATTAAACTATTGAGCAATACATTTATGAACCTCGCAACTTCCACTTATTTTTATTACCTGTGCTTGTTGATAGAGGGTGGCAATTCATTGCAGACGTCAAGTGGGTGCTCAAGATTATAGCGCACGCCACTTTGTAGGGTACCAATTGAGACGTAAGCTTCCGAACTACATAACCAAGGACTGCCGTGAATAAATGTCATTACGCACAAGCTACTGCTAACTTAAGTATATTCCCACTTCGCCATGCACGCGCAGCAGTATATGCATACATGAAACGATAGTGCGCTTAATAGGTTGCTAGCAACAAACCAGTAACGTTAACTAACGTTAGCAGGAGACATATTTCAATTTTTTGTGGTGGGCGCGGAGCACTATATGAAATCCAATAAGGAATACTTTCTGCGGAATATGGAACCGATTTTTCAAATGGGAAGACCTATGTTTAAAAGCATAGAATAGTTGCTTTATGACTCTGCTATGTGTTTCACAAGGGAATGAACAACAGGACTTTAATGTCTATTGTCCTGAGTGGCCACCCGGGGGTACAATTGGACACCCGGGTGGACAGCAAAAAAAGTTTTTGCCGTTCGGTCATGGAAGGGACCTAGTGGCATTTAACGGTACCGGCTTATAGAACAAGTCTTTCTAGGATCGGGCCGAGATAAGTAAGGCTTAAATCCTTTCGATACCCGTAAAACGAGCCGTGCTAGCGGACCTATCCATTACGCTCCGTGCGGTACGTACATATCGTATACGAGCTACGTAAGGTAAGTTTTTTTTGCCAACGTTCATACAGATAGTAAAATAGCTGTTTCTCTGGACTAGTGTTTGTCAACTAAAAGTGATTGAGAACTTTCACTGTCTGTTTAGGCCTATGTTTAAAAGGTCATGTACGAGTATATAGTCTAGGCCTATACGCGTACATGTCCTTTTAAACATAGGTCTATACAGACAGCTGAAAGCTCTCAATCACCTTTTGTTGACAAACACTAGTCCAGAGAAACAGCTATTTTACTATCTGTATGAACGTTGGCAAAAAAAACTTACCTTACGTAGCTCGTATACGATATGTACGTACCGCACGGAACGTAATGGATAGGTCTGCTAGCACGGCTCGTTTTACGGGTATCGAAAGGATTTAAGCCTTACTTATCTCGGCCCGATCCTAGAAAGACTTGTTCTATAAGCCGGTACCGTTAAATGCCACTAGGTCCCTTCCATGACCGAACGGCAAAAACTTTTTTTGCTGTCCACCCGGGTGTCCAATTGTACCCCCGGGTGGCCACTCAGGACAATAGACATTAAAGTTATGAAGTTATAGACCGTGGAATAATGTGATGAGAATCTCAACATTGACCTCGAGTACATTATAGAAAAAAAGGCCCAGCAAATTCAATGGAACCGAGGCCTTAGTCGTGAGAAATCTGGTGACATACTTAAAAAAAATCTTGTCAAATGTGCTGCACTAAAAATCGTAAGAGAGCTAAGCTGGGGAAAACATCTAGTACACTTGTCCCATACTGTGTATAGAACGATTACGGAAGTATATCGTGATTACGCAAACCGCGAATTAATTCTTGACTCCCGTTGACCGCTCATTTCTCCATGTAGCTGCTGTGGTGTTTATCTCTAAGGACACCTTGTGTATATAGTTATAGTTTGAAGCAATTGGTACTATTTTTCTAAAGTGTTCCTAGCTTGAGATATATGTGATGAAGGAAGGCAATGGCGAACTTTGGGATTGGCATGAAGAACTCATATTTATATTCTTTCTCTAAAACCACCCTGTTTTGTGCCATGGAACGAACGGTATATTTTTATGTTGTCTATTGATCCCAACAAATATTAAAACCTTCTGTTTTTTGGTTGCCCCACTAGACATGAGTTACATTTTCTTAATGATTTCATCAATCCTCTGTACGAAACCTTGCTAATGCAGGTTCAGATTTCATGGCAAACTAATAGCAATTTTGGTTGATGGCATGCAATTGGACCGTCGCATGTGCAATCTTTGTCATCCATAGTGTGATTTTCACTGGTTACTTACTCAAGTTCTCAAGTGACCAAAGGTACCCACTTCCTACCTCCTGCACTTTTATTCATATTCACCAACCCTCTGAACTCATACATTTGCCCCTGTTAGAGAGGGAGGAGTTTTTGTAACATAAGTAATGTAATCCATCAGATCATTTGTATACATGATTCATATGTTTTTAACCTTAAAAATCTCCAAGGCCAGGTTCTACACGTAGGACCAATTTTAATTTTGACTTTTATTTCACGTTACTTCATGGACATTTCATTATTCCCTTTTCAGATACTGTTGCAACTTCTCATGTACATTTTTAATAATTTTTAATGCAATGCATCAACCAGAATAATTGGTTACTTACTACTTGGTGGGCTCATATGTTTGCAATGCAGATACTGGTGTAATTAACATTACTTTTCCCTTCCTAATACAATTTACAATAGTTCTCACCACATGCAACAAGCAGGACCAGTAGCCAAGTAACCATGGCTGCAACCCTTTTAAAATCATTGGCACCATAATACACAGCTACCTTCCAGTTTACCAGCAAAAACGATTGTAGAACATCCATCTTTTGCACTACAAAGTGTAGCTTTGGCATGCAATACTACACTGATGATTGTCATAGCAATATTTCTCGGTATGGCTGAAATGTAACACCATTTGCATTTGCACTTGTGCTTACTCAGGTGTGTCGATACCATGTTGTTAGTCATGGTAGCAGTTAGGATTGTTGTGGTGCATGGATTATGTAATACCATTCCCCTAGTATGTAAACACTACTTATTAAGCCTAAAACAGCTGAGAAAAAAATGGTGCCCACAGGTTTACGTGGTGCACAGGGGTAACTAAGTACCACATGTGGATGCAATACTGTCACACAAAAAAAAATACAACCGTACTACCACCTAGCTTGAGATCTAGTACCATTTGTAACCCAAGGTGAATCACATAGTTTAGCTCTATAAAGAATGCCCTTCAGTTTGATGCCAATTACACCTGTATCTGCTTTGCTATGGCAAGGATATGAGCCCTATTATTCAGGTCAATGTATTTGTAACCATTGAGTTGAAAATGGGCATATTTTAGATTCATATCAAGACAAATAAATATAAGAAGTTGAAATAGTATCTGAGAAGCAAAGTATAAAAGTGATTGACACATAGTAGAATGACCGTTCATGCTTTAATGTACCAATTGCTGGTCCCTACAATTGAAAAAAATGGATGTGGGTTCTTAAAAATGTTTCAGCAAAATATTTTATTATTGCACAAGTGTAATGTTTCTGAAGGCTGATGTGTGATGGTTCTTCTCATCCATACTATAGCAGTTCCAACTCTACTTAGAAAACACCCAGAATCTTTCATTCATTGACTACCACAATATGTATCATGCATGTGATAGATGCTAAGATATCTATTCCACTGCACTAAATTATGCAGTATATTTACACAGTTCATAACTAATTCACATGCAGATAATCCACATGTCCTACACATAGGACAACACCGTAATTTTGAATTCATATTTTCAGTTTGTGAAGCAGATTTGTGGAGGGACGACAGAGGGGAATTATTTTCAGTCAAGTGAACTATTCTTTACACCTGGGCCTATCCAAGGTGGCCATTTTGATCGGTATGCTTGTGTGTTTGTATATTCCATGTTGCAACAATGTTGTTGCATTTAGCACATTTAGCATTATCAGTTTGCTGCTTCAAGCATCCCTACCATGTTTGCTATTTGCATCTATTCCATCAACTGTTGTAATGGCCGGAGATACTTACTTTAATACATCATACCCACTAGTGTACATGACAGAGGTAAGCACTTGCTATATGCTCATTCTGTATCTTGACTAATTCCGGCACTTCACCCTCTAGGTGTTTCAGCCTATAGCTGCAAAATTTGGTGCTGAATTTGAGTTCAAACTGTTAACAGAGTATGCCGTGCATGTTATATCTTGTATGGCTCATGGGTTTTCTATTTCAGCTTCTTTCATACTGGTGAAGGTCTTGTATCCATAAATCCTGTGAAATACCTGAGGGCAGTGACGATGACTGATCCAGGTGTGGTTACAAAAGTGAAGATAATCATCAGGATGCCTAAAGGTGGAGAATGCAGTGCGAGTATTGCCGATGAAGCAAAAGAATATTTACTAAAGCAACTACCTGGTGTTCAAGTGCACAGTGATATCATTTATTTAAAAGACAACAGTTGGTGGAGAGCACCTCAAGGATATTGCATTTTGTGAGTAGTTTTATTTTTATAATTATTTATTTGAATTAGTCTTGTTTAATGATGCTTATTTTCTTTGTAGTGCAGTTGCTGAGACAACAACAGGTTGTCTGTTTGCTGCTGAAGTACATAATGAATATTGTTTGCTGTTACCAAGACTGCAGAAGAAGTGTGGAGTGCAGTGGTATCTGGCAGCTGTGTTGATGTGTATCTTCAAGACCAAGTGAGTGGATTGCCTGCAAAAGAAATCTTGTAAGATAGGATTTTATATGCTTCATAGCAAGCAGGAGCACCAATACAGAGTTTAGGTGATTAATTACACTATATCTGAGAGATCATCAAACTTCAGATACTCCATTTCTGTAAATATAAGCCCATGTAATTCCTAAGTCTTCTCTATAAACTGTAATAACCCTTTAACTTAGTGACTTTGTGAAAATGAATATTTTAAGAGGTTATAAATAAACGTTCCTCACTTTAGCTGCTGATTCTAATGGCTCTGGCAAAGTGTCATTCTGTTATTAAAACAGGAACACTCACAGATCATACAGAAGTAGCAATAGATATAATTTCATTAATCACTAAGGTAAGTTATTTCCAGCCAGTGGTACTTGATTTATATTTTCATTTCAGGCTAAGTTTGCAGTGAACAAAGATGAAAATGGATGCGTGAACTTCATAGAGTGTGAAGGAATTGGACATGAAAACAGCAACTTGCAACCATAATCCCTGTGGACTTACAACCATGATCACTGTTAACTTACTTCCATGATTGATTACAAGTGCAAGCATTATCTATAAACAGGCTTTCCGAAGAAAGGATGCGGAGGGGACCAGAAACTTGTGGCCTTACCGAATCTTTAAATCTAAAAAGGGATACAATTTTTCAGAGCGAGTGGATAATATTCAATGCTTAAAATAGTAAGCTAAGGTAGGTAATTAAAGTACAGCAGCTTGCTTCCCGCTCGAGTCATTGAGCTTAGTAGCCTACCCCGACCGCAACGCTTACCGGAATTTAATACCGGCACTGCGGCAGGGATTACTACTTGAAATCATTTTAGGAAGAGTCCTCTGAATTCCCATAATTCCCATGCGATACTTGCAATTGTTATGCGCAAGGAAACTTGTTGATGCAATTTTCAGTATGCATTTCATCATGATCATGCAGGTTTAAAAGCCAGGAATGCTAAACAGGGGCGGCGGAAGGTATTTTTAAGTGTGTGTGTGTGTGTGGGGGGGGGGGGGGGGGGGGGGGTAAAGCTATGAATATATAATGTATGGGCGTGGTATATAACTGTTGCACATATACATGCGCAAATGAACGGCTCGTTGATTAGCTACTGCAACGGCCACACTCTCATTTTTGTTCTTTTTTTTTTTTTAATGTTTATTTTTTACCTTACATGTATACACAACAGTTTAACTATGGCTTTCAAGTAAATGATCTTGAATTAATGAATAATAATTCTGCCCGATAAAGTTGGGGGGTAATAACCCCCCTACCCCCCCCCCCCCCCCCCCGTTCCGCCACCACTGCTAAAGATGAAGTGCTTCGTTCTACCTGAACTGCGAGGAAGGGATGCTGCAGCAGTACTGGTGCTCAAAGATGTGTTAAAGGAACCAAACTGCATGTCTGATACAGTATACAGAAGGCTATTACCAACGACGGCACTTTACATATACCTTGACCAGAACCTCAGACAACAGTGGCATGGTGTGGACACCAACGCACACACCATTGTTAGCAAGGCTGCTCTTTGTAATCTTGTGGTGTTTCTGTTGTTGTTAAATTTTGTGGTTCATATATTTATTTGACTGATTTATTTCTTTTTTCTCTGCTACAATGTTCAAGCTAGGTATCTAGGGCAATAGTGCTGTGACATAATAACAATAGGGATGAATTATACAACAATTAATTTAATACTCATGAAGGGGAGCACGGGCACATCTGAGGAGAATGGCTCTTGCATTCTGCCCTCATCAGTGTGACAGCCAGCAGGCAGTACATTTGGCTCAGTGCCTCAGTTTCACATATTCCCACTTGCATGGCTAGCCTCTTACTCAATCTAGAGAAGCATTCTTCGTGCTTCACTGATTTATTTAATTTCTGTTATATAAACACCCTGAATCTTGCAAATAAATCGTATAGACATTTACAATGATAGGTATTTGGAACACAAGCTGCATTACAAAATTGAGGTCAGTAATTAGATTCACGTGATTATTTCATCCAATGTCTTCTTTGCATGTGTAACAGGTGATACAGTTGTTCAGAGCAATGTTGATGTTAAAATCTGTTGTAGTATCTGTGGTAGGTCTTTGTTGTCCAAACAAACAAACGCCCTTCTAGCAGGAAGGGCTTCCTTTTATTAGAAGAGTGGTCACAAATTGAATGAAACCTTAACAAAAGTAGCAATAGTATAAACATATTTTCTTAATTAAAAAGGCTACCCCACAATACAAAAAGCTACAAGCTGCACTATAGCAAATCGCAAGGACAGTGATGAGTACATACATTGTTCCAATAGTGACTGCAAGGCAAAATACATGCAACATTATATTGGTCCCTCTTGTTACCAACAGGAGAACATGCAGTACCCTTGAATGGGTTCACTGCAGTGGAACTAACCAACAAGGTAGTAATTCTAACAGATGGCTGCGTAATTTGACCATCTGTACATGAATCCTTGCAGTCATTATATTAGCTATATACAATAAGCTGTTTGGGTATGTTAATTAATACAGTCATTAAGTCATCCCTCTAAAGCCTTCCTCACATAAAGTATGTCTTACTTTTTGGCTTGGTCGCCAAGTGATCCTATAAATATAGCAAACACGTTTACAGAGGGGTCAGAGGTCATGATTGCAGCAAAGTCCTTAGGATTTATCCAGTAGCGAGAAAAGTTAGCATCACTTATGACAATGACAAAATTCTCGTCCGACAGCCCCTTTGACACCTCTTTGATAGCAACTCTAGTTGCCTCAACTGTATGGTCCCCAGCAGAGGAGAACTGTGTGTGGGCGGCCATTCTCTGCAAAATGATGTGCAGATGTGTAATGCAGGTAGCATGGAGACATGTAAGAGTGTATAGGACCATACCCACCTTCAATGTATCCAGTCTCTCCTTGTCATTGGTGAGTGGTCTTGATGAAGACACAAAAGGTATTTCAATCTCATCGCCAGAGTGTCCACATATGTCCAACTGGGATAGAACAGAAAGCATTGCAGATGTTGGACAGGCAGAGAAGGCTTATAAGTGATACTCCATGGATAAATGTAGAGAGACCCAACAACTCAGTGGTGTGGGTTGCAGAGCTCATAAAAATTGATCACGATTGGATATGCATGTACATTCAAAGTGGGCACCAGTTAGACACAAAAATACTCCACACACATTGACCAAAAGATGATAAATTGCATATGGAACAGGAAAATGTGTGCATCCCTTGAAATGTGCTTGTGGATCACGTGCATCCATCGACACATACAGTGTAATCACAAAATGAGGGACACCTTCACTTGTGCAAAGATTAATGTTCAACCATCTGCAATCATGATAGATTTATTAATGTGATCCTTATTATCAATATACATGTGGTGTTGGTGCATGTGTGTGTAATTTGATCTGTCTATTTCATAGGCATTACATGTCTCAACCCGATCACAAATAAGCACAACTTACGTGGAACGTTTTATGGTGTTTGTCAAATGCTTCCATGACCATCAGAATGGCTTCTAGGCTTCTGTCCAGCCGTCCGTCATGCTCATTGAACCGGTACATGCTGGCACTGACGTCCACAACCAACCTGACGTGCTTTGGGTAGAGCCTCTCACTACCTAGCTATTAGTGTGGCGTGTGAATATAGTGACGCATATATGCAGTTAAACATTATGAGTGCTCTGCAAGGTTATTGGCCTATTTTGCCATCTTCATTTTGTCACCACCTTCTCTCCCTCCCTTCTTCTCCATCTCCTCCCTCATCCCTCCTTTTTCCTCCCTCCCTTGTCCTCTTCTTCCCTCTACCCTTCTCCCTTCCTCTATTTCCTCCCTCCGCCTTTCTCCCTCTCCTCCTTCACCCCTTATCTCTCCCCTTCCCTCCTCCTCCTCCCTTACTACCTCTGGGGCTCTCTCGCCTCTTCTTTTGAAAATTGCTTTCTCTCCAGCCAAACTCTCAATCAGCTGTTTCAGAGACGATCATGCTTACAAGTTTCATACAGATCCATACATCTATATATGAGTACCTTCCTGTCATCCAGGTCACCTGATGTTTGGTGATGTATCCATTGCCTTTCAGCACTCTTTGACTGCATACCAATGCCAGATCGTACCCACACCTTCACACACCCATACACATTCCACACCCAACATACACACTAACACCCACACACACATACCTCCAACGTCTCTAACATCACTCTCAATGTCTGGATCTGCCTCTGCACTTTGGCCAACATCTTCTGATAAAGAGTGGCATCAAATTCACTCATCTCTATTTCCCTCAGCCTGTTCAGGGACACAGGACGTGTATGTATGACATGTGATGCAGCACTACACTGCATGTGTCACATGACACACACACACATGTCACATGATGTACACGCATGTGTCACATGACGTACACACCACATGCACTGCTGGTGTATAATTTATTTCATTACATGATCCATGTCTAAATTACATTGAAAAAACTACATGTACCCACACATGTATTAAACAGACTCTACCTCTCTTTGAAAGCCTTTTGTCCCATTTCTTTTGCTGCTTTTTTCACCTGTTGGTGACGAGACAATCACTGTACCGGTGATGTAACATAAACCCGTGCACGTCCTGACCTCTTCTGGTACAGCAGCCATCTCCACATCCGACAGCTGGTGAACATTGTGGCCAGCATCTAGCCAGTATGGCCCTCCCTTGCCACCCAGGCCTGCTGTGTCCCGCCCACCTGTCCCTCCTGCCCACGTGTTCCCTCCAACATGAGATGCATTATTTGGATCAACCTGTGAGGGAGAGTGGCAGTGTATTACATCAAAGCATTGTTTCAAATAGAGCCTCTTACAAGCACAGCGTGCTTTACACACATAGCTCACAGGTTACATAAGTATTATTACATATGGTGCTCAATAATGGTTTTGGTGGTATTGAACCTGGGTGCCAACCTTGCCATGTTTGGGGCTTGTCACGTCCATACCACTGTCCCTTTCATGCGTAACCCAAAGAGGGCTACCTCCTCCCTCACCAACAAGAGTGTGCCACTCCCCAAGTGACCTGAGTACAGAACAGGCTACATGTATATTGATATGTCTACATGTATATTGATATACCTACATGTATATTGATATACCTACATGTATATTGATATGCCTACATGTGTACTACATTTACATGTAACGATGTGGTTGCCATGTGCATATCAATATACATGTAGGCATATCAATATACATGTAGGTATATCAATACACATGTAGGCATATCAATATACACACATATATGTATTGACGATCGGATGTGCCATTCCCTTTTTTTCACTGCGAAGTCTAAATTTCTTTAAAGGTATAATTTGTTTAAGCTAAAATATGACATCACTTTTGCTAATTCTATATATGTGTATGCTGTATGTAAGTGTGTTGATGCAGACGATGTGCATGTAAGAGAGCCTTTATGAGTGTGTGTGTGTGTGTGTGTGTGTGTGTGTGTGTGTGTGTGTGTGTACATGCAGGTAGGTATATGCATACTATACTAAAGAAGTTGCAGAAATGTAGCTGACATTGGCCATAAGCTCTACCACACAAAGGATGATATAGCTTTACAAAGCATTGTCAATACTTCATGTGTAGTGCTGTACAGATACTCACTCATATGATGCTGCATACAGGGCGATTTGAAAGCCACGCAAAATCTTTGAATTCGTAGAACTGGTAAGTCTAGAACTGTGCATGGAAAAATTATACTATTGAACCATAAAACATGCCAGTGTTTAATATAAAGTTATTGATTAATAGTTTTAAAGTTACTGCTCAGTTTATTTAAATGTTCAGTTCTGGAGTTATACCATTTTGCGCAACTTTGAAGTCACCCTGATATCCATTCCACAGCTCCACATTGAAGTGGACAAGAATAATTAAATATGTTTGCCAACTGTACGCATTCATGACTAATGATTGAATTGCAAGTTGAATAGTTATCATACTTTTAAATAATACATTTTAACAGTAAATTATTTGGGTAAATGTATATGGGACAGTGTTCCAGCAAAATCACCATTCTGGATAGTTTTTCAAGTTTTCAAATTTTTAAAAAATTTTCGTTAACTCCGAAGAGCTTTTATTAAATGGTCCTTACGCATCCTAAATTGAACTATCCATCATAAAATTATTAGGTACTGAATTCATACATTTCAATGCGAGTGTTACTTTTCTTTTGCTTGTCCTGGAAAATTTGATAATACATCATAACGGTGATTTTGCTGGACATTGTTTCATATAACACTTAAATGCATATGTGATAGATGTGATCATGTAATGATGTTCTTGTGATATGCTCTTCTGCTTTGCCATGAAGAATGGATTGCCAGTGAATCTGTTCACTGTCCCAGATCAGGGCATTCTCAGTGACAATTCAAAGGTCACTGCCACACCCACCTTTCGTCCCACTGAGGGGGAGTTGGTGTATCCCTTTCACAGCATGGGTGAAGCTTTAGAGGAACTGGGAATCACAATTGTCGACCTTCCCAGACACTCTTACCGACGCATCACCCTGCCAATGTGAGCTGAGTTGTTTGAAGCTGTCTGTATGTGTAATTGATGGTGTGTCTAAGTTGTGTCTGTTGTGTGCCTCTGTGCATTAATATTGAGCACTGCACATATGTGTGCCAGGCACCAGACAGAGGAAAGGGGTGGGGTGGTGGGAGATCACAGGAAGAAAGTGTGTTATTCAGAATTGAACAATCATAGATAGTGATGTGTTCATCAGAGTGTTACACTCAGGGCATAGGTGTTTCACTAGGTGAATGTGTGTCACTAAGGGAATGTGTACCACTAGGGGAATGTGTGGGTTATCACTTACTTTCTGTGTTGTTCTCGTGACACTGGGTGCTTCCTGCCAACCTTAAGTGTTCACACAGCACTGTGAGTACATTGTAACATGTTGCTTGTGCATATAGATTACCACTAGTGTACTTGCAACCCCTCAGCACCTTACACTGACCACTGGTGTACTTGCAACCCCTCAGCACCTTACACTGACCACTGGTGTACTTGCAACCCCTCAGCACCTTACACTGACCACTGGTGTACTTGCAACCCCTCAGCACCTTACACTGACCACTGGTGTACTTGCAACCCCTCAGCACCTTACACTGACCACTGGTGTACTTGCAACCCCTCAGCACCTTACACTGACCACTGGTGTACTTGCTACCCCTCAGCACCTTACACTCACCACTGGTGTACTTGCAACCCCTCAGCACCTTACACTGACCACTAGTGTACTTGCAACCCCTCAGCACCTTACACTGACCACTGGTGTACTTGCAACCCCTCAGCACCTTACAAGATGGCACCCTCCACCCGTGCAAGCCATGTCTTCATCTCTGTCCTCTGTTGGATGGTTCCCTCATGGTTGTCGACCATTGTGGAGGAGTCCACATCATGGAGACTGGCTACCATCTGCTTCAGAAGTAATTAATTCAGGTTTGTAACCCTTGATGTCCAACATGTGTCTACCAGCTAATCTTTATAGGACTGTTTCAATGGTTTGCAGCGAATTAATTAGGTCATCATTTTGTTGCATGTGCTTGTAACACACATATTTGGAAGGACATTTACTTGAGCTACCATGAGGACTGGCTCCAGGAAGCAATGGAATCTATTGCTATGATCATCTGTTGCACTGACCTTCACCTGATCACATGCATGCAAAATGCATACATGTGTCACTCATTAAAATAGAATGCAGAAAGGTAGTTTATTTAACAACCTTACTACAGTGTAATGGACCAAATTTGAAGATACAACTTTAATCAATTGTCGTCTAGATAACCCAAGCAATCATATTATGTTCAGCTAATATATAGAGCAAACTAACACATCCAGAGATCTGTACTTCTGCTTTCTGATGCAGTAGTATACACATGTGTGTACACATGAACACGATACACAGTGTTCATTGAACACAACATAGGTAATGTATACTCCCAATCCAACACAAATTATGCACATGTTAAAAAAATATCCCCTTTATGAATACAATAATGTTATGAGCATAGCATCATATGCACGTACATGCAAGTCAACATCACATGCACGTACGTGCAAGTCAACATTACATGCATGTACATGTACATGCAGGCTTTGTGCCTGGGACCACTCTCCTTCCATCTGCTAATGCAAATTCGCTTCCTAAATCGCTTCCTTCACGCGCGTAATCTTTATCGTTTCCGATCCATGTATTCTACTACGGTGCATGCACGCGTGCTTGCGCGCGCATGCATGAGCAACGTGACAATTCGCGAAGTTCAAAACCATGCCTTCGGAAAGCAATACCATGTCGTTGGAAGCCGATCAAGAGGA
Source organism: Eunapius fragilis (assembly GCA_963681505.1). Classification (NCBI taxonomy): domain Eukaryota; kingdom Metazoa; phylum Porifera; class Demospongiae; order Spongillida; family Spongillidae; genus Eunapius; species Eunapius fragilis. The sequence goes on from OY811985.1 coordinate 2,160,655, forward strand.
GCAAATACTTGACAACTATGCCGTAGCATCGGGTGCGGAGAGCATTTTGGTGGAATCAAAAGAATCTAAGGACGACAAAGCTCTGGTGTGCCAAGAAGACCAAACTGCCTTGCCTCTGTTACAAAAGGTCGAAGATCAAGCCGCCTTGCAAAATGCAAAAACCTGTGCGCCGCCCACAGAACAAAAAGAAGTTCAAATTTCCTTACCATTGAAGCGAAAAGCAGATTTTGACGCTGACAAAGCAGTACAAGTACAGCCATCTTTGAACATTGATGCCTCTCTAGGGGTGAGATTATGTAGAATGAATCAGTGATATGACTGGTGCTGTATAAGGGTCATTCTCATAACACAGCTCTAGTATTGATATGGACATAATTACTGCTGTCAATGATTTAATTAATTCATCTCATCTATATATTTAGGGAGGACAATTCATTCGTCTTGCCATCAGTCTAAGCTGTGTTCTTGGCAGGCCTGTTCGTTTGTCACATATTCGTGAGCTACGACATTACAATGATGGTGGACTGAATAGCAACCACGTTTGTGAAGTACAGGTATCGATATTGTTTTTGCCATTACAGATAGATCCCTGTTTTACCTGCGAGAGTAGGTTCCATATAGGAATGATTGGTATGATGAATGTCATTAGTATACAACCATTCTTCTCATATAGAGAATGTTGGTTGCATATAGGATTGAAAGACAGTGTTGGTGTAAAAAGCATGAAAACAAGGTGATTGAATGAAATGAGACCACTGGGACAATAAAATAAGCCTATATTTAGCATAGTTGCATGCTAAGAAATATGGTAAATAATTTCATTTTCCCGGTTGCATTTCAGCAAATTGCCTTGTTTTCATGCTTTTTACACCACTTTATGCCACCAGAAAATGTTTTTTTTACTTGCTTCATGATTTTGTGTTCATGAAATGAGAGATAGATAGAAACATCATAACTTGAACCATTAGTTAGTGGCTATATGGGAGAGGGAAATGCTTGCAGACATTTTTTTGCACTGTTATGTAACAGTGCAAGACACAAAACATTAGGTAACAGTGCTACCCCAAAATGCACACAACAGGTGTTAAAAAGGCATGCACAAGCCTGCATGCAGTGCTAAATTGTGAAGCCATACATTCATCATAATGTACCTCAGAAACATAGCTATAAAACCACCCTGTTTTGTGCCATGCAAGCTGTATATTTTTATGTTGTCTATTGGTCCCAACAAATATTAAAATCTTCTGTTTCTTGGTTGCCCCACTAGACATGAGTTACATTTTCTTAATGATTTCATCAATCCTCTGTATGAAACCTTGCTAATGCAGGTTCAGATTTCATGGCAAACTAATAGCAATTTTGGTTGATGGTGTCCAATTGGACCATCGCATGTGCAATCTTTGTCATCCATAGTGTGATTTTCGCTGGTTACTTACTCAAGTTCTCAAGTGACCAAAGGTCCCCTCTTCCTACCTCCTGCACCTTCACCAACCCTCTGAACTCGTACATCTGCCCCTGTTAGAGAGGGAGGAGTTTTTGTAACATAAGTAATGTAATTCATCAGATCATTTGTATACATGATTCATATGTTTTTAACTCCAAGGCCAGGTTCAGCACGTAGGACATTTAATTTAAAAATTTTGTATCCAAATTGTTACATTTTTTTCATGTGATTTCAGGGACATTTCATTTCAGATACTGTTGCAACTTCTCATGTACATTTTTATAATGTTTTATGAAATACATCAACCAGAATAATTGGTTACTTACTACTTGGTGGGCTCATATGTTTACAATGCAGATACTTGTGTAATTAGCATTATGTTTCCCTTCCTAATACAATTGACTCACCACATATGCAACAAGGAGGACCAGTTGCCAAGTAAACATTGCTGCAAGTGCATTTGCGCTTGTGCTTTCTCAGGTGTGTTGATACCATGTTGTTAGTCATGGTAACAGTTAAGATTGTTGTGGTGTGAGGCTTATGTAATACCATTCCCCTGGTATGTAAACACTACTTATTAAGCCTAAAACAGCTGAGAAAAGAATGGTGCCCACAGGTTTAGCTGCACCACTTGGTGCACAGGGGTAACTAATTACCATGCATGGATGCAATACTGTCGCACAAAAAAAAAATAACTGTACTACCACCTAGCTTGAAATTTAGTACCATTTGTAACCCAAGGTGAAGCACATAGTTTAGCTCTATTAAGAATGCCCTTCAGGTTGATGCCAATTACACCTGTATCTGCATTGCTATGGCAAAGATATGAGCCCTCCAAGTAGTAAAAAAATCAATTATTCAGGTCAATGTATTTCATAGAAAATGGGCATGCTTTACATTCATATCAAGACAGATGAATATGAGAAGTTGAAATAGTATCTGAGAAGCAAAGTATAAAAGTGATTGACACAGTGGAATGACCGTTCATGCTTAATGTACCAATTGCTGGTCCCTACAATTGAAAAAAATTATTCCACTGCACTACATTGTGCAGTATTTTTACACAGTTCATAACTAACCCACATGCAGATAATCCACATGTCCTACACATAGGACAACACTGTAATGTGATTTGAATTCATATTTTCAGTTTGTGAAGCAGATTTGTGGAGGGACGACAGAGGGGAATTATTTTCAGTCAAGTGAACTATTCTTTACACCTGGGCCTATCCAAGGTGGCCATTTTGATCGGTATGCTTGTGTGTTTGTATATTCCATGTTGCCATTATCTGACAATGTTGTTGCATTTAGCACATTTAGCGTTATCAGTTTGCTGCTTCAAGCATCCCTACCATGTTTGCTATTTGCATCTATTCCATCAACTGTTGTAATGGCCGGAGATACTTACTTTAATACATCATACCCACTAGTGTACATGACAGAGGTAAGCACTAGCTATATGCTCATTCTGTATCTTGACTAATTTCGGCACTTCACCCTCTAGGTGTTTCAGCCTATAGCTGCAAAATTTGGTGCTGAATTTGAGTTCAAACTGTTAACAGAGTATGCCGTGCATGTTTTATCTTGTATGGCTCATGGGTTTTCTATTTCAGCTTCTTTCATACTGGTGAAGGTCTTGTATCCATAAATCCTGTGAAATACCTGAGGGCAGTGACGATGACTGATCCAGGTGTGGTTACAAAAGTGAAGATAATCATCAGGATGCCTAAAGGTGGAGAATGCAGTACGAGTATTGCCAATGAAGCAAAAGAATATTTACTAAAGCAACTACCTGGTGTTCAAGTGCACAGTGATATCATTTATGTAAAAGACAACAGTTGGTGGAGAGCACCTCAAGGATATTGCATTTTGTGAGTAGTTTTATTTTTATAATTATTTATTTGAATTAGTCTTGTTTAATGATGCTTATTTTCTTTGTAGTGCAGTTGCTGAGACAACAACAGGTTGTCTGTTTGCTGCTGAAGTACATAATGAATGTTGTTCTATCACTGAAAGTGCTGTTACCAAGACTGCAAAAGAAGTGTGGGGTGCAGTGGTATCTGGCAGCTGTGTTGATGTGTATCTTCAAGACCAAGTGAGTGGATTACCTGCAAAAGAAATCTTGTTTCCTCGGAAGTTTTGCTAGAAACTTCCATATAGGATTTTATATGCTTCATAGCAAGCAGGAGCACCAATACAGAGTTTAGGTGATTAATTACACTATATCTGAGAGATCATCAAACTTCAGATACTCCATTTCTGTAAATATAAGCCCATGTAATTCCTAAGTCTTCTCTATAAACTGTAATAACCCTTTGACTTAGTGACTTTGTGAAAATGAATATTTTAAGAGGTTATAAATAAACGTTCCTCACTTTAGCTGCTGATTCTAATGGCTCTGGCAAAGGGTCATTCTGTTATTAAAACAGGAACACTCACAGATCATACAGAAGTAGCAATAGATATAATCACATTAATCACTAAGGTAAGTTATTTCCAGCCAGTGGTACTTCATTTATATTTTCATTTCAGGCACAGTTTGCAGTAAACGAAGATGAAAATGGATATGTCATAGAGTGTGAGGGAATTGGACATGAAAACAGCAACTTGCAACCATAATCCCTGTGGACTTACAACCATGATCACTGTGGACTTACTACCATGACTTACTTCCATGATTGATTACAGGTGTAAGTATTATCTCGTAATAATAAACAGGCTTTCCGAAAAAAGGATGCGGGAGGGACCAGAAACTTGTGGCCTTACCGAATCTCTATATCTAAAAAAGGATACAATTTTTCAGACCGAGTGAATAATAAAACAAAAATACAACATATTCAATGTTTTAAAATAGTAAGCTTAACGTAGGTAATTAAAGTACAGCAGCTTGCTTCCCGCTCGAGTCATTGAGCTTAGTAGCCTACCCCGACCGCAACGCTTACCGGAATTTTTAATACCGGCACTGCGGCAGGGATTACTACTTGAAATCATTTTAGGAAGTGTCCTCTGAACTCTGGATTCCCATGTGATACTTGCAATTGCTATGCGCAGAGAAACTTGCTGTGCAACTTTCAGTATGCATTTCATCATGATCATGCAGATTATAAAGCCAGGAATGCTAAACAGGGGCAGCGGAAGGTATTATTAAGTGGGAGGTAAAGTTATGAATATATAATGAGTGGGCGTGGTATATAACTGTTGCACATATAAATGAACGGCCCGTTGATTAGCTACTGCAACAGTCACACTTACAGTTATTTTAAATTTTTTTCATCTTGTTTTTTTTTTTTTTACCTTATGCACAACACTTAACTATGGCTTTCAAGTAAATGAAGTAATGAATAATAGTTCTGCCCCCGCTGCTAAAGATGAAGTGCTTCATTCTACCTGAACTGCGAGGAAGGGATGCTGCAGCAGTACTGGTGCTCAAAGATGTGTTAAGCTGTCTCTTACAGTATACAGAAGGCTAATACCAACGACGGCACTTACATATACCTTGATTGCCAGAACCTCAGACAACAGTGGCATGCTGTGGACACCAATGCACACACCAATGTTAGCAAGGCTGCTCTTTGTAATTTTGTGGTGTTTCTGTTGTTGTTAATTTGTGTTCATATTTTGTGGTTCATATATTTATTTATTCTCTGCTACAATGTTTAATACCAAGCTATGTATCAAGGGTAATAGTGCTGTGACATAACAAGTGGGATGAATTATACAACAATTAAGTTTAATACTCATGAAGAGGAGCACGGGCACATCTGAGGAGAATGGCTCTTGCATTCTGCCCTCATCAGTGTGACAGCCAGCAGGCAGTACATTTGGCTAAGTCAGTGCCTCAGTTTCACATATTCCCACTTGCATGACTAGCCTCTTACTCAATCTTCTTGGGCTTCACAGATTTATTTAATTTCTGTTATATAAACACCCTGAACCTTGCAAATAAATCACATAGACATTTATAATGATAGGTATCTGGAACACCAACTGCATCACAAAATTGAGCTCAGTAATTAGATTCACGTGATTATATAAATTCATCCAATGTCTTTGTGTAACAGGTGATACAGTTGTTCAGAGCAATGTTGATGTTAAAATCTGTTGTAGTATCTGTGGTAGGTCTTTGTTGTCCAAACAAACAAATGCTCTTCCAGCAGGAAGGGCTTCTTTTAACCTGAAGAGTGGTCACAAATGGAATGAAACCTTAACGAAAGTAGCAATAGTATAAACATGTCGCAAGCAGTTTCTTAAAAAGGCTACCCCACAATGCAAAAAGCTACAAGCTGCACTATAGCAAATCTCTAGGGCAGTGATGAGTATTCCAATATAGTGTCCGCCAGGCTAAATACATGCAACATTACATTGGTCCATCTTGTTACCAATGGGAGAACATGCAATAATAATTGCACCCTTGAATGGGTTCTATGTAGAGGAACTAACCAACAATAAGGTAGTAATTCTAACAGATGGCTGTGTAATTTGACCATCGGTACATGAATCCTTGTAGTCATTATAAAGGGTCTTTGCAAAAGAGTGCAACGCTTTTAAATGACTATAATTTCTTAATAGGATTGTCAATCTAAATGATTTTGTGAAGTAAAATAATCACGTTTTGTCAAATACGAACTGCGTTGTTACAATTCGTTTATCTTCAGCAGTTCAAAAGATAAAATCAAATAGCTTGCAATTTAACTAAATTGACAAAACAATGTATGACATCTTTTAATTTATAAACTGCAGAATAAAATTGATGAGACTTTGAAAAAGTATGAAATTTTATTGGCGTTTTACTAGTTAATATTCAAAACAACAAATCAAACTTGAAAAAGCTAAATGACCACTACGTTTTTATTAACTTTGAGTTTTAATAACGCACCATTAAATAATCCATTACCAAATCAAATAGTGTTATGTACTTCATTTTATACTGGAATAATTTATGATGGTTATTTACCACATAACAGCTTCAACCTTAATAACTTTAAAGCAATGATGGTCTTAAATGTTAATAACTCACTATTGAACTTGAAATCAGTACTGTTCCACTGCAATATCCAGATCATGTGCTACTTATTATTAGTTATTAAAATCAATTATCGTAAACAGCAATCTTGAATAACTTTGTTAATAGAGGGCTTTGATTTATGAGGGATTTGATACAGTTACTTAACCGCTAACAATAATTGACATCTAATTGGATTTTTTGTATTTGCCTAACTACTGCAACATATGTTAAAGAAATCAAGCAGTTAATTAATTTCAATCCTGAGTTGTAGGGATTTTAAAGCGTTGCCGTCTTTCGCAAACACCTTATACAATAACCAATCTACCCCATTACATGTGGTAATGGTTGTAGTCATGTATTGCCATCATTTTGGGTATGTTAAATAATATAGTCATTAAGTCATCCCTCTAAAGCCTTCCTCACATAAAGTATGTCTTACTTTTTGGCTTGGTCGCCAAGTGATCCTATAAATATAGCAAACACGTTTACAGAGGGGTCAGAGGTCATGATTGCAGCAAAGTCCTTAGGATTTATCCAGTAGCGAGAAAAGTTAGCATCACTTATGACAATGACAAAATTCTCGTCCGACAGCCCCTTTGACATCTCTTTGATAGCAACTCTAGTTGCCTCAACTGTATGGTCCCCAGCAGAGGAGAACTGTGTGTGGGCGGCCATTCTCTGCAAAATGATGTACAGATGTGTAATGCAGGTAGTATCGAAACATGTAAGAGTGTATAGGACCGTACCCACCTTCAATGTATCCAGTCTCTCCTTGTCATTGGTGAGTGGTCTTGATGAAGACACAAAAGGTATTTCAATCTCATCGCCAGAGTGTCCACATATGTCCAACTGGGATAGAACAGAAAGCATTGCAGATGTTGGACAGGCAGAGAAGGCTTATAAGTGATACTCCATGGGTAAATGTAGAGAGACCCAACAACTCAGTGGTGTGGGTTGCAGAGCTCATAAAAATTGATCACGATTGGATATGCATGTACATTCAAAGTGGGCACCAGTTAGACACAAAAATACTCCACACACGTTGACCAAAAGAAGATAAATTGCATATGGAACAGGAAAATGTGTGCATCCCTTGAAATGTGCTTGTGGATCACGTGCGTCCATCGACACATACAGTGTAATCACAAAATGAGGGACACCTTCACTTGTACAAAGATAAATGTTCAACCATTAGCAATCATGATAGATTTATTAATGTGATCCTTATTATCAATATACATGTGGTGTTGATGCATGTGTGTGTAATTTGATCTGTCTATTTCATAGGCATTACATGTCTCAACCCGATCACAAATAAGCACAACTTACGTGGAACGTTTTATGGTGTTTGTCAAATGCTTCCATGACCATCAGAATGGCTTCTAGGCTTCTGTCCAGCCGTCCGTCATGCTCATTGAACCGGTACATGCTGGCACTGACGTCCACAACCAACCTGACGTGCTTTGGGTAGAGCCTCTCACTACCTAGCTATTAGTGTGGCATGTGAATATAGTGACGCATATATACAGTTAAACATTATGAATGCTCTGCAAAGTTTTTGGCCTATTTTGCCCTCTTCATGTTTTACCCACCTTCCCTCCCTCGCCTCTCCTCCCTCCCTTTTTCTCCATCCCCTCCCTCATCCCTCCTTTTCCTCCCTCCCTTGTCCTCTTCTTCCCTCCCTCCCCTCTGCCTACCTCCATTTCCTCCTACCCCCTTTCTCCCTCTCCTCCTTCACCCCTTATCCCTCCTCCTCCTCCCTTACTACCTCTGGGGCTCTCTCTCCTCGTCTTTTGAAGATTGCTTTCTCTCCCGTCAAACCCTCAATCAGCTGTTTCAGAGACGATCATGTTTAGAAGTTACATACAGATCCATAGATCTATATATGAGTACCTTCCTGTCATCCAGGTCACCTGATGTTTGGTGACGTATCCATTGCCTTTCAGCACTCTTTGACTGCAAACCAACGTCAGATCATACCCACACCTTCACACACCCATACACATTCCACACCCAACATACACACTAACACCCACAAACACACACCTCCAACGTCTCTAACATCACTCTCAATGTCTGGATCTGCCTCTGCACTTTGGCCAACATCTTCTGATAAAGAGTGGCATCAAATTCACTCATCTCTATTTCCCTCAGCCTGTTTAGGGACACAGGACGTGTACTATGACATGATGCACACATCATGTGCACTACACTGCATGTGTCACGTGACATACACCACATGCACTGCAAGCACACATGTGTCACGTGACGTACACACCACACATGCACTGCTGGTGCATACGAGTGTGTAATTTATTTTATTACACGATCCATGTCTAAGTGACATTGAAAAAACTACATGTGCCCACACATGTATTAAACAGACTCTACCTCTCTTTGAAAGCCTTTTGTCCCATTTCTCTTGCTGCTTTTTTTACCTGGTGGTGACGAGACAATCAACGTACCGGTGATGTAACGTAAACCCGTAAACCCGTGCACGTCCTGACCTCTTCTGGTACAGCAGCCTTCTCCACATCCGACAGCTGGTGAACATTGTGGCCAGCGTCTAACCGGTATGGCCCTCCCTTGCCACCCAGGCCTGCTGTGTCCCGCCCACCTGTCCCTCCTGCCCACGTGTTCCCTCCAACATGAGGTGCATTATTTGGATCAACCTGAGAGGGGAGTGGCAATGTATTATATCAAAGCATTGTTTCAAATAGAGCCCCTTACAAGCACAGCGTGCTTTACACACATAGCTCACAGGTTACATAAGTATTATACACATATGGTGCACAATAATGGTTTTGGTGGTATTGAACCTGGGTGCCAACCTTGCCATGTTTGGGGCTCGTCACGTCCATACCACTGTCCCTTTCATACGTAACCCGAAGAGGGCTACCTCCTCCCTCACCAACAAGAGTGTGCCACTCCCCAAGTGACCTGAGTACAGAATAGGACATGGTAACCACAACGTTACATGTAAATGTAGTACACATGTAGGCATATCAATATACATGTAGGCATATCAATATACATGTAGGTATATCAATATACATGTAGGCATATCGATATACATGTAGGTATATCAATATACATGTAGGCATATCAATATACATGTAGGTATATCAATATACATGTAGGCATATCAATATACATGTAGGCATATCAATATACATGTAGGCATATCAATATACATGTAGGCATATCGATATACATGTAGGTATATCAATATACATGTAGGCATATCAATATACATGTAGGCATATCATGTAGGCATATCGATATACGTGTAGGCATATCAATATACATGTAGGCATATCAATATACATGTAGGTATATCAATATACATGTAGGTATATCAATATACATGTAGGTATATCAATATACATGTAGGTATATCAATATACATGTAGGCATATCAATATAATGTAGGCATATCAATATACATGTAGGCATATCGATATAAATGTAGGTATATCAATATACATGTAGGCATATCAATATACATGTAGGCATATCAATATACATGTAGGCATATCGATATACATGTAGGCATATCAATATACATGTAGACATATCAATATACATATAGGCATATCAATATACATGTAGGCATATCAATATACATGTAGGTATATCAATATACATGTAGGCATATCAATATACATGTAGGCATATCAATATACATGTAGGCATATCAATATACATGTAGGCATATCAATATACATGTAGGTATATCAATATACATGTAGGCATATCAATATACATGTAGGCATATCAATATACATATAGGCATATCAATATACATGTAGGCATATCGATATACATGTATATATATATTGGCGGTCAGATGTTGAAGAACGAGCTCTGCTAAACTATATACATGTATTAGCTGAAAATATATGATTGCATGGGTTATCTAGACGACCTTTGATTAAAGTTGCATCTTCAAATTTGGTCCATTAGTAAGGATATTGCATTCAGGGATTTCTGTTTAAATGTGTGACACATGTATGCATTTTGCATGCATGTGATCAGGTGAAGGTCAGTGCAAAAGACAATAAGGATAATAGCAATAGATTCCATTGCTTCCTGGAGCCAGTCCTCATGGTAGCTCAAGTAAATGTCCTTCCATATATGTGCACATGCAGCAAAATGATGACCTAATTAATTAGCTGCAAACCATTGAAACAGTCCTATAAAGATTAGCTACATCAATATTTCGTTTGCGCCATTCTAATTACGTGAATACGAGAGATAGAAACAAACGTAAGAGCGTTTGGTAGGGAGGGCGATTGTGTGGTAGTGTGCAGTGAGTTGCATTTGAATGCCAGGGCACTAGGATCCCGCATATCCACACTGCTCCACCTTTTCTGTCATCTTCATCGGTAGACACATGTTGGACATCAAGGGTTACACACCTGAATTAACTACTTACTTCTGAAGCAGATGGTGGCCAGTCTCCATGATGCGGACTCCTCCACAATGGTCGACAACCATGAGGGAACCATCCAACAGAGGACAGAGATGAAGACATGGCTTGCACGGGTGGAGGGTGCCATCTTGTAAGGTGCTGAGGGGTTGCAAGTACACCAGTGGTCAGTGTAAGGTGCTGAGGGGTTGCAAGTACACCAGTGGTCAGTGTAAGGTGCTGAGGGGTTGCAGGTATACCAGTGGTCAGTGTAAGGTGCTGGGGAGTTGCAAAGTACACCAGTGGTCAGTGTAAGGTGCTGAGGGGTTGCAAGTACACCAGTGGTCAGTGTAAGGTGTTGAGGGGTTGCAAGTACACCAGTGGTCAGTGTAAGGTGCTGAGGGGTTGCAAGTACACCAGTGGTCAGTGTAAGGTGCTTAGGGGTTGCAAGTACACCAGTGGTCAGTGTAAGGTGCTGAGGGGTTGCAAGTACACCAGTGGTCAGTGTAAGGTGCTGAGGGGTTGCAGGTATACCAGTGGTCAGTGTAAGGTGCTGGGGAGTTGCAAAGTACACCAGTGGTCAGTGTAAGGTGCTGAGGGGTTGCAAGTACACCAGTGGTCAGTGTAAGGTGTTGAGGGGTTGCAAGTACACCAGTGGTCAGTGTAAGGTGCTGAGGGGTTGCAAGTACACCAGTGGTCAGTGTAAGGTGCTTAGGGGTTGCAAGTACACCAGTGGTCAGTGTAAGGTGCTTAGGGGTTGCAAGTACACTAGTGGTCAGTGTAAGGTGCTGAGGGGTTGCAAGTACACCAGTGGTCAGTGTAAGGTGCTGAGGGGTAGCAAGTACACCAGTGGTCAGTGTAAGGTGCTGAGGGGTTGTAAGTACACCAGTGGTCAGTGTAAGGTGCTGAGGGGTTGCAAGTACACCAGTGGTCAGTGTAAGGTGCTGAGGGGTTGCAAGTACACTAGTGGTAATCTATATGCACAAGCAACATGTTACAATGTACTCACAGTGCTGTGTGAACACTTAACGTTGGCAGGAAGCACCCAGTGTCACGAGAACAACACAGAAAGTAAGTGATAACCCACACATTCCCCTAGTGGTACACATTCCCTTAGTGACACACATTCCCCTAGTGACACACATTTCCCTAGGGACACACATTCCCCTAGTGACACACATTCCCCTAGTGACACACATTCTCTTAGTGACGCACTAATGCCCAGAGTTGTAATGCTCTGATGTGTTGATGATTGTTCAACTCTGAATGACACACTTTCTTCCTGTGATCTCCCACCACCCCACCCCTTTCCTCTGTCTGGTGCCTGGCACACTTACGTGTAGTGCTCAATATTAATGCACAGAGGCACACAACAGACACAACTTAGACACACCATCAATTACACATACAGACAGCTTCAAACAACCCAGCTCACATTGGCAGGGTGATGCGTCGGTAAGAGTGTCTGGGAAGGTCGACAATGGTGATTCCCAGTTCCTCTAAGGCTTCACCCATGCTGTGAAAGGGATACACCAACTCCCCCTCAGCGGGAAGAAAGGTGGGTGTGGCAGTGACCTTTGAACTGTCACTGAGAATGCCCTGATCTGGGATAGTGAACAGATTCACTGGCGATCCATTCTTCGTGGCAAAGCAGAAGAGCATATCACAAGAACATCATTACATGATCACGTGTATCACATATGCAAGTATATATATACTTACCCAAATAATTCACGGTCGAAATGTATTATTTAAAAGTCTGATAACTATTCAACTTGCAATTCAATAAGTAGTCATGAATGCGTACAGTTGGCAATATTAACGGACCTATTTTAATGTTTCTTGCACATGCCCTAAACCAGGCATTGCCTAAAAATCTATAAACACTGACATGTACCAAACATTGGAACCCACTCACATATGTGCTCACTGAACCACATCATTCTATGTCAGCATGGTTGCACTTCTCACCATTAGGGGAAAGCCTGTTGCTATGGCACCTATGATTCCATGGGCAGCCATTAATTTGCTGTAACCAAGTGGAGTTGTTGGGTCCAGTTCAACGTTCAGTGACTGCTGCAGAAGGTGGACAGGGAGACCATCAGACGAAAGCGACATCGTTTTCCCAAGAGGAGGGTCCATCAGTAAGTCTGAGAGCTGTCCACTTGGACCTCCCTCTGTGCAGTTCATCACATAGCTGGAGGTGGAAGGATGACTTGAGCAGCACTATGGACAGCCAGCCCCACATCACCAGTGATGGCACTTAACACATGGGGATCACCTGATCTCAGGACCTTGCAATATCCACTGGGTACTTGAAAGTGGAAGAACGTTGGCGAGGTTGAATGGTAGAATGACTGACATGGCCAATGGCATGTGTCTAGAAAACCCAAGCCACTTCAATGTGGAGCTGTGGAATGTATATATAGCATCATATGAGTGAGTATCTGTACAGCACTACACATGAAGTATTGACATCATCGGCATCAACACACAGACATACAGCAGACACATATATAGAATTTAGCAATATCCCTGCACTACGGTGGACCTATTCACCTTCCTACTTGAAATATGATGACTGCATTTATGCCGGCAACCAAACTGAACGGTACCTGAAAAGACAAACGATGTAATACACATCATATTCTGTAATACACCATTAGCCAGTCATGGATCCTTGTGTAAGCACAACTTGGAAGCAGTGCTCAGTACAAAAGACACAGAAAGGAACCAACACATAACACACACACACACACACACACACACACACATACACACACACATGCACACACACAAACACACATACACACACACATGCACACACACAAACACACACACACACACCTCCTGGGCCCAGTCCCATCATCCCCTTCACAACCCAACACACCTCCTTTCCTGGGCCCAGTCCCATCATCCCCTTCATAACCCAACACACCTCCTTTCCTAGGCCCAGTCCCATCATCCCCTTCATAACCTAGCACACCTCCTTTCCTGGGCCCAGTCCCATCATCCCCTTCACTGCTGCACTCATGGAGTCACTGCTGATGCGAAGTACTTCCTTGGAGGCGTGGTCCACCATCAGCACCATGTCAGACTGGTGAAAACGGACAACATATCAAAGCAGTCATGCCCAACGACATACACTGTACACTACTTCATGAAAGTAGCCTTGTGCAAGCACAAATGCATTCACAACACACACAGATACATGTACACACATCACACACACACCCACACCCACACACCCACACACACACATGCATCCACGCACACACACATGCATCCACACACACATCACACACACACATACATCCACACACACACATGCATCCACACACACACAACCACATACACACACACACACACTTACTGTAGCCTCATGTATGATTACTTTTCCTTCATGCACTCCATTTAGACACACCAGCTTCAGTTTGGGCTTGCTCCAGCGATGTGAAAATGGGAGGAAGGGGGAGAGATCAAGGCACTGCACAGTGGTGCCACCTGCTGGCATGGAGTACAGCGATGGTGGGTTGGCTGTGACCATGTGGAGCCACTGGGTATGGTGGTCCGAGGCAGAAAGCCCTGGTTACAGGAGGCAAAGGGTTAAACAACACCACGGGCTGCTGATAACCTGACCTTAGGAAGAGCTAAGCCCTTTGAACATGACCCATAATGAACAGTTTATCAGTATGCCCACCTCCACCCCATCATCACCTCTCATATGCCTACCTCCACCCCATCATCACCTCTCATATGCCCACCTCCACCCTATCATCACCTCTCATATGCCCACCTCCACCCTATCATCACCTCTCATATGCCTACCTCCACCCTATCATCACCTCTCATATGCCCACCTCCACTCTATCATCACCTCCCATATGTCCACCTCCACCCTATCATCACCTCCCATATGCCTACCTCCACCTTATCATCACCTCCCATATGCCTACCTCCACCCTATCATCACCTCCCATATGCCTACCTCCACCCTATCATCACCTCCCATATGCCCACCTCCACCCTATCATCACCTCCCATATGCCCACCTCCACCCTATCATCACCTCTCATATGCCCACCTCCACCCTATCATCACCTCCCATATGCCCACCTCCACCCTATCATCACCTCCCATATGCCTACCTCCACCCTATCATCACCTCTCATATGCCTACCTCCACCCTATCATCACCTCTCATATGCCTACCTCCACCCTATCATCACCTCCCATATGCCTACCTCCACCCTATCATCACCTCCCATATGCCTACCTCCACCCTATCATCACCTCTCATATGCCTACCTCCACCCTATCATCACTTCTCATATGCCTACCTCCACCCTATCATCACCTCCCATATGCCTACCTCCACCCTATCATCACCTCTCATATGCCTACCTCCACCCTATCATCACCTCCCATATGCCTACCTCCACCCTATCATCACCTCTCATATGCCTACCTCCACCCTATCATCACCTCCCATATGCCTACCTCCACCCTATCATCACCTCCCATATGTCCACCTCCACCCTATCATCACCTCTCATATGCCCACCTCCACCCTATCATCATCTCTCATATGCCTACCTCCACCCTATCATCACCTCTCATATGCCCACCTCCACCCTATCATCACCTCTCATATGCCTACCTCCACCCTATCATCACTTCTCATATGCCTACCTCCACCCTATCATCACCTCCCATATGCCTACCTCCACCCTATCATCACCTCCCATATGCCCACCTCCACCCTATCATCACCTCCCATATGCCTACCTCCACCCTATCATCCTCTCATATGCCCACCTCCACCCTATCATCACCTCCCATATCCCCACCTCCACCCTATCATCACCTCCCATATGCCTACCTCCACCCTATCATCACCTCCCATATCCCCACCTCCACCCTATCATCCCCTCCCATATGCCTACCTCCACCCTATCATCACCTCCCATATGCCTACCTCCACCCTATCATCACCTCCCATATGCCTACCTCCACCCTATCATCACCTCCCATATGTCCACCTCCACCCTATCATCACCTCTCATATGCCCACCTCCACCCTATCATCACCTCCCATATGCCCACCTCCACCCTATCATCACCTCCCATATGCCTACCTCCACCCTATCATCACCTCCCATATGCCTACCTCCACCCTATCATCACCTCTCATATGCCCACCTCCACCCTATCATCACCTCCCATATGCCTACCTCCACCCTATCATCACCTCCCATATGCCTACCTCCACCCTATCATCCCCTCCCATATGCCTACCTCCACCCTATCATCACCTCCCATATGCCTACCTCCACCCTATCATCACCTCTCATATGCCTACCTCCACCCTATCATCACCTCCCATATGCCTACCTCCACCCTATCATCACCTCCCATATGCCTACCTCTACCTATCTCCACCTCCCATATGTCCACCTCCACAGATCACCTCCACAGATCACCCACCTCCATCCATTTACTCACCTCCACCCACACACTCCACATAATTGGTCTCATGCATAGGGAGACGCCAAAAAGACTTCAGCTCAGAGAAGCTCCACCCCCTCACCTCAGCCCTCTCAACAGGGTACATATCGCTATGTGCCATATTTGGACCCTACAGTGAATGGACCTAGTGTATAAGGGTATTAGATTACTCATGAGTATTAGCTAACCTTAATATTAACAGGGCTGGGGACCAGTTTAGCATTCACAGCACTGTTGGCAACTCTCCAATGCCCAGATGGTTGGAGGGGAGGAAGGGGGTGTCTAAGAAAGAATGTAGGTCAATAAATATATCCTACAAAATGCAGCATACCTTCTTCTTACCTGTACCAATACACACACACACACACACACACACACACACATATATATATACATATACATACACACACAAAGCACACATATACATATGTATACACTTATACACACATATACATGTATACTCACATACACATACACACTCACAAGCACGCATACACAGTCCACATTTTTCTTCGATGGTCGTTTATGTTAATGAATATCAATGTGCATTAGACCCCTAAGCTAATCATCATTACATCCTGCTACATGCAACATGCACAGGTGGCACCAAATAGAAATGAGTTGTCTAATATGCAGTGTGAAAATCTTCCACTGATGCAAAGTACACTCCAACAACACAGCTCAACAGTCCACAGTGTCAGCTTTTGACCACCCTTACTCAGGTGCCAAAGTAACGTCCGAAGAGGAGGCTCCAATAGGAATCCCATGCTTATGCAGTGTCTTGACAACCAGACTCAAGAGCTCAGGATGATGAGAGTCAAAGTCAAAGACATTGTGCACCACTTTTCCCAGACCTTCATTGGGAAACTCCTGCAGGTAAAGCACACCCACACACATGTACACACATCAGTAACAGAGAGCTGCCATACGTACAAACATGTACACCACCACAGCACACATGTACACCACCACAGCACACATGTACACCACCACAGCACACACGTACACCACCACAGCACACACGTACACCACCACAGCACACATGTACACCACCACAGCACACATGTACACCACCACAGCACACATGTACACCACCACAGCACACACGTACACCACCACAGCACACACGTACACCACCACAGCACACACGTACACCACCACAGCACACATGTACACCATCACAGCACACATGTACACCACCACAGCACACACGTACACCATCACAGCACACACGTACACCACCACAGCACACACGGACACCACCACAGCACACATGTACACCACCACAGCACACATGTACACCACCACAGCACACACGTACACCACCACAGCACACATGTACACCACCACAGCACACACGTACACCACCACAGCACACATGTACACCACCACAGCACACATGTACACCACCACAGCACACATGTACACCACCACAGCACATCACAGCACACATGTACACCACCACAGCACACATGTACACTCATGCTGACCTGCAGGTGTTTCACCAGGCTAACTACCTCCCTGGTGGAGTAAGGATAAGATATGAGGCCATCGTCAGCCATGCTGCGAAGCTCCCCAAAGGCAGACACCAGCTTTTTAAGAGTACCATCGAGGACGCCTGGCCCATACTGTTTCAACATTGCCTGAATGTAAGGTAACCAGTATGAGTGGTCAGGTCACCATGGTAACCAGTAAGTATGGTCAGGTCACCAGTATGGTTGGTTATGTCACCATGGTAACCAGTAAGTGTGGTCAGGTAACTAAGGTAACCACATGACAAACAACATATATCGAGGCACATAAAGAACTCGTACCATTTCTGAGTCTACGTCAGGATTATCCACTGCGTGACAACTGAAGATGTCACCTACAGTGAAAGAGGTGAATATGGTTAGTGAGAGTGCTACGCCCCCTGAACTAAGGGTACTCCCAACGAATACAAAAATATCTAGTCCATGCAATATGCACCAGAATTGGTAAGTGAAATTAAATATTTCAAATCGATGACCACTGACAGCACAGTGTACACAAACACTATATGCAGTCCATGGCATACAAAAGGGTAGATGTGTACCTCACATGTAGAGGTGTACCTCACATGTAGAGGTGTACCTCACATGTGGAGGTGTACCTCACATGTGGAGTTGTGGAGGTGTACCTCACACGTAGAGGTGTACCTCACATGTGGAGGTGTACCTCACACGTAGAGGTGTACCTCACATGTAGAGGTGTACCTCACATGTAGAGGTGTACCTCACATGTAGAGGTGTACCTCACATGTGGAGGTGTACCTCACATGTAGAGGTGTACCTCACATGTAGAGGTGTACCTCACATGTAGAGGTGTACCTCACATGTAGAGGTGTACCTCACATGTAGAGGTGTACCTCACATGTAGAGGTGTACCTCACACGTAGAGGTACACCTCTACGTGTACCATACATGTACCATACATGTACCATACATGATGCACTAGCAAGATACATGTACATGTAACACATTGGAACATTACCAAGGGCTGCAAAGAAGTCATTTCCCAGGAATGGGAACCCAGGCCTGTTAGCCAGCACAATCATCCTGAACTGTGGATGGACTGGTATAACTTCAGATGGTTTATATTCATAAGCTCTGGAGGCTAAGGGTTAAATAAACTGAAGTCACCATAGTAACTGCACAATCTCCCCCCCCCCCCCCCCCCCCCCCCCCAGTGATGGCATATTTTTATCTTCAACAAATTATACCTTTTAAGAAATTTAGACCTCAGCATTACATGCACGTACATGCAAGTCAACATTACTGTATACATACAAGTCAACATTACATGTGTATACATGCAAGTCAACATCACATGTGTGTACATGTAAATCAACATTACATACATGTACATGCAGGCTTTGTACCTGGGACCACTCTCCTTCCATCTGCTAATGTAAATTCGCTTCCTTCAACCAGGTTCTTCAGAATACAGGTAACATGTGTTGGGGCTTTGTCAGCTTCGTCTACAACCAGGACCATGTTGGACTTCAGTGCACGAACCTACAGTGCATCAGTGCATGTGTATGAGTGCATGTGTATGTGTGCATGTGTATGAGTGCATGTGTATGTGTGCGTACATGTGTATGTGTGTGTACATGTGTATGTGCGTACATGTGTGCATGTGTATGTGTTACATGTGTGTGCATGCGTGTGTACATGTGTGTGCGTGTGTATGTGTGTGAATGTGTGTGCACGAGTGTGTGCATGTGTATGTGCATGTGTGTGAATGTGTGTATGTGTGTGTGCAAGTGTATGTGTTTGCATGTGTGGGTATGTGGGTACAGTGCATGTGTGTATGCACGCGAATGTAAAGATGCCTCAAACGACTTCACATATCATACAAATTGCTACTCCAATAATACTCACGGTGTTTAGCAAGATTCAAAATAGGTGCTGTGACCAATGTTGAGCTGTTTATACATGTACCATATGTGCACATTAAGTACTACCACCGGGACCTACAGGCCTGCACTATGGCCAGACATGGACACATAGCTAAGAGCAGTATAGGAGATGGATGGCTTGTGATGTACGTACAGCTCTTTACCACACCCCCAGTGATTGGTTTAGTCTACAGTACTTCAGAGCATCAGCATGTTCTAAGAACAGTCTTAGCCTTCACATGTACACTAATGGCCTTGTGGTCCAACACCCAAGGTTTATACGTGGGTCCACCATGATGGACACTCTTATACGTGGGTCCACCATGATGGACACCCTTGTCCGTGGGTCCACCATGATGGACACTCTTATACGTGGGTCCACCATGATGGACACTCTTACACGTGGGTCCACCATGATAGACACCCTTGTCCGTGGGTCCACCATGATGGATCCACATATCAGATGTAAGCACATATGTAGCAAGTACACCCCCAGGCCTCACCAATGGAGACTCCTGGTACACAATGACTCCATCTTGTACTGACGGTTGCAAGGTAAGCGTTTGAACCGTGGAGTCTCTAAGGAAACAAGAATGACAATGGAAACCACACCTACATGTACATGTCCGACATAGCACTCATGCATGGGGCAAAGACGTCTACAGCTACAATGCATTCCTACATAGCTGAAAGACATAGCTGATACTGATCTTCAGCACATTAATATTATTTGGAAACTTGCACTTACTAAGAGCCCCCTCCTCCTGGCTAGGTACTTACTAAGAGCCCCCTCCTCCTGACTAGGCACTTATCAAGAGCCCCTCCTCCTGGTTAGGCACTTACTAAGAGCCCCCTCCTCCTGGCTAGGCACTTATTAAGAGCCCCCTCCTCCTGGCTATGCACTTATTAAGAGCCCCCTCCTCCTGGTTAGGCACTTATCAAGAGCCCCTCCTCCTGGTTAGGCACTTACTAAGAGCCCCCTCCTCCTGACTAGGCACTTATCAAGAGCCCCTCCTCCTGGTTAGGCACTTACTAAGAGCCCCCTCCTCCTGGCTAGGCACTTACTAAGAGCCCCCTCCTCCTGGCTATGCACTTATCAAGAGCCCCCTCCTCCTGGTTAGGCACTTACTAAGAGCCCCCTCCTCCTGGCTAGGCACTTATTAAGAGCCCCTCCTCCTGGCTAGGCACTTATTAAGAGCCCCTCCTCCTGGCTAGGTACTTAGCAAGAGCCCCCTCCTCCTGGCTATGCACTTATCAAGAGCCCCTCCTCCTGGCTAGGCACTTACTAAGAGCCCCTCCTCCTGGCTAGGCACTTACCAAGAGCCCCTCCTTCTGGGTATCTCACCTGTGAAGTTGGAGGTACTCCCTTGGAAGGTTTAGGAGATGGAGGAAGCGATCCACTATCTTGTTCTTCCCCACACCTTGGTTACCAACCAGTAGTAGATGCTCCCCAAGCATGTAGTCTTTCAGCATATCCTCCATCACACGAAGATGCTATGGGAATGTGTGTGTATGTGTGTTTGTGTGTTTGTGTGTGTATATATGTGTGTATATACATGTATATACCAATTTGTGCATTGGAAAATACATGTGTTGTGATGGAAAATGCATACAGACACATGCACACAGTACTGATTCAGTGGTACCCACATGCACACATGCACACGTGCACACATCACATGAATATGGCAGTACCTGTTGGTTGTCAAAGAAGAGCACATCAGGTACCAGAGCAGCGGCTTGGTGGGCTCCCTTTACTGTGACCTTCACACTACCTATCTGAAGGTGGTCATCTCTCCTCTCATCTGGAAAGCATTAAAAACTATCAGGGGTTTCATTGAGGGAAGGAGGGTGGGGCCTACACCTTGCCACATTGTTACCCCCTTGATAATCTAGGGTACACAGCTCTTAGTAATCAAAATTTTTAATTCCCTCTAAAAAGTATCAACTGAAACTTTGCCCCCCCCCCCCCCCCCCCCTGAGTTTTTCAATGAAACCCTGGCTGTGCATAATTGATGGTAAGGCTCGTCGTGGTGACAACAATAACACATGGAGGACATCAATGCACATACTAACGCTCCCACTCCCATCACATGGCTCTGACTTACACACGACTGGCTGGTACCCATTTCCGAGGAGTTGGGCCGACGGAACAATGCCAACATCATTGAGGGCATCAACAAAAGAAGCTTTCACTAACTGTGGTAGAAACCTGTCAAGGTGTAAGAGATCACAAGCCATATATGGTGAACTTGCAAGATTATGCAAACGCATACAAAATATATATGCAACACACACACACACACACACACACACACACACACATACACACACTTGCACACACACATGTACACAACACACACTTGCACACACACATGCACACACACATGCACACACTTGCACACACATGCACACACACACGCACACACACATGTACACACATGCACACACACATGCACACAAGCACACACACACACATGCACACACATACCTGACAAGGCAGACTTTGCTGAGGGTCTGATAGAGGTCCTCATTTGGGTAGGCAGCCAACCTTCTTGTTACACGAACCAACTGCCGTGTTGACAGTGATGCTGCCAATGACTGCAGCTGTAGGAGGGGACAGAGATGGGTTAGAGGACAGGATTGGGAGATCAGTATGGGGCTGGATGGGAATGGAATGAGGATGATATGGGGATGGGAGGGATAAGGGTGGGGAGAATAGGGATGGGCTGAGAATAGGGATGGGGATGGGCTGAGAATAGGGATGGGGATGGGCTGAGAATAGGGATGATATAAGAATGAGGACAGGACGAGAATAGGGATGAGTGTGAGGGGAGAAGACAAGGGAAGGGGAGGAGGGATAGAGGGAGATAGGGGACAGTGATAGTACCCAAGGCATGCCACAATGGCTACACACATGTAAGGCAAGCCACAATGGCTACACACGTGTAAGGCATGCCACAATGGCTACACACGTGTAAGGCATGCCACAATGGCTATACATGTGTAAGGCATGCCACAATGGTATTTTGCCAATTAATTGCAGGTCAATCAAATAGTTTAGGCAGACTGGCCGTTCAACACACTCACCATTGAATTGGACGTTGATCTTAGTTTTTGAGTCAATTCAAGCAACTGATCAAGCTTGTGCAGAGACACTCCAGGAACCTACATGTACATGTATATGGAGAGATCAGGGGTTAAATTGAGTGGGATGAATATTTAAATAGGGTGAGGTGGGTACTAAACAGGGAGGGGTGGGTATTAAATAGGGAGGTGTGGGGATAATAGGGAGGGACATATTAATAGGGAGGAGTTGAGATTAAATATGGACGGGCTGGTATTAAATGGGTAGGAGTTGGGATTTAATAATGGAGGGTGGGTATTAAATAGGGAGGAGTGGGAATGGCATAGGAGACACTGCATACTGAACAAATAAAGTGAAATAATATATATGTAATACTGAAATGTATTTTTAATGATGTAGTAGTTAAAATGAATACGTAAACTGTATTTTATAACTTGGCACCCCAATGAATACACATAATAATTATCAATACGTGTGAAACATTATGCAGGAGCAGGAGTGGTACTACTCTGTATTTAAATTTTGCCGGGATAGAAGTAGGGAACCGGCATGAGTAGCGCGGACAGCAACAGTGAACAAACCTTTACCATATTTTAGTGCAATTTTCATTTATACGTATGCGCATTATTAAACAATACATATACAGTTCCAAGCTATTAAATACTTAATTCGAAATACATAATTATAATGTAAACTGATTTTTACTAAATATGGATAATTATTTCACTTCGACCAACCATACACTAGGCAACACGTTGCGTGCAACACTATGAATTTTTGTACATTTCTAGTAAAATATCAGTAAACTAATGTTTTACTGGAAATATAATTAGATTCATTGAGTTGCATGCAACATTGTTGCCTAGTGTATGGTCGCCTTTATTCAGTACATCCATACTACTTTCTGATGATAAAAGCCATGCATTAGTAGTATTGAGGCAGGTGAGGGAAGAGAGGGGAGGGGAGGGAAGGGGAGGGGAGGGGAGGGGAGGGGAGGGAGGGGAGGGGAGGGGAGGGGAGGGGAGGGAGGGAGGGATAAAAGCCATGCATCAGTAGTATTGAGGCCAAACCTCACTAGTGCAAGTGTACAGTATGCAAGGAAAGACAGGCTTTAGGGGTGTGGCTATGGAGGAGACAAAGACAACAAAAAGTACAGCAAATGCATAAGCATAGTACAGTGCAGAGGGTGAGGGGAGGGGAGGGGAGGAGAGAGAATGGAAGGGAGAGAAGGGGAGGGGAGGGGAGGGAGGAAAGTGGAGGGGAGGGGATTGTTACCTCACCTTACTCAATATCACCCTTCTCTCCTCCTCTGTGGGAAGGGGCTTAACATGATGATACGGAAACATGGAGAGCAACTCTGGGTGGAGCCATGAGGATTGGGAGGAGACAGCTCCACCTGCTCTGTTGGTCTGCTTCTGAGGCTCTCCGATACCAACCACCCGGAACTTTGGATGGATCATGTGTATCGACCTATGCCCCAAGGAGATCACGTGAGTCCACAAACACATACGATGATTCAATTGGTACATTGCTGTGCAGTTTGACTTTACATAGTGCTTAGCTGCTCAGATACACACATGCATGCAGCTGTAGATTACACATGATCCAGTGTATGTATTTAGTGTGGGGTGTAATCAGTGTATGCAGTCACTGTGTGCTACTATGACAGTGTGCGTACTTACATTGTTCACACTGTTCACACACACAGACACACACAGACATATGCACACACAAACACAAAAACACATACATACACACACATACACACATACACACACATACACACACATACACACACATACTACACACACACACACACATACACACACACATACTACACACAAGTGCTCACTGCTTGGCCATTAACTCTGGTGTCAGTCCTGAAGCCTCCATAGCCTTCTGGTATCTCTCCTTCCCCACAAGCCTGGTACCGTCCATCAGAGATATCTCCCTGTCTTGGATCAACCTAATATTGCAAAGGAAATGTTTCCCAGCCACTTCCACACGGTACACGTGATATATTCCCAAACATAAGATAAAGGAGTACTTCCTACCCCTTAGTCTATGCAGCTCACCTCTGCAGGGCACTCAAAGTACTTGATTCTAATCTGTGCACACCATCCAAGACAGCTAAGCTTCCTTTGCGAGCAGCAAGGATGAGAGGAGATTCTTTCCATGCTGTGTCTCCATTAGGAAGTGTGGTCCTCTGTTGGAGGAGCTCCCGTGATGTCATATCCTGTGGGCATGGATTGAGCATAAGAAAAGTGTAAGGAATGAGTGTGTGTATGTGCGTGCAAGTGCGATAAAGGTATGCCCATACTAACATAACTTGCAGGATATAACTGATCTACATTCATTGAATATGAAAATTAGTAATTGGGTGGACATTTAATCTTGATTCAGTGATTTGAAATTAACCTATAGACCGTAAACTCGCAATTAATGCCATTTGATTGCTCTTAGAGGAATGTACCCCTCCCCATGCTTAGGCTCGTGGTTGTGTTTGACCCCATAATGGGGGCAGGCAACAGCCACAGCCAGGCATGTAGCTGCTGTGCTTTGTACCACTGGGCCTACAGGGACCAGTGGGTGACAGTGGTCACCATTGGGTCGGCCTGTGTCCAAAACCAAGACGCTGGTCATGGTTTGGTGGCCGCCCCAGTGTAGAAGCTCGGAGAGTGTCGCCCACCATGCATATGAACATGTACACATTGAAATACATAATGGAGATAGGGGAAGTGGAGGGTGTGGAGAGAGGGAAGTGGAGGGTGTGGAGAGAGGGAAGTGGAGGGTGTGGAGAGAGGGGAAGTGGAGGGTGTGGAGAGAGGGGAAGTGGAGGGTATGGAGAGAGGGGAAGTGGAGGGTGTGGAGAGAGGGGAAGTGGAGGGTGTGGAGAGAGAGTGGAGGGTGTGGAGAGAGGGGAAGTGGAGGGTGTGTAGAGAGGGGAAGTGAAGGGTGTGTAGAGAGGGGAAGTGGAGGGTGTGTAGAGAGGGGAAGTGAAGGGTGTGTAGAGAGGGGAAGTGGAGGGTGTGGAGAGAGGGGAAGTGGAGGGTGTGGAGAGAGGGGAAGTGGAGGTGTGGAGAGAGGGGAAGTGGAGGTGGAGAGAGGGGAAGTGGAGGGTGTGGAGAGAGAGTGGAGGGTGTGGAGAGAGGGGAAGTGGAGGTGTGGAGAGAGGGGAAGAGGCGAGTGTGGAGAGAGAGTGGAGGGTGTGGAGAGAGGGGAAGTGGAGGTGTGGAGAGAGGGGAAGAGGCGAGTGTGGAGAGAGAGTGGAGGGTGTGGAGAGAGGGGAAGTGGAGGTGTGGAGAGAGGGGAAGAGGCGGGTGTGGAGAGAGAGTGGAGGGTGTGGAGAGAGGGGAAGTGGAGGGTGTGGAGAGAGGGGAAGAGGCGGGTGTGGAGAGAGAGTGGAGGGTGTGGAGAGAGGGGAAGTGGAGGTGTGGAGAGAGGGGAAGAGGCGAGTGTGGAGAGAGAGTGGAGGGTGTGGAGAGAGGGGAAGTGGAGGTGTGGAGAGAGGGGAAGAGGCGAGTGTGGAGAGAGAGTGGAGGGTGTGGAGAGAGGGAAAGTGGAGGTGTGGAGAGAGGGGAAGAGGCGGGTGTGGAGAGAGAGTGGAGGGTGTGGAGAGAGGGGAAGTGGAGGGTGTGGAGAGAGGGGAAGTGGAGGGTGTGGAGAGAGAGTGGAGGGTGTGGAGAGAGGGGAAGTGGAGGGTGTGGAGAGAGGGGAAGTGGAGGGTGTGGAGAGAGGGGAAGTGGAGGGTGGGTAAGCAACTGGCCGCAGTCGAGGCTTAAATCCTGGAATCACATCGACAACAGTTTGGGATGATTTGATTGAATAAAGGGGTGTCATAGGGGAAAGGATGCCCTGCAATGCTATTGGGCCTGAATGCCCAGCATAGGATTGGTTAGGATCATTCATTGAATGCATCTGTAGGAACATATGTTTGCACCTTGGCCTTAGCAACAGCATACCTTTCCTATGGTCAGCTTTAAGTAACACTATATACGACAGAGCGATTCTCTGCATTAAACTAGTTTACTACCACTGTACCCTTAGAACCATGCCTTCTAATTGGGACTATAAACGTGAATGCCACCATTGAAAAAACCCAGCATTGTCGTAACGGCATACCCTGCCCTCACCAGGTTTTTTGGATTGCAATTTTCGATGGTCCAAGTGTGTGACCGCCATTACAACAGTACTTGTATTACTGCAGTTAGCATGTCTTAATCTACTATGCACGCGTTTGTAGTCCAAATTAGAAGCCACGGCGCCTAATTGCAAGTTTGGGGTACATTATGGAATGAAAAGCGATTATCAATTTGTTGTCAGAATTATTGCTCAACTTGTAATTCTTTTACTTCTTAGTGCCATAATTGCTTTCAAATAAATCCTCTATTATAGATATTTGCAGTGATCTAAATTCGTAACCATAAGCACAAGCGTATCTCATACAGCAATGGGAAATCTAATTAGTATATGAATAACAGGTTCAGATAGCTTTGAGTCAGCTAGTTTCATTTGGCGGGTAGTCAAAGGACATCATCAGGTCCATGTTGTTCGTTGCTTGGGGAAAAATCCTGAGTATGCCTATACATGTGCATGCCCATTACAAGCCATTGCTCACCTGGTAGAGAACTATTGGCTCCACGTGGTAGCCAAGCATGGAGGCAAACCTGTTCACTAAAGCTGTCTTACCAGTTCCCTACAGGGTTAAAACAAATATCA
This sequence comes from Eunapius fragilis, assembly GCA_963681505.1. Lineage (NCBI taxonomy): Eukaryota > Metazoa > Porifera > Demospongiae > Spongillida > Spongillidae > Eunapius > Eunapius fragilis. The sequence continues at coordinate 2,188,248 of OY811985.1, forward strand.
CAGCAAAGCAGTGTATAGTTGAGATGCCCAACAATACAGGAAATTGATTATAAATTTACCACCAGCAATTAATACAATTTGCTAATAATTCTGCTAGTTTAGTATGAAACAACAGTGAAAGCATACAATTAATATTGCCTCCAAACACATTGTGTAATCAATGTTCAATTTATCTCTTCACAGTAAGAATAGTAGTCTTTAAAAACAAAGCTTCATAACACCAATGTAATTAACTTTAAATGGGTGATCATTTAGTGTTTTAGTTTTAATGTATGTACATGCCATTTGTTACATGTTTATTGTACACATGTATAACTTGTAGTTATAATTATAACAAACAAAAAAAAAATTATTACACCATTAATTACAACACTATAATAATGATGGTAAAGATTTATCAGCACTTCATCTCACATGTCTGGCAGTAGTGATGTTAATAGCACAAAAAAAATTACCCTAACATTTTGATTAGGCAATGTTAGTAAATTGGGACAGTTTCTGACAAAATTGCCCCATGTTAATTGCTCTGCATTTAAATTGCTATAATTTAACACATCACATCTCACTATTCCTCTAGTCTATGGCATGATTTATTTTACATCGTCTCCCTACAGAACATGCAAAGGGTGTTACCAACGCCAGAGGTTATAACCTAATCTTTATTCTCCAATCGTCCTTATTTAAGTCCATTGTCCTTAAATAAGGACGAAATTCAAGTTCCATAAAAATCAGGTAAGATTGGTGGTTCAAATTATTTTAAACTGCATGCAGAATCTAGTAATTAATAGGTATTTATCATTAAAATCTGGCCAAACAAGGGTGACTTTTAAATGCCGAAGCAGTCAATAAAGGCGGGTTCGCGTGTAGTAGGTAGGCTCAAAACGACAATGGGAAAGAAAGGAATGGTATTCAGGTATGTGGAAGTGGGTATAAGAAGAGGTATGTTTCATCAAGTTAAACTGTTCTGTAAAATGTTGCTAAACACGGATGTCCAATTGAGGAGAGCAAGAATAAAAGCAAATAAATTGCAATATTATAAAAGTTTATTGCAAATATTTATATATTTTCTAAATGTAAATTGCTTCAGGTTTCTGAAAATTAATACATCCCAAATAGGAGACAACTAGATTTTAACTTATAGATAACTGAATCTAAACCGCTTGATTTTCGATGTCAAACTTATGAGTCTGACATCAAACCTATTACATTTTCAACTGTACTACTCAGCTACGTAATAGGTAGGTACACAAAATTTGTGTTTTAATGTAATCAAGGATAAATGCAGCATGAAAAAACGTCTTTACATTGCTAAAATACAGATCAGTCATTTTAAAAACATAGTGTAAACAGTCGTCCTTATTTAAGGACAAAAAGCGGTCTTAAATAAGGACGATTAGCGGGAGAATAAAGGTTAAATATCTTTCTGCAAAGGTGTCCAAATAGCTAGAGGAGTCCCGTAGCTACTGATTTGTACTGTTTGTTAATTGTTATTTTACCCATTACGAAGATACAGCTGCACAAAGTAACTGCATATTTCCCAGTCGTTTGGACCAATTATTTAGGCAAATTGTGTCCCATTCGGAGGTAAGTGCTTAAATCATTGGCATAAATCAAGTGGAAAAATGTGCAATTACTTGTGCAGTTATATCTTCGTAACTTGTAAAGTAAAAATTAACGAACCGGACAAACCAATAGTGACAGGACTCCTCAACATATGTAGCGATTGGGACACTTCTGCAGAAAGATATACCCCTGGGGGGCAACATAGGGAGAAGATGTAAATGACAACAGTAATTTGTAACATGTATTATTAATAATAATGGTGTGGTATGGTGTACTGAAAATAGGAAGTTGATAGCCCTAATTGTTCGGAAATTATGGCAATTAAAATTTATGCAGACCATTTATATATACAAATGTGGGACAATATTGGAACTGTCACAATACTATTGATTCCATAATTAAATTGTTTTAGTTGTATCCCAATTCCTTCCCATGTTTTTAAATATATAATTCAATGGTTAATAATTTCCCTTGATTGTGGAACATCTATATCTGCATAATGTAACGCTTCATGCATACATGTTATCTGTATGCACACATACATATATATAGATATACACAGCTATGGAGCACACAGACCCACGATACATATGCAGCTATGGAGCACACAGATACTCACTATATATATGTATGCAGCTATGAAGCACACAGATACTCAATGTATGCAGCTATGGAGCACACAGATACTCACATACCCACAATACGTATGCAGTTATGGAGCACACAGATACTCACTATATGTACATATGCAGCTATGGAGCACACAGATACTTACTATATGTACGTATGCAGTTATGGAACACACAGATACTCACTATATGTACATATGCAGCTATGGAGCACACAAATACTCACTATATGTACGTATGCAGCTATGGAGCACACAGATACTCACTATATGTACGTATGCAGCTATGGAGCACACAGATACTTACTATATGTACGTATGCAGTTATAGAGCACACAGATACTCACTATATGTACGTATGCAGCTATGGAGCACATATATGTATGTATGCAGCTATGGAGCACATAGATACTTACTAAATGTATGTATGCAGCTATGGATACTGTTTATCTTTCTCTCTATATGCACGTCACCCAACTTCCCCCCGCCCCCCCCCCCCCCCCCCCCCCCCAAGTCTGCATCATGATCTCTTCCCTCCATACTCCTCACTTACCCTTCCACCAATCAGACAGAAGTCCCCAGCAGTGTGGCTCTGCACCATCTTGCTCAGGAGGTCCTCGTGGTAAGGTACTGGAACGTAGCCCTCCATTCCATCAGCATGCTTCACTCTCTCCGCCCACCCTGTCACCGGGAAACACCCGCCAGAACCTGAGTAGGCTTCCTGAGGAGCCAGTGTAGCCATCAGGTTGGACTGGCTGTTAGAAGGGACACACCCCTTAACAAAGAACATTGAAGGAGAAGGATACCCAGGCAAGGAAAACCTCTGTGGTGGTAAGAGCAGTACGGCTAGTACACATTGTAAGAGCTACATCAACTCAGCACACAGGTAGTCACACACATGTCTAGCCACATAACTTAGAGCACAGGCCAACTCATGATCTAAAGGCTGCCATGCTGAACTCTGTCTTACGTAGGGCAGGCTAAGTAGTCTTCCCTTGGGTTGAGCCAGTGCTCGAGTTTCCCTGGCCTGTTCCACTATGATGACCACAGCATGGGGACCAGAGGGTTATGGGTAGTGTTATTTGTATGTATACGTTTCCCTCCCCCCAGTCTCAGGGCTGCCGAAGTGTTTTTATCTGTACATTACATGTAAAGACATATTTTTCATATGATTGGTCTTATATGGAAATTCAATATATACATCAGTTTGCATAAGACCCATGCAGACACATCACTGTATACATGCACATATACAGACTGCACACATGCACACATACAGACTGCACACATGCACATATAGACTGCACACATGCACATATACAGACTGCACACATGCACACATACAGACTGCACACATGCACACATACAGACTGCACACATACAGACTGCACACATGCACACATACAGACTGCACACATGCACACATACAGACTGCACACATGCACACATACAGACTGCACACATGCACACATACAGACTGCACACATGCACACATACAGACTGCACACATGCACACATACAGACTGCACACATGCACATATACAGACTGCACACATGCACACATACAGACTGCACACATGCACACATACAGACTGCACACATGCACACATACAGACTGCACACATGCACACATACAGACTGCACACATGCACACATACAGACTGCACACATGCACACATACAGACTGCATACATGCACACATACAGACTGCACACATGCACACATACAGACTGCACACATGCACACATACAGACTGCACACATGCACACATACAGACTGCACACATGCACACATACAGACTGCATACATGCACACATACAGACTGCACACATGCACACATACAGACTGCATACATGCACACATACAGACTGCACACATGCACACATACAGACTGCATACATGCACATATACAGACTGCACACATGCACACATACAGACTGCACACATGCACATATAGACTGCACACATGCACACATACAGACTGCACACATGCACATATAGACTGCACACATGCACACATACAGACTGCACACATACAGACTGCACACATGCACACATACAGACTGCACACATGCACACATACAGACTGCACACATGCACATATACAGACTGCATACATGCACACATACAGACTGCACACATGCACACATACAGACTGCACACATGCACACATACAGACTGCACACATGCACACATACAGACTGCACACATGCACACATACAGACTGCACACATGCACATATACAGACTGCATACATGCACACATACAGACTGCACACATGCACATATACAGACTGCACACATGCACACATACAGACTGCACACATGCACATATACAGACTGCACACATGCACACATACAGACTGCACACATGCACATATACAGACTGCACACATGCACACATACAGACTGCACACATGCACACATACAGACTGCACACATGCACACATACAGACTGCACACATGCACATATACAGACTGCACACATGCACACATACAGACTGCACACATGCACATATACAGACTGCACACATGCACACATACAGACTGCACACATGCACACATACAGACTGCACACATGCACATATACAGACTGCACACATGCACACATACAGACTGCACACATGCACATATACAGACTGCACACATGCACACATACAGACTGCACACATGCACACATACAGACTGCACACATGCACACATACAGACTGCACACATACAGACTGCACACATGCACACATACAGACTGCACACATGCACACATACAGACTGCACACATGCACATATACAGACTGCACACATGCACACATACAGACTGCACACATGCACATATACAGACTGCACACATGCACACATACAGACTGCACACATGCACATATACAGACTGCACACATGCACACATACAGACTGCACACACGCACACATACAGACTGCACACATGCACATATACAGACTGCACACATGCACACATACAGACTGCACACATGCACACATACAGACTGCACACATGCACATATAGACTGCACACATGCACACATACAGACTGCATACATGCACACATACAGACTGCACACATGCACATATACAGACTGCACACATATACATGTGCACATAACTTCATAGTGAGCACAATCTTCTATCTACTATTTTCCTTACAGATAGCGCATCCTTGAAAGAATCCAGTGTTCCAAGAAGTTCAGCTGGATATATGGAATGGAGGAGATCTGGTAGTATGGCATTGGGGTTATGATCCTAGAGGGGGAGGGGGAGGGGAGGGTGTGGAGGTTGGAGAGTGAAGGGATGGAATTATTACCAGTCACAACTCATTAGCAATACATACAAGGATTGTAGCAACAGCCCTCAAGTGCTCATAGGCATTGATTGGTCCATTCAAAGAGGGGAGGGATGGGCCAGAGGAAAGTGTGTGGAGAGCAGCAGAGACTGCCAGAGCTGCAGAAAGTCTAATAGGATGTGGGGCATGTGTGTGGGGCATGTGTGTGTGGGGTATATGTGTGTGGGGTATGTGTGTGGGGGGCATGTGTGTGTGGGGCATGTGTGTGTAGGGGCATGTGTGTGTGGAGCATGTGTGTGTGGGGCATGTGTGTGTGGGGCATGTGTGTGTGGGGCATGTGTGTGGGGCATATGTGTGTGGGGTATGTGTGTGTGGGGTATGTGTGTGGGGCATGTGTGTGTGGGGCATGTGTGTGTGGGGCATGTGTGTGTGGGGCATGTGTGTGGGGGGTATGTGTGTATAGGGGCATGTGTGTGTGGGGCATGTGTGTGTGGGGCATGTGTGTGTGGGGCATGTGTGTGTAGGGGCATGTGTGTGTGGGGTATGTGTGTGTAGGGGCATGTGTGTGTGGGGCATGTGTGTGTGGGGCATGTGTGTGTAGGGGCATGTGTGTGTGGAGCATGTGTGTGTGGGGCATGTGTGTGTAGGGGTATGTGTGTGTGGGGTATGTGTGTGTAGGGGCATGTGTGTGTGGGGTATGTGTGTAGGGGCATGTGTGTGTGGGGCATGTGTGTGTGGGGCATATGTGTGTGGGGCATGTGTGTGTAGGGGCATGTGTGTGTGGAGCATGTGTGTGTGGGGCATGTGTGTGTGGGGCATATGTGTGGGGGGTATGTGTGTGTGGGGGTATGTGTGTGGGGTATGTGTGTGGGGCATGTGTGTGGGGCATGTGTGTGGGGCATATGTGTGGGGTATGTGTGTGTGGGGGGTATGTGTGTGGGGTATGTGTGTGGGGCATGTGTGTGGGGCATATGTGTGGGGTATGTGTGTGTGGGGGGTATGTGCGTGGGGGCATGTGTGTGGGAGGGGCATGTGTGAGAATAATGTAAACATACAGGCTGGTACCACAGAGATGGGAGTGACCCACCAGCTGGTACCACAGAGATGGGAGTGACCCACCAGCTGGTACCACAGAGATGGGAGTGACCCACCAGGCTGGTACCAGATGACTCACGTTTTCTGAGGCACCTTTACGAAGTCATGAATGAGCTCATCCAGCTGCTCTTGGTATGGCAGTGGGTGCACCACCCTGGCTTGGAACCGAGACCGAAGTGGGGGGTCAAGGGGGTTTCCCTTGTAAGGTGGAACGGGCAGACCCAAGGCAATAACTCTAAACTTTTCACTTGCTCTGACCAGCCTCCATTGATCCAACTCATCTTTACCATGTTCCTGCAGAGGATGGTACGAACTCATACTGTTTGCAACAATGCCATAACCAGGGGCAACTATGTACAGAGTCATATGTCCCATTCAAACATTCTCCTCTGTTGATCTCATATCTCACCCACAATTCCTGTACACACCTCATCATTCCCACCATCCCTGTACACACCTCATCACTCCCACCATCCCTGTACACACCTTGTCACTCCCACCATCCCTGTACACACCACATCACTCCCACCATCCCTGTACACACCTCATCACTCCCACCATCCCTGTACACACCTTGTCACTCCCACCATCCCTGTACACACCTTGTCACTCCCACCATCCCTGTACACACCTCATCACTCCCACCATCCCTGTACACACCTTGTCACTCCCACCATCCCTGTACACACCTTGTCACTCCCACCATCCCTGTTACATACCTGTCACTCCCACTATCCCTTTATACCACACCTCCTCCCATCATTAACAAACCAGTACTTCATGAGTCCAACCATCACTAACCACCTCCCCTGCCCCTCAGCATATTGCCTAACCTCCCATGACCCTCAGCATATCACCAGCCACCTCCCCTGCCCCTCAGCATATCACCTCATCACTGACCACCTCCCCTGCCCCTCAGCACATCACCTCATCACTAGCCACCTCCCCTGCCCCACATCACTAGCACCACCTACCATCAGTAACTTGTCATATCTCTGAGGTGCCACAATAAACCTTCCATCCTCCAGTTGCATCTCTCTGTTCTCCAACAGGTTGTTCAGAACAGGCAGCACATTCCTCTCTGCCTTCTCTATGCCATCCAAAACAAGCACACGCCCTTCCAAGGCTGCACGAACAGAACACTGGGGGTGGAGGTCAAAGGTCAATTTTAAGCCTGCCAAGCACTAGTGATACTGGGACACACCTGATCAAGGTAGCTAACAGTCCCTCCGACGATCTCTCTCCTCTGTTTAAGGTCAGTCTCTGTTGTGTCACGCGAGAGAGCGACATACTCCGCCTCCCGTCCTGTCAGCTCACAGAAGTTCATTGCCAGGCGGCGCCTCAGTGACCCAGGAGGGCCTATCAGGAACATGTCCTGGCCCAGTGCATCCTAACAGGGCATGGGGGGGGGGGGGGGGGGGGGGGGTCACTTAAGGTAAGGTCAAAAGGCTCATTATATGTGAAGTACATCTCCCTGATGCATGCAGAGGTGTGCTCCATAATGTGGAGTGCAGAGAATAAAACAGGTGATTTTAGCCAAAATGATCAATCCATTGTGCATTATAGACAGGCCAAATATTGCATCAGGTACAGATAGGCAAAGCAATGGCAGAATTATTGCTGTTGGTAACCTAGCAAATGGGGGGTTTGGAAGACCAGGGCTCCAATTAGGATTTCCATCTCAACTTGCATGCACACGTACCCAAAAAATCAATTATGATCACAGATCCACACTAACCCCACCACATCCACACTAGCCCACCACATCCACACTAGCCCACCAGATCCACACTAGCCCCACCAGATCCACACTAGCCCCACCAGATCCACACTAGCCCCACCAGATCCACACTAGCCCCACCAGATCCACACTATCCCCACCAGATCCACACTATCCCCACCAGATCCACACTAGCCCCACCAGATCCACACTAGCCCCACCAGATCCACACTAGCCCACCAGATCCACACTAGCCCCACCAGATCCACACTAGCCCCACCAGATCCACACTAGCCCCACCTTCTGTAGCATCCACTGAAGATGTCTCAGAACTGTCTGGGAGGGCGGAGTTCTCACTAGGCAAACACACATCGCATTAAACAGCTTTTCAACTTTATTAACACACGACAAAATACATCACTTCAGTCTCAGTCAGTACATTTGTAATACTCACACCAATCACATTGGGAACACTATGAAGTGCAAGAGCAATGAGTAGAGTGGTACAACATTACGAATTCCACAAGATTGGTATTTAAAATTATAGTTTCCCCTCCTTCTTCCCCCTCTCCCCCCATCCCTGGTCCTCAGTACTATCCCCCCTCCCCCATCCCTGGTCCCCATTCCATCCCTGATACAGTATCCCTCCATCCACCCTCCTTTTCCCCCGGCCAATTTCAGGCACTGGGCAGAGTCATTGTCACTACAAGAGCGTAGCACACACAGTATGCAACAGTGTGAAGTGCACTGCAGCCATACTACACCGGAGGTCACAAAGATACATGTGCGGCATAACACTGATCCACTAGCGATACATAACACAAACGTAACGTGCACATATCACAGATAACCCACCATAGAGTCTTGGTACCAGCTCCGGGTGTTTGGGTGGTTCCAGTTTAATTCTCACCCCTCCAATGGACAACCACTCCCCTGATATTAAGATATTAAGAAATACTAGTTACATAATATTAAGAAATATTATTATTAAATATTAAATAACCCTAACCCTAAAGAAATACTAGTTACATAAATATGATTTATTTATTTTTGTACAAAAAAAAAAAAAAAAAAAATCAGAAGTATGCAAAACCAGTAGTGCTTCTCGGTTTTGTTGATACTTCAAAACATACCGCTAAACGTTAGCTGAGGCATGAAAGCATAAGTCACCTGGTTGCTGCGTGGATAGGGCGCTGGTCCTGATGAGGCTCACGGTAGGAGTCAGCACCCTCCCTAGCTGCAAGATGCGCCTAGCGGAAGGATCACCCGACATGCTGCGATACGATGCCAATCTCCTCCACCCTCGAGGCAGCATTGACGAATAAATAATTCGAGTTACGGTTGGTAGGCGCGGTTAAACGGATAACATTGAGAGAATTCGTTCAAGCCCGGCGCCATGGTCCGTAATTTAATATGATCGACATCCATGCCCTTGTAAGAGTTCCAGACCCCTCAACTCTCACGATTTGGTCGTAAGACACGCTTGTGAATGTCTCACGATCTCACGACCAAGTCCCTATTTCTCCAATGACGGGTGTTTCCGTATCGATTGTCTGGTTACGGGCTTTTACCAGTGCACATTTCTGTACCACACACCGGTACGGACATGTGTTTATAAAACCGTATACCGCGCCGGGTAAGCGACATCTAATTCTTACCATGCACGTGATACTTGTGTAATATAAGATGGCAATTAACTGCTATTGGTGATGCCGATTCGGACTCCGAATGGCTATAAGACTTTAAACACTGAATTAGAATCGCTGTACATCTGTTTTGCATTCGGCATTTATGTGTGCATAATCAGATTTTAGTCTGAGGACGAATTAGAGGGGCGGGGCCGAGAATACTTATAATCTAACGGCGGGGAGGTCTGGAGTTCAGCTTCTCTAAGGAGAGATGGTCATACCGATAATTTAGATTCCACAAGAACAACATAGGCTCAGTCCAATGGTCGGGCTAATTTTTCAAAATTAAAACTGCTGCCAGCTGTACCACGCAAGGCTCATATCATTAGGCGTGCGTGTGGGAGTCAATAAGGCAAATCTATTTTTTTTTAATTCAATTTTTCTGCCCAGACGTCTGCAGTACCCAACAATGCATATATATATATATATATATACTGCCCCCAAATGGGATCTGAACACATTATGTGCATATGCATTGGCAGCAAATCAGTATAGCAGTCCCCTTGTATTTTGAGCAGCCCCTCATCTCATCCTTCACTAACTGGCAATGTGTTTTCATACCAAGTATTGCAATAATACATCATCCTTACATTTGCCATTACAAGTAGCCAATACAACAGCAATGACACAAATCATATTGAAATGCTAAACACTACAAGGTCAACACTGATATAGGGTTGCTATCCGATTTTTTCAAAGGTTCCAAACACATACATCTAGAGGTGCTGTGCAACTTGGGCACCTGGTACATGGACTGCACTCCCCTAGCCAGCAGGTGTGCTCCGCTGATGGTATCTTGGCTCCTAGCAGCAACACAGCTACCACTCTCCTCTTTGTCTGCAGCATGGTTGGCATCATCCGTCTCCTTACAGAGCTGTTGATTGACGTACAGTTTTTCAGGACCTTCTATGTCTGACTGAGACCAGTCATGCTTGCACCCTGCCTGTTCCCCGGAGGTAAGCAGTTCGTACCCTTCCTCAATGGCCAGCTGTCGAGCAATCAAGCTTGCACCGGTGCTGTAGGTAGACCTGCACCCAGAGGACAATGTGTCCAGGGACGCACCCTGCAGCTGGGCATGGGAATGTCTCGGATGTGCACCCGTTCTGCACATCTCTTCGTACTGGTCATCGTTACGAGCCACTTCCGACAGAGCACACCTTCGCATTCCCCGCGTCATTGAGGACTGCACGTTGCAGTACGTGCTATCAGTGGCAGTGTTCTCTCGGCTGTGGGCATGGGTGCGCACACGTCGGGCGTTCAGGGTCAGCATCTCACCACCGCTATGGCTAGTAGGCACGCTGTAGAGGGAGTGGTGAGGGCTGTCGTAAATTGATTCAGCCTTGCTCTGGGTTGCTTGCTTGTGCATGCAGGAGCTGCCTTGATGGCGGATCCCAAGGCAACCCACAGACCCATCTGTTTGTGCAGTTGGGCCTTCTTCACATCTCGTGCAGCCGCTACTTCTGCTTGGTATGTTCTCGTAAAGTGTGCCTTGTGTACCGTCCGATGGTGCACAGTTCTGACCCACAATGGCCTTGGGACTGCAGGAGAGAGGAGCTACAGCTGGAACGATCCCTGTAGTTGAAGATACAGGCACGGGTAAGGGCACAATGGGAGCCACCTCCTCATCAGGTGAGGGTGCAGTGTGTGTAGAGATGATGGTGGAAGGGTGTGAACCTGCACTATCTGGAAGATCGATCTCCTCATAATAATGGTGAGCTCGTTTTCTCTGTCGTAGTGGTTCTGGGACAGAGAGCTGCTTTTTAAAAAGATCTGGATGATGAGACTGACTTGTGCGTGGTGAGTTCAGATCAGGTAAGGAGCAGGAGTTATGCAGGGTTTTTTTTAATTGAACACATGTATTATCTGTGGGGGAGCAAAGGAAAGAGTTAGTTTCAAAAATAATGGAAGTATTAGGGTGGCCTGGGGATGAGATTTGATGTTGCTGGATTAAAGTTGGTGAAAACTCGCATGTAGTTGGACCCTGTGGTTCTTGGGATGCATTGCCAGGTTGAGTAGTGGTGGGTGAGTGTGATTGTTGATGTGATGCATTTTGTCCAAACTGTGCACCAGTTATAATAGTAACAGCTGAGGTAAGCTTTGTGAGAACTGGTGGGGTCAGTTGGAACAGATATGCTCCAACTCCAAACGGGCCTCTCCTTCCTGATGTGAAGCTGAAGTTACCATCTCGACAACTGAAGTCACGTATGGCATTGTATGGCCAGGTACCAATGGTTTTCCCGTTAGGTGCGCATACAGTAATGGTGGTAACAGAAAGGTAGATTAGACAGTCCCCTCCACGGAAGTCTCCAACGTGGCAAAGGGCAGTACCACGGTACACTAGACGAGAAATTTTTAAAAAAATGCAGCAGTCAATGTTGACAATGACGACAGACATCATTCTTTACTATTACGGCGGGTAGGGGCGCGTACCTAATAAATTATGCATGTGCACCGGCGTAGTACTGTGGCAGTGTTGTGTGTGCCTCAGAATGCCCGCATCGTATGCCTGGAGTATGTATGGGAAGGGTTTTCTGTCTTTCTTTTTTTTTTTTCCTCCTACTTTTTTTTTTCTTCAGTTCTGTGTTTGCATCACTGCATCCGTATGGTACAGTGGGCAGGCAATAGGATTGTCTTACATGCACAGGCCGCGTCGTGTGCTCCGAACGCAGCACAAAAACACGCGGGAACTACAGTACTAGCGCTAAAAATCACATTGACACTACGTAAGAACCCGTACGCACTTACCAAATTCGTGGTTCATTCCTTCCGGCATTAATGCGTTCAAAATAATAGCATGTTGCCCTGCTGTTCGTATGAAATGATGCTCACGCGAGTTGTTAAATTAATATTGTGCGCGCAGTGCAGTTAGGATAATTAAAGGCGGGATTTGACTTCGCAAATGTTTCTGTGCGTCTGATGAATCATGCAAGACTGCATCAATTATTCATGTACACCTGATGCTTTCACTTCAAATCACTTATTCCGGGTGCAACAGTCGACTGAGTTACTTAGTTCAATGTGCGGAACTTATAAGTATTAAAATACCATCTTACGGCAAAATGCCATTATTTTCTTTGTGCTCTTTTACCAAATTAGGGCATATCTATACCGCGTTAAAAATTATCTCAAACGTCTGCCGGAGTGGTTGATTTGAGGCGATTGCTTCTTTGCGCTGGTTTTGAGTTCTTTTGTGTCTGTAATATTATTTCAAGGTAGTCAATGACTTCTTTTATGATTTTCTATTCGTTTAAACAGTTAACTGATACGCATTAAATTTAGTAAGTTGTGGGTGTATCAAAAAAGGGTATGGCTGATGGTTGTAGAATTCTGTGGCGCATTGAATGGTTGCATGAAATGCATATGAAGACCTAGATGCATTATTATCGCGTACCTTAAACCTTATGAAGCCTTTCGTGGGGGCTTAGTAACTAGCACGCTGTGCATTGTCTGATTGCCCCCATATTTAAAGGTGTCGTGAAAGCTACATGTAATAGTTTATATGACAGTGGGATGTTACAATGGCCTTTTGTTACGCATGTGTTAGCGAGGTGTTCTATATAAAACACACCTTATCGTTGATGTGGGTTCTATACTAGAGTATTTTCAGATTTTGTCGCTTATATAGTAACAGTCTGTTGCATATCATGTGATTCTGTTTCAGTGCAGTGTTCTTATAAATCAGACCAATTTAATCAAAATATTGTAATGGCAACATGCAGCAGGAGCTTATATATGTAGAACATGCTATATTTATCCAAATCAATGTTATTATTCAACAGTTCATCTATGTTATGAATGAAGACTGTTGCTGATTTGAAGAGTTTTGTTGAACTGATGTGTTATGAATGGCATTAATGAGATAATGAACTGCAAGCATTCATGACAGGTATACACTCCCATAAAATCTCAACATTTAGAAGATACAAGAAGTATCGTCTCGTTTTATGCTACCGTATTGACCTAACGAACAAAGATAATATCGCAAGTAATATTACGTTGAAATGCACATATTTCCTATTTTTAGAACCATGCCAATTGGTGCAAAATATCAATTTGAAAAAATATCCAAGTACCTACCCATAGACATACTTGTCTAGATGGTACTGACTTTATTTCCTCTCTATGTTTTATTTTTATTTTTATTTTTAATTTTAATTCACCTATCTCATTAAAAGTAAAACATGTACACAACACAAACTACATAGGCTATTAATAGTACACATAAAAATTAAATTAATAAATAATAAAGACGAGGCCAAATGAAAAATTGTTCAGTGGACCTTTGCCTCTGCACAGGCCAAACTTATAGAATGGTGTTGTGAGTGGGAATGAAATGACCTGGTTCCTCGAAGGCACATGATTGCTGAGCGGAGTAATGAAAAACTTAGTTTGCATCACAACCAAAAAAGAGTGGTAGAATACGGTTCTTGTCTCCTGTCAGCAATTAATGATGCTATTCTCTTGTACACTGTGGTTGCTATGGGACCCATACCTCCAGCTGTAGAGAATACCAAGGGTGAAAAAGCTCCATGCTCAATCTCTCTTACTCTTTCTTCATATTCCCTCTTCTTATCCAGTTCATGTTTTCTATAGCATTTTGATATGGAGGAAGTGGCATAGGATTGATCAAATGGGTTGAATATTCTGAATCAAAGTAGGTAGTTTGGTGGTCTTTTCCCCAGAAATTCTGTGCAGCAACATCAAGTCGAGCTCCTACCTCTCCATTGACAGACTTATACACTTAAGGTGCTCACCCTGTAATGGCTGCAATGTAGGTAATGTATGTTATGACATACTTCACTGAGGAATGCAGAGGTCAAGTCCTCTCTATGTTGGAGTTTATATTAAACCACGATATTGTTATAAAAGTTTCATTTAGCAAATTCAATGTTATATCTTAGGATAACATCTACTGACCATTCTCTACGTGTCACTGAGAACACTCATGCGCTGACTGGAGCAGCATAAATGGCTAAGTATTACGTACGCTGCATCTTCCCCTGGCTGGCCTAAAGTAGGCGCCACGTATGGTAAAAGCTGTCAGAGTTCCCAGAAACAAGCAATTCCTTGGGAAAGGATACTGTAATGGTATCGTGATTGGAGTGCATACTGGGGATAATGAGCAGCGACAAGTTTACGCGTGTACGTCATAATTCCTACAAAATGAATGTTCTAAATTCCCCGCGACCGTTTTTATATCACTCTCGTATTCCAAATTGCTTTTAAAACACGCAGATTTTTAACCATTTATAATGATTAATAATCGTGAACAGTAAAGTATTAATCGCGCGCATAAATTTGGACATCCACAATGTAGTCCCTAATTATCGGGTTTAACCCTGTTTCAGACCGCAAGACATAAGGATAGTTGTTAGGTGGGTCGAGTATTATCTCAGCTCTTTGTATACTACATTTTAAAAGAACAGTCATCTGAGGGCAACCAATGAGGTTAATGTTCACCAAAACATCACATGCATTGGAAGCTCTTCTCTATTGACAACATTAACTGTGTTGGGCATAATGAGACCTGTACTTCGTTTACTACAGTGTGCACATTTGCACGGAAGCAATTAATTGCGGGTCAATGAGTTCAAATCAGATTATTATATTGGGCACACTGTCATCATCATTTCATTGCCTCTCTCAAAAGGACTGCTGTATTAGGCACATAGACACTTCCATGCTCAGTAGAGCTGTTTGAGGACACCTATGAATACCAATGTTCTGTACAAACAACTACAGTATGCCAGTCCTTCACTACCATAAGCCAATGACCAATTGTGTCTTTTAAATGTTTCTGACCAATGACATTTTTATTCATGCCAAATACTACGAACTTTTCCCTTCTGTACACCCTATAATTTAGTTTGAAAATAATACTAACAAGATGAATTCATACTGGCTACATCTTTGTTAACTGGAGCTAAAAGTTATCTCTGTCAACTAGGGACCTACTGATCATCAGTGTAATGGAATCTCAGAATCTCAGAGATGTGTAAATGGCTACTTCTTGCACTCAATGATGTAATGGACTTTCCAAACAATGTAGCATTGTAGTTTCTGAACTACACTTGCAAATGTAACATTATGTACACTTAATGAGTGTATTTTAGGCACAACTTTCAGTAATGCAAATGTCTTTTTTTTTTTTTTTGTATCTATATGCAACTCTCACAGCTGGATTTTTTTTTTACATATCATTTATTTACCTGTTAATGTAAACTATTATTATTTGAATAATCGATAAAAAATGATAATTTAAAAAAAATTTAAAAAAAAAATCATTATATAATTCACATGTATCTATTGCACATTGAACTTTTAAATTAAAATTCATAACGTTGATTGATGTTGCAGGTAAGAACTACTGTGTTAAGTGTATTGTTGTATCTTCTCTGCTCAGAAATGCAATTTTCTAATTATGTCAGCCTATTGAAACAAAGGGTGCTATAGTTGTGTGCCCAACTACCAAGCCTATACATGCAAGATTTGCTCTGCAGTCCAATCGGATTGCAGCATTTCAGGTTGACATGTGATTGTGAGTCCTAAATAGCTTATATCTAGCTCAATGACCAACCTGGTTAACACATACAACATTCATGTTGGTGTTATATAACTCTCCAGAACAACAACAGCAGATGTTGTCAGGTCACACCCCAAATATTGCTTTCCCATATTTACTCTCTTAAATCAGATGGTGTTTATGCGCCTAATCACCTTCTTATAGATTGTGGTAACTACCTCATTATCTTACACAAGTCCATCAAAGATCTTATGATAAATGCTAGTACAGTCACAAACAGCACACACACACATGCACACACACCCACACACATGCACACTCATGCACACTCATGCACATACACACGCGCACTACACAGATGCACCACATATAAATTACAATGCAACGTAGAATTGTGTTAGTTTTTCAGGACTGAGTAGGAGACACTTATGGGGGAATGACACCCCTTCCCTTACCTCCGCCAATCAACCAGTAGTATAAAGTGTCAATGCATTCATCTGAAGATAAACGACCAGTAATACACTAACTGTTCATCCACTACACCAGCTCTGGATTCAAACACATGGAACATACTATCCATGTTTGGTTTGTATCAGCACTTTATTTATGAGGAAGTGGTTGCAGGAGGGAAACCCATTTCCATGGTTATACTAAACAATGTCCAATCCAGGATGCCACAAAAATGCGTAATTCACATGTACATGATGTAATGCCAAGACTCAAACGAAGTGTAATGGATACGGGAAAGGCACCAATGTAGGTTATTACTATACTCTCCAGGCTGTGTAGTTATTAAAATAAAGGGGGAGGAGGGGGAGGGGTAGGGGTGGGTGACATTGTGGTTACCAGCTTCCTGGTACACATGATCCACAGGTGTGATTGGGTAACCACCAGCACCTTTGAAGTAAAAAATGGATTTTGTAGTAGTGGTAATTACATCATCTCTCCCTTAAAACCACAGCTTGACCTTAGAAGACCAATCAGATATGAAATAGCCTTGCATCAGGCACACATACACATTACCTTGCTCTCTGCTCAATCAAATCAAAAGATTGCACAGAACACAAAAGACCAACTTTCAATGTTCTCCTCAAGCAGTTCCCAGGGAATTCATGAGGTACATCACCACCATATTTGGTAGCTGTGCTTTGGAATATGGAGGCATGTGTACTACAATATGCCAGACAACATAACTCCAAAATAAGGTAAGGGGTCCATGCAGATCTTTCTTCCTGTAAGGCAACCATAAGAACCATAAAATATTTGAGATAAAAATTAATATTGATCCGAAAACATAAATGACATTTGCAATGTGAACAAAAAAATCACCGAACAACATAAAAGCAAGCATAGTGCCATCAGACACATGCCAAAATGTGAACAAGTACAATACAAAAGGCAGCACATGGACATTCAAAAACATTTCACTGTGTTAACATAAGCACAGCTAATTGGGCCTGGCACTTGGTAAGCAGAACTCTCAGGGAGGCCTCTGTTACTCCGATCACCAGCTAAACCACTATGGAGAGGTGGTGTGTTGGGACTTCTTACAACCACATAGCTGTCGCTCTCCTCTTCTACAGCATGGTCAGTAGCCAGCTTCTTGTGGAGCTGTTGATTGATGTAGAGTTGCTCAGGACTTTCTTGTCCAATATCTGACTGAGACCAGCGACCTGATATCTCATGCTTGTACCCTCCACTGTGAGATACCACATGCTGTCTGGAGGCAACCAGTTCATACCCTTCCTCTGTGGCGAGCTGTTGAGCAGTTAAGCTTGCACTGATGGTGTATGTACACCTGCTTCCAGAGTTTAAGTGGTCTGGGGACGAGGACTCAAATTGAGTTCTAGGGTATCCAATTGCCGAGTCAATTTCTTCATAAATGTCATCTGACAACCGGCCAGTTTTTGAAGACTGCAGATTACAGTACAAGATCTCGGAGGCACCCTCCAGTGGCAAATTTAGTGGGGAGACCAGCATGCAGCCGCGTCGGGCATTCAGAGTCACCACCTCTCTGTCGCTGCTGACAGGGGTGCTGTACAGGGGTGCACGCGGTCTGTCATACGTCGCGTCAACCTCACTCAACACCGTTTGCTCACGAGAGGCAACGCTGTGTCTGTGGGAGCCACAAGAAAACCTAGAGGTGTCTGTGCTATGGCAATCGGGATGAAGCTGATGTGCCTGCTTAAGTACTTCATCTTCCTCCTTGCACTTAGGGGCATTTTGCTGTGGCTGCTGGAGTCTAGCCGGAGGACGTTGCTCTACTGCAGAGCCGTTCCTGCTGTGCAGCATCTGGGAAACATTTTCATACACCGGAGAACCTGTGCAATCAGACAAGACATTGCTTGCCTCCGCAGAGGGACCGATGCCATGTGCATAAGATGGTAAGGTTGAGGGAGGGTTTGAAGAGTGGGCCAAGTTGCAGGCAGAGGAGAGGTGTGAGCCTGGGTCCCCTTTCACGTAATCTGGGTGATCAATCTCCTCGTAGTGATGGCGAGCTCGTTTTGCCTGTCGTAACGACCCTGGGGAAGACACCTCTGTCTTGAGAAGCTGTGTGTAGGGGGAATGCATCGGCCTCAGCTCAGGTAAGGAATAGGGGGGGTGAAATGGTCTTGCAAGCTGATCGTATGTCCCTTCTGCCCGGGCTTGGGGAGCAGAGTGGGGCACATAGCCGCAATTGCTCACCGTTCCTTGAGAAAAGAGGGTGGTGTGGTGATCTGGAGAGGATGCGTTGCCAGGTTGAGTAATGGTGGGTGAGTATGCGTCTTGGGACTTGGTCACTTCTTGCGTGGGTGATTGTTGATGTGATGCCTTTTGTCCAAACTGTGCACCAGTTATAATAGTAACAGCTGAGGTAAGCTTTGTGAGAACTGGTGGGGTCAGTTGGAACAGATACGTTCCAACTCCAAACGGGCCTCGCCTTCCTGATGTGAAGCTGAAGTTACCGTCTCGACAACTGAAGTCACGTATGGCATTGTATGGCCAGGTACCAATGGTTTTCCCATTAGGTGCGCATACAGTAATGGTGGTAACAGAAAGGTAGATTAGACAGTCTCCTCCACGGAAGTCTCCGATGTGACATATGGCAGTAACTAGGAAACCTAAGAATGTGATAAACGCCCATCAAATAAATTTGTAACGCAGCCGCCAATATTAATATACTTGTTACTACAGCCGCTATATACAAAGCTGCTGAGACGGTAACTACACGTTTTACAGACAAGCACTTCGTTTTGTCTAAAAAGGATTGCTCTGTCTCCGCTTTGTGCGTAGTGCACTCAAATACATTGCACAAGATGAACATGTACTTGGGTGGGGGGGGGCTACGCTATTAATACAAAAAAAAAAACGCGCTTAAAACACATATTATGCCTAAGTTCTAACTGCTGTAATATGTAACAAATTCAGGAACGGGATGCACATGGTTGCCAATGATACTTACCGGAATCTGAACTACAAAAACAGGTACTTCCTCCTTGCTTAGACATCTTTAAACTGAAACTGTGAGTCAAAGGGATTGGTAGGGTTTAATTTTGCGCTTGCTCTTTATATCCATCATGCAGCGGGCGGTGGCTAATCGTGACGTATTTCCGCTCAGTCTATAGCAAAGCTTTGATGTTAAAGCGTTTCCAAGGTTTCCTCCTCTGGGTAAAACCACATTAACGGCTGAGAAAACCACCAACATCAAATGACTGCAGAAATAGATACTAGTGGCTGTGAATATTTGCCGCAGTGCGGTGCCACCTGGGTCTGTAAACAACACGATGTGGTACTGTACTACTAATTCATGTACATCACATGAGAACTTAATTTGAAGCAAAACAGTTTTACATGGCAGGCACTAGATTGCAATTACCAACCCATACCCCCCCACCCGTACCCCCTTTATTCATAAGTGTAGAGGATTGAAAAGCCAGTTGGGCTATAAGAAATGTGTCCGCTCTCTTAATACATCATGACACTACAATGATGCCTGCATCCTACATGGTGGCAGACCATTACTTAATGTATATGTATCAAAAGTTTAAAGTGTAGATCATGTGGTTTGTGTGAAGTGGTTTACTCTACTTTCCATCAGGAGCATTGATGTGTCTGCTTCACAGGGGCACTTATTTGGTCCCTTTATGACTAGTGTACACAGAGCCAAGTGTAGTGTCAGCGTAAACATGCTCGTAACCCTCCCAAACACACAACCTCCCCACCACACCACCACCTTCCCTACCTCCCCCACCCCCCACCCCACCTCCCCTGCCCATACCACCTCCCTATCCAACCCTCCCCAACTCCACCCTCCCATTGCCAACCCACCCCACCCCTCACCTCCTTAACCCCATTAAACACCTGATACCCGATCCCGATTCCACCACACCTTCCACCCCACCCCCACCCTAATTGCTGCCACATCACTACACTCATCTGACCCAGTAGCTCCAACCACTACTGGAAACCAATTGGGTATTTGTTCCCTTAATACCCACCAACCGTGGTACAATCTAAGAAGAGTGCCAATGTATTCTAATGTACCACATCACATGTACCTTTGCACAACCCTTGCTTGGTGCACTGCATGGTTACATAACTTTTAAAAAATGTATTTAATGGTCTCTGAGCTTCTCTCTTCCCACGCAATGCTTAGATCCATGCCAGAGGGAAAGGGAGATGGTATAATATACAGTGCACGTGTTATACAGCAATGCATGTGGTCATGATGGTATCTCCATACTTCTTTTTGTTTGGTACATACTAGAGGTATGATGGTTGCTGCAATTGTTATTCCCTAGTAGCATGTGTGACAGTGTACGGTCTCATGCAAATATATGTTGTTTGCTGTAGCCAACAGTTGCATGGTTTGATGCAGCATTAATTCTGTCCTTGCAGATAATAGCTACCATTAGAACAAACAAGGTATGACCTATGCTATAGTGCAGTTGGGGGCTTGGCAACCCTCCATAACCTTTTCAGGCAGTACGCACTGAACTGTACACACATGCATGTGGATATATATAGATTATTGATGCCGACAGTCCATACTCAAAGCGATCTAGTTCTGCTTTACCACATCAAAGAATAGTACAGCACAAACAAGAATTTAAGAGCTGAACGTGACAAAGGTGTATATGGCTTTGTTTGCAGATGAAATATACGCCGAATGCTTGCTGAGCCAAGCTATCACCTGTCTTCGTGCTACTGTTGTATCCTCCATAACATAGCAACAATTACTTTCCTTAAATGCAATTGATATACATATTATTCAGATATTCAGATACAATTGGTTCCTTTATAACTGGTGGGCCAGATTTTAATGGAGCACAAGAGCTGTTTTATTATCCTAAAACCATCATGTAAGTACAGTGCATACATTACCTTCAGTGTTACAACCTCATAAGCACTACTGTCAATGACAAGTCCATGGCCTGGAGGTGTGGTCAAGTTTGACTTGTGGCCAGTGATGGACTTTGGTTGATAAGCTATACACAGGGTTTCAGGTTCACAGCACCCATAGGACTCAACCACTAGTGGGATTCAAACCCCTATCCCAACACCACGGTAAACTCTTTGGGGGATACAACCCCCCAGCCCACCTCCCAACCCACCTCCCTGCCCAACCCCAGCCCACCTCCCAGCTCACCTCCCAGCCCAACTCTGTGGTATAAATGCAATCCACCAACCCAATTCCCAGCTTCTTCCTTTCCTCTTTCTTACTCAAGTTAGGTCAGCAGGTTGTTTCACCATTCTCTGCTTTCTGATCTTGAACTGTGCTCCATGTTGACAGAATTAGAATGAAGACATCTAGTATTTGCTTGTGATAGGAAACCACATCACTGTCATGTTTGCATGACCAAATATGGCTGACCAAAATGGGCCAGGAAATGGGATTGGCAATGAGGGCAGAATTAACCGTGACCCACAGGAAGTCTTAACCCTCACTTAATGGCAACAGTTGTTAAATCAAATTAATAATTTTCCCAACTACATCTAATTCAAGTTAAGCTCTAATCAGTTGTACATTAGTTTACACTTGTTAATATCAAATCATTGAATCTAGATTTAATGCCCAGCCAATTCAAGTACCAATTGTACTATTAATAATAACCATTCCACGTCCCTTATGATGGAAGCAATCATATCTGTCAGATTAAGTCTATGTTTAAACACTGTCAACTTTACCACATGTGCATCAAAGTCAACATCAGATATCCATTGAGAACCAGTTTTCAAAAGAGCTATTCCCTGATGAGATGTCCCTCCAATGAGATGTTCCTTGATGAGACGGCCCCTAATGGATATCCCCTAATGAGGTGTCCCCTGATGAAATGTCCCCTGGTGAGATGTCCTTTGATTAGATGCTCCTGATGATACCAATGAAGCAGACCTATATATTATTAATAGGACACTATAGTGTACATTGCACATGCTGATATAGGTCTGCTTCATTCATTTACACTGATGCACCAGAATGCTAGAGCCCTCCTAGCAAGAAGCACATCATGCAAAGTAGACATTTTTTTAGTGTAGTTATTCAACTTTTATATAATATTTTATGTTAGTGTAATCGCTAAATGTAGGTCTGTAATTATGTACGTGTATGGAATGATGTCTTATAAGTTGTAGTTACAATATTGGGTCTAAACTGGTTTCTATCTTGCAGTTCTACATGTAAAGAACTTTGCTGGAGGAAATCTGTGATAAACTGAAGTTATATCACAAGATATTAGCACTGCATTATGTACTGCAGTTAAATTATGCACAACAGTATTTTTGACTTTGGTACAAAACTGTCTGTGTAATGCTGTGAAAAAATAATCATGTCCACACCAACTTTAAAAAAGTTCGATTCAAAATAGAATTTTATATTCACTTATAAACCAGAATGTCCAATCACATTACTAATTGGAAGTTACATTCACTAATTAAAAAACCTTGGCCTTCATCACAAACACCTGGTATATTTGACCAAATGCCTTTTTCCTTTTTGCATTGCAGCCAAAATGCTACAAATTACAAACTGTAAAAGGGAAATATTTGGAAATAACAGTGCTTGAAAAAAGTTCATGACTCAAATAACATTTAGGTGCATCCCCCACACATTCTGTATACACAGAGCATTATTAGGTAGTGCCATGTTCAGTGATACTTCAAGTATAGAAATGATCTGTGGTATCCTCTGTTCTGACATTTCAATCTCTTATTACTATGTATTCGTCAATGAGACTAATGACTTCAACATTTGTTACAAAAACTAATAAATGGCCTCTCCCCCAGTATGGGTAAGCACTAGTGCTGTAAGTGTGACTGTAGTAAAAATGTCTTTCCACACTGCACTCACTAATGTACTGTGCGCCCTCTTCCCTAGAACGCTACATGGAAAAGGTGGGAAATGGGGGAGTCTTATTTGTGATTGAGCTGATATCAAGGAGGGAGCTTAACCTCATGTCCCCTGACAGTTGCTATCAAGGAGGTATGTCTACAGTTTTACCTCATTATGTCTGTAGTTTTACCCCATGTATGTCTATAGTTTTACCCTATATGACTGACATACACAACCTCCTATAGATGATGACTTTCACGTAGGTGTAAACGAAAAACCCCTATGAGCGTTGTAAGTTTATCCCTACAAGGTGTATGTAATTTAACCACTACAAATGTGCAAAATGTAGGCCTCCCCCCCCCCCCCCCCCCCCACCCCTGATCCTCTCCATTCTCTGTAGGTATGTCATGTGCAAACTGTATGTACAGCAATGGACCCATATATGTTATTTTATGCAGGTAATAATCACCTATGTCATGCACAGTATTTGCTATCCTGCCATTTGGCGTGCATCCCTATGTGAGTATCATGTACAATGTCACACTTATGATTGTTTCTTTTTAATACCTATACAAATGACTGCACCCACAGAGTGTAACGTCTTTCTGGATGAACAGTATTTGTACCATACTATACCAGGCTAAGATAAATTATGCTATTGTACATCTATATCTGGGCATAACATTAGGATCTTTTATAACCCAATTTGTCTAACCTGTTGATCAGTTTTGCCGAGTACCTGTAGCTACATGTAATCCAGAATGCTAATTAATGGCCAGATGATGTTAGCATGTGAGCTCTGTTATTGTTTTGATACCTGGCCTCTGGCCAAAGGTTGTGCTGCAAACATAC
This sequence comes from Eunapius fragilis, assembly GCA_963681505.1. NCBI lineage: Eukaryota > Metazoa > Porifera > Demospongiae > Spongillida > Spongillidae > Eunapius > Eunapius fragilis. Next base: position 2,212,917 of record OY811985.1, read on the forward strand.
ATAAAGCCCAATGTAGCTTACTAGGTACAAAGATGTGGTGTTTGAGAGAAAGTATGGACATAGGATGTCTGATAAGCATGTCCCTTGCATGAAGTGACCTACAATGTTGTGTGCAAGCAGTTTGTATTGGCTTCATACAGCAGGTGATTGTCATTTTACTTCACAACAACACTCATTTCCTTCTTATGAAAGAAATAAACAACAGACACTACCTGCACACTTTTGTGATCAGTATGAAACCTTATCACACACATACATGCACACACACACATGCACACACACATATGCCCACACACATGCCCACACACACACTCTGACTGACATCTACATCTGGAACTTCAGAAAACTTGCTCTGTTGTTTGCTACCTACGCTCTGCTATAGTCTAAATTGGTTTGATACTGAAATCTTTGAGATCCACAGGAATTAGAATCTTTCCCTGGCCCTTAGTAGTGCCCTTGCTACCCAGTCGCTACAGGGCCCTTAATGTATATACCATATCACACACATATTCACACCCTTCTTCTCACTCCATGCAAAATAAGATTTCCTATGACTACTCTATTCTGTACCATTGCTTGTACCACTCAATATTCGTGGCTTATCACCCTCCCATGTAACCCTCATACACAGTCTGGCATGGAAAGAAGCACACTTTCCCTCATATTCTCCTCAATGCTACTGTTTGAGCTGTCCTAGCACCCACGGTGCCACTAGGCAGAGCCTTCGCATACAGCATGATGCAAATACTATTTAGAATAATAGGTCTGAAAATGGTGAATTCTATATCATATGAAGACTACATATTGTGCACAACATGGTGCATATTTGCTGCATACCTGATTATGTATCAACAACTGCTTGCTTTGATGTGAGCCAATGCACGGGCACTGCTGTCACGCTCAGGAACAATTGTTGATTAGAATATCTGTAGGACTAAACCGTATAATTAATAATAATGTACATGTTCATGTATCCATGCATTCTATTGTAATTACTTGAAAAGTCTTTGTATGTTCAATTTGGACACAAGATCAATTACTGTAGAATTGCCCACATTGCATTACGCCTAATTCTTATGTGGCTTCAAAGGTGTGAGGTTAATGTTGTTGTGGATGGATGGTGATTCGATTGACCAATGGCTTAGAATGTCTGGTTATGAATTGTCTGATTGCGGTTTTAGTTTTAGCTCTATAAGTGGCTCCAGATTTAGGCCTGCTTGTAGCTCTAGATTTAGGACTGGTTTTAACTCTAGACTTCGGTCTGGTAGTATCATCAGATGTTGTAGGTGGAGCTTCAGTTGGAGTTGAAGGTCTTGGTGTAGGTTTAATTTTACGTCTGGTTGTAGGTCTACTTTTACGTCTTGCATGGTTTAGGCCTGGTTGTTGTTCTAATTTTAGGTTTAGTTGTGGGTCTAGTTTTAGGCCTGGTTGTGGGTCTGGTAGTGCCATCAGGTGTTGTAGGTGGAACTTTGCTGTAATCAGATGTTGTAGGTAGAACATCAGTAGGTGGAGCTTCAGTGTCATCAGATGTTGTAGGTGGAGCTTCAGTGTCATCAGATGGTGTAGGTGGAGCTTCAGTGTCATCAAATGGAGCTTCAGTGTCATCAAATGTTGTAGGTGGAGCTTCAGTGTCATCAGATGTTGTAGGTGGAGCTTCAGTGTCATCAGATGTTGTAGGTGGAGCTTCAATGTCATCAGATGTTGTAGGTGGAGCTTCATCATTATCATTGTTATCATTATTCAAATCAACATTATTTGACAAGTATTAAACTCGGTTTCAGATAAAGTATTATCAGATAGAACTTCAGTAAAAGCTTTAACTTGCTCTGATTCGGGCTGAGGATTGAGGTCATAACCACGATTGTCTGATTTAGCGCTAATATTAAAGCGACTTTCGACGCCAATTTTCCCACCTTGCGCAGCTTTGAGGTGGTCTTGGTGTGATCCATGACCATCCCCTTTGTCAGATAGAGCGCAACTGAAATAGAAAATGGTTGTTGCCAGCAGCCATATGCGCAGTACAAGTGAACGAAGTGATGCCATTGCAATCAAACGGATGGCACAATGAATTGTGCTAGGATAATGTGCATGCGCTTTTATACTCTTCCGCGTGCAATTTCAACATAAATAAATAAATAAATAAATAAAGATACAATTGACGCTAGCACACAATAGAGCGCAACAAAAGTTAGCAGGTGTCCTGCAAGGACACAGCTATACTAGACCATTTGCTAATTTATTTATTATTTCATCGAGTTGTATTAGTCATTATATCATTGTTGCCACCGCGCCGTTTTAAATATAAGTGAGACCAAGTAAACATTTATAGCATGTGCACTGGAAATTAGGCCACGCCATTCATCATGAATTATACGCACATCACGCCAACTTTGATAGTCCTTTATTATATCGCATACATCGAGCTAAGGTCCCTTTTCTCAGCAACGATCCCATTTTCTCATATGTACATCTGTTTGGCCAATGAGTTTTGCCATACATATTTTTGATCCGGGAAGAATATGCATGTAAGGTAAGGATCATGTAAAGCATATGTTCAGTGATATGGTATGGAAGCCTACATAAAATATATATAATAAAAATATAATTATATAAATGTAAATAATATTATATATATTGCGTGTTTTCTGTTGCAGTTAATGCATCATAGTATCAACAACATGCAGGCGTGCTTCGACAAAACCGTAACTGACATGCGCAAACAAGTCTAATGTAGCGTAAACATCCTTGTTTCATTATAACCGCTGTACGAGAGGTAAACGTAGGTACATGTATACGAGAATATCATCAAGTCAGAGTGTATGAGAATACGTATTATTTCTTTTATTTTTTAATTTAAAAAAATAAAGATTGGTACACTACAGATTCCGGCATAGTTTAGCCCCCCCCCCCCCCCCCCCCCCCCCCCCCAATGTGGCACTTTATTACCCCCTCAATGTGGCACTTCAGTACTCCCTCAGTGTGGTACTTTAGTACCCCCTCAATGTGGCACTTTAGTTACCCCCTCAATGAGGCACTTTAGTACTCCCTCAATGTGGCACTTCAGTACCCCCTTGGTGTGGTACTTTAGTATCCCCTCAATGAGGCATTTTAGTACCCCCTCAATGTGGCACTTTAGTACCCCCTCAATGTGGCACTTTAGTACTCCCTCAAGGTGGTACTTTAGTACCCTCTCAATGTGGCACTTTAGTACCCACTTTAGTACTCCCTCAATGTGGTACTTTAGTACCCCTCAATGTTGCACTTTAGAACTCCCTCAATGTGGTACTTTAGTACCCTCTCAATATGGCAGTTTAGTACCCCCTCAATGTGGCACTTTAGTACTCCCTTAATGTGGCACTTTAGTACTCCCTCAATGTGGCACTTTAGTACCCCCTCAATGTGGCACTTTAGTACCCCCTCAATGTGGCACTTTAGTACTCCCTCAATGTGGCACTTTAGTATTCCCTCAATGTGGTACTTTAGTACTCCCTCAATGTGGCACTTTAGTACTCCCTCAATGTGGCACTTTAGTACCCCCTCAATGTGGTACTTTCGTACATAATTTTATTTTCCCTCCATAATTCAATTAATTAATTATTCATAGTGTACCCTACCACGTACGTTTCCATTGGCACAGCTATCCAGAAATCCTTTAATTAATTCAGTTTCTGTGTTCTGATCATTACAGTCATTTATCACATGCGTTGTTACAAATTCTACTGCTACAACAATCTGAAGTCTTACAATGCATACAATAATTCGTTTAAATCCAACATCAAAGGTATAGTTTCAGCCTAGCTGTTAAGTTGAATTTGCTTCAGCATTATTGAAACTATTTTTACCAGAGCACCATGACAAATTCCTGATAATAGGCATATTCTGTATGCCAGGCCACTTCTTCACAACAGGCCACCCCTTTATGATGGGCAGAACAGGAGGGAGAAACAGAAGGATGATACAGAGATAGACAATTATCAATAGTGCAAAGCACAGTATTCCAAAGGGTACATCAGTGTCTACTTCTATGGCTTTTGTGATATAATACACTACACCTCCTACTATGCATGTAGGGGTTAGAAAATAGGCCATAAAGATTGTGCTTTGTGATCGAAACTTCTTGATTGGAACATTTCTAATTGCGATAGCAAAAATGATAATAAAGATGATGATCATTGCTTCATAGATTATCCCTACCACAATCCACACCACCTCATGTCTACAAGAGCAAGTTTCCTTCATGATAAGAAGCAGATCATGATTATCTTCCACTGGGGTTAATGCTGAGTCCGCTTTTCTCACAAGAGGATCATATAAGGTCCAAACAAAGCACAGAATGGAACCAAAACCCACCAGCATTGCAATTGCAACAATTAATGTCCTGTCCCTTGTCGCAACCTTGGAAGGCTTCTTGTGTTGTAGGGATTTTTTGAAAATGTAATAAAGCCTCCATGTCTTCATAGCAACAGTTGCAAACACTAGCGTTAATCCAGTTATCAGTGTCCATGGAAACACGTTGCATAACACACTCTCCGCATACTCACCAATGTTGAAACTCTCCATGATTGTGTACAACAAAACACCAATCAGTATTACATAGCATCCAACGTAAGCAAAGTGGTTGAGCCTTGTACTTGAGGCCTTAATAACTACGCTGTCTCTGTACACCGTGTTAAGGACCTGCACTAATATTACCAGAATAGCAGCAACTGCTTCCACTATAATAACCACCACAGCCAAAGGAAGGGACACTGCGATGAGCTTGGTTTCAAAGTCAGTTGATAAAAAGACAGCAGCACTGGAATTAATCTCCAGGACTCCATCAGGAAAGGTAAAAGTTCCTATCACCCTCTCATAATTACTCTGTAAAACCTTGCATGTAATGATGGAGATATAGCCTGTGCTGGAGTTGAATTGCACTGCACCCCACTGACCATTGAAGGAGAGCATGTTCATTTGTTGTTGAATGATTTGCGTGTGCGCATATTTTCCATAGGTGTAGCTGGATAGCGAGAGACCAACCGCCCTCAGCGGTTCAACGGAATTGTTAAGAGCCAGTGCGAGAGCCCACACGGCATCATATAAGATAACGCAATCGTCCAACAGGCACACATCATCATATGTAAAGCGATCTATGTCTGATATTGTGGGGTTATCGAAGCGATTGTCGATGGGGACTTCGATGCTTTGGTTCAGTGCCATGTTTATATGTTCACCACTGCATTCGTACTGCTCATCTTGATACACGAACGACACGTTGCTGCCGTCGCTTTGTACAAACAGTATCCACTGGTAGCGAGGGTATGTCATGTTCTTGTAGTAAGCAGAGCACAGTACTCGTTGTAGAGTTTCCCCGCGAAGGAAGGAGACGATGACACGTACGTACGAGCGCCTCAATTCTTCCAAAGGAAGGTAAGTTGGAGAGGCGGGGGAGGTAAAACTGATATTTGCTATCCCTGCTATCTTCTGTTCAAAGAGTAGAAAGGAGTTATAATCTACCAACATTTTGGGGTTGTACAATACCGATGCGCGAGTCCACTTTTTGTAGCTGAACAGAGCTACTATTGCATCCACCGCAACCGATGTTGGGGGACGTATCCCGTAGCTGTAGGGATACAAATTACGGTTAGCAAGCTCTGGAGCGGATCCAAAGTGCACGTTAAGGAGCGCTATTTCAGGACGCCCCGTGAGGTAGGCCACCGATTTGGCTGAATCTGAACATTTTGGTCCAACTATGCCCACGATCTGCTTGCGCTCGGCATAGTACAGATTGTGGATAAGGTTGATGACCCCTACCCAGTCGATGTTACAGGCACTCTCCGCTGCTACAAGTTCCAACCGATAGTCCGTGAGCACGTCGCTGCGATTGTTAATGTCGCTTATTGCCAGGTACGCTCCTTCGATAGTGGCGTTTGAATCTGCAATCGGCGGCGAGTCCAACGAAGTGTCGTTGTTCGGATATGAGATTAGAGAAAGAAGGTAGAGGGTGTGGTTTTTCCCCGGTGGTGCTGATTCTACGCCGAATGCTATAAGTACTAGAAGGACAATTAGGTAAAAACAGGCAGCCATCTCATCGCTGCATCGAGTCACACGTGAAGCTATTGGGATTTCATGCTCTAGCGTGGGAGAAATACTACGCGAATAAAAAATCTGCACGTGACGCGGCTTTGCTGCACCCATAAAATGGCGCATTGTTTTTCGTACCGCCTGTCCACGGGACGTACGATGTACCACCCTTTTTTGGTCTATGATCTGACTTAAAGAAAAAGAGACAATATTGTTGTATTAGGCAAACTTAATATAGTAGTTGTATACCCATAACGATGTTTGGAAAAAAATTTGGTAAGATCCACCTTATTGTTTAAGATATGTCACCTTGATATCATTTGGATAAGTAACATATTTAACCGAGCGCAGTGCCTTGAATTTTCGCATCCTCAATCTTTTAATTCGCGCACGCATGCGCAGTTTGAGTCCGCCATGTTTTTTGGGGTCTGAATTATTAAAATACGTCATCGACAATTGGTAGTTCTGTTCATATAATTCGTAGAGAATCCACCTTATTGTTTAAGATATGCCACCTTGAATAACGCGCAGAAACACTAGCACGGCATGTTTTACCAGCACCTTGAAATACGAATGGCAAAAACTCTTTTTCCTGTACATTCAGGACAGCAGTATTATGATCGAGTGTTGAGCATATTATTACGATAGGAGCTAAGCACCAAGAAGAGCGTGCGTGTAAGAAAATCTCTTTTTCTTGTTTTCTAAATAAGTTACTTTTTTCTTAATAGCCGAAAACCGAGAATCTATTTATTAATAACATTTCAATTTCAATTCGAACGAGATTTGATCTTCCATATACTAGTACAAAAATCGGGACATATTAGTAGCAAGATCTCAAAATAAGCATGCAATTCCAATCATATATAACCTATCATCGTGTTAGTATTTATCTACTTTCCTATACACTACATGTCGCTACGGTAAGGGTATCAGCCTACTTCGGGCACGTAAAACACACCGCCCCAACAAGTAAGTTACACCCGGCACTAACCATGTTATATCATACCGGGTTTCATATGTAACCATTTATCGTACTCGTATGGGGTATAAAATTGACCCGTTACGACATGTAGTTACATACTTATAATTCACCGAAAATGTTTGGTTGTGTACACATAAAGCGATATCCACCCGCTGCACACAAAATGAATGTATGAACGAGTTAACTTAGATGGCAAGAGCACAGTAAATGAGACGACCAAAGAGGTCGATCACTGAGCCAAATCTTGGACTTGGAGCAGTATCTGAAATCGGTCGTCACATGATCAAAGGCGTAGAAAAGAGTGTGTGTGTGTGTGTGTGTGTGTGTGTGTGTGTAGGGAGGGGGGTTGATATGATTGTGAGCTCCTACAAGGGTTTAGTAGCATAGTGTACATGTATATCACACATACAGCACACTTTTACATGTGGTACAGGATTTCTATATGGAACCTACTACCGTAGGTTCTGATGATTTAGTTGAATTGGTCAGGCAGCTTTGTGGAGAGGCAACAAATAGGGAATGATCTTTGTTCAAGTTTTTTGCACCGCTGTCAAGTAAGAGTGGCCTTACTATTGTAGCATAGTTCTCCTCATCTTTAATGATCCTATATTGGGCTTGTTTTTCCATAGTTAGTTGCCTTGATTATCTGATTGCATGTATCAAGGAAAAGAAATATATTGCTGCATCCCCCTCCCAACGTGTTTTATAACAGACCTGGAACCATATCAACAACCATTTGGGATGATGTGATTGGTATTAGGCAGGAATGCACAGCATATACATGTATTGGTTAGGATTGCATATTGAATGCATTTGTAGGAACATATGCTAATATGTTCTTTAGCGACAGACACACACTATCCCTAGCAGCTATATGGTACAATACCTGTACCTTAAAATGCCATCTAACTGCTCAGAGGCTTGTGGTTAACATTGTGGTAATGGGGCCCTGGGCACAGGCATCCTGTGTCCTAAACCAAGGTGCCTGTCATGGTTGGGAGCCATTGGATGGGTGAGTCAGGGGTGACTAGAATATATGCTACAGATAGCGACTGTTGTGACAATGAAATGTTCAACATTTTTTAAAGAGTGGCTGTCACAAAAAAAAAATCGTTCCTCATTTTAGATGCTGATTCTAATGGTTTTGGTAAGTCTGTTCTGTTTTTAAAACAGGAATACTCACAAATCATACAAAGATATAAGTAAATCACTAAGGTAAATGAGTGGTATTTTTAAATTTATGTGCACAATGCTTTAGCTTATAAGTGTGAGGTGATGCCATAATTTACTGAGGGACACCGTAATGCTCTTCCTCCACCAAGCCGGCGCATTGCTTCTGTACAATTAGTAGCTGGCTTTGGGCTCGTTCCAGACCATTCATAGTCCAGACATGATAATTTATCCTGGGATCATCGAATGCCCATTACCCTGTAGCAAAACATTAGTATTATTTTATGTGTGACTAATTAATACAATGATGTAATCACGTGATTTTGATAAGGAGATCCACATTGGGCTATTCCATTATTTAATCATACACCCCTACAGATGACAATAAATGGTGTCCAGGGGTGTATTTATAAATATGCCCGGGAAGGGGGGGGGGGGGGGGGGGGGGGGGTTCACCACAGAAAAAGTGATGTCCAGGGTAGATTGTTAGATTTCTCCTGGTGGGGGGGGGGGGGGGGGGGGGGGGGTGGTCCAGGGTGGACGTGTGGGGGGTCTTCACCAACAGAAAAAGTGATGTCCAGGGTACATTGTTACATTTGTCCAGGGAGGGTGTCCAGGGTGGACGTGTGGGTTTGTCTTGGGGATTCACCAACAGAAAATGCGATGTCCAGGGTAGATTGTTAGATTTGTCCCGGGGGGTGTATAAGGTGAATGGTAGATGTGTGGGTTTATTTTGGGTCAATTGCGGAGTCTTCACCAACAGAAAAGTCATGTCCAGGGTAGATTGTTAGATTTGTCCAAGTGGCTATTGTACCTAAATAATGTCTTCCAGTTGTCATAGAAAGGTGCTGATGGAGAGAGGTGTCACAGGAAATGAAGTGGATGCCTGGATTTAATTCCTGGTTTGTGGTGAGGGGAGAGTATACATCTTTGTTAGTAGGGAGAAGTGTGTTGTCAATCAGAATGCATGTTGGGGATAACCAAAATTATAAAACTACTAACTTTAGTTTATAAGAATTGGTGGCATTTTGTCTGAGGGGATTAGTAATGATTGTATGGCTTGATATATGATCCAGATATGAACATTCCAATGAATTAATTGGGCCAAGTTATCTGTCCTCTGGTGGGTGCAGCACACAAAATGTATATCCGCATGCATGTGAAACTGTCGACATTACTGCACACAACCTACATATTTTATTGAGAGTTCTTGTAATGGCAATGAATTACATGCATACAAAATATTCATATTACTACACATGTACACAGTTTTATAACACCATCCTGTTCAAAGACCAGTGCCCGTGGAGCCTTTCAGCACAGCTCATCTTCTCAATACATCAAGCACTGAACATCAAACATCAACTGACAAGAACTTGCCCTCTGAAATAGAACAGCTCGTTACTTCATGAGCAGCAACACACATGTATTATAATGACACATTTTCATGCACATGTAATGCTATAAATCAGAAGGGAAAGGTTGAATACAGTGTACATCTGCTTTTCCATATATCAGGCAACACCATTTTTGTTTCCTTATGTATAGGACAGGTCACATCTTCAGGTAGGAGCAATGAAATTGTTCACATTATCCATAACGAATATATTGCTGTGCAAGCTATTAATACCTGCAAATTTTCCAGGCTGTTTCATACCAAACAATTCGATGCATGGGGAAGTGGGTATCAAAATCATAGCGTCACTTGGATGGGTTACATATAGTTAAATTGTTTTCCGAAGCTGGAGTTTCTGCTGGTGTGGCTGCAAAAGCTGTAAACATAAACACAATGAAATGAAGACATTGAAAAAGATCAATTATTAAGGGTGGCATTAAGTAAATAAACTTTGATACAAATCACATCTTTCAATTGTAGTTCCCGTAAGGAACACAGTTAAGTGTTGAAATTTATTTTGTAGGTAAGCTTACCCCATAATAGTACAAGTGGTTGGAAAGATTTACACATATGTTGAGGTGTCGTGCAGTTCTGAATTCAGACAAATGAGTTTGGCTTAAGGGTTCACATTTACATTTTCAATGAGAGGTTCCTGGCTATCCAATAAACTGTTCTGGGTTAAAACAATCCAAGAAATGTCGATAGGCTTAAGCCATTTTAACCCCGTTTTTATGATCTCTCGGTATGTCATAACCATCATAATATTTGTGTTTGTAAACACTGTACATAACTTAAATATAAAAAACATGAATATGCTACATTAATACAAAGTCGAATTAACGCTATAACACCAATGACTTTTTTATTATAATTATATTACCACAGAGAAGTACATGTAGATAGTTCAAAGGACACTGTTGTTCACACTGACCGTATCATGTGTATAACCCGTTCTGGTCAAGTTATGACTTTATTGTATTTATCTTTTTTGAAAGTGAAACAGTATTTCGATGTTTCAATGAACTTTTATACATTATGACATTGCCTTCTTTGGATTCCTTTTTTCGTAATCCCAGTACTGGTAAATTAAAAGATGAAATAATATTAGTTGTGGATAATGGACCATCTGAGCAGCCTTCTAGCCCAATGGTACAAATGCTTTTAGCTAGACTGTTGAAGTTTCTTAAACTAAAAAAAGATTGTTCAAGTGTCATTTGGTGAGTACCATTCCAAGAGGAATTTTGTTGAAAGAGTACATTCAATAGAAAATTTTGCATTATCTCGATGTGGACCTTTTGATAGTCACTTGGTACATAAAATTTCATCTACTAGCAGTAAGGAATATAGGGAGAACATGGAGGCCATGGCTAAAGAAGTGCAGGAATGTTTGAATGCCTGCCAGTATTCGAAAAAACCCTTGCAATGTTTCAGAGGCATTCCAGTAGAAAACTTTATATTTAATGATGATGAAAAGCTGAAGACATTTTTGTCACTGACAGAGGAAAGAAAGATGCTAACTCCAGCATCATATTGTAATTACAGCCTTGTAAGGAACTCACTATTTGATAATTTAACAATAACATGGAATTTAGATGTCTCCTTCACAGGTTCATATAATAATGTGTTGAGGAATAATCAAATGTTATGGAGTGGAATAAATGCACATAGACTACACATAACACCACTAAACTACAGCTATAACACTAACGTTACTATCATAAGTCCAAAATAATGTCGTTAAACGCAGATGATGGCAGGTATATATGATCGCATCAGAATAGCTCCAGCATTGGCCCGTACCAAAATCATGCTGAGACGACCATAGAGGGTGGCCAGAGCTCTTGACTTGGTGGAATTAGTCCGGATAGCCAGTCGTGATGCCACAGTTGAAAACACCTCAATGGCTTCAGCTCCCCATGCACCATAGGTTTCCACCACTAAAGGAATGCACCGCCAGCCAAACTGTTGCACTTAGCATCATTTTGCAAGTGCTTCCTTTTCTCTGCAGCTCTAGCAGCCACACCAGATGACATGCCCGCTTCCACAACTAATGATGAATTTAGCGGGGATGTCACACTGATGTCAAATGCTGCAGAGGCACTGCCATCCCAGTTGGAGACTAAGATATCAACTGGTCTAGTATTTGACTTGTCCAGCCCCCAGCCACATCCAACCTCAAGGTGAGCTGATAAAGATGCATGGCGAAATGTGCTGAACAATGCATTTCGAAGCATGTTGTGCCTGTTTGTTACATCACCTCCACACTTGCAGGTTGTACAGTGATGGCCTAAAGTGTCCAATGCTTTGTCAGGTCAAAGAGGACAAACTAGAGGATAACCCTCAGGAGATGCTGTGTGGCTAATGCCCAACCACCACCTGAGAGCAGTCTGAAACAAATGCGGTTGCAGGTGAAGGCCTAAACTATCTGATGATACAACAGTTAACCAGGCTGATGCATGTGGAGATGATGTAGAAAGTAACCGTGCTTTATCAGCACATGAAGCAGCATCAAAGAGGTTGTTTAACTGAACATCTTCTAGCCTGTTTGACAGTTGTCTCTGAGAAAGGGTATGATCTGCAAAATCATTAACAGAGAGTGCATCAGAAGGGGGCACACATGTGTTGTACTGTGCAATGGCAGAAGCTAAATGGCAGTGAGTAGATGTTGCACTGTTAGAATTGCTCAGTGATGCCATATAAGCAGCTGGTGAATGGTGTGCAAGTGAACGAAGCCCTAATCCACCTCTACGCAGACTGAGTTGAGCCTGATGCCAGACAAGATCTGGAGTGTCAACACCTGTACACTTGGAGAAAAATAGACGAATAATTCTTGCAAAGCATTGAAAGCACGTGAAGGTGGAGTGACTCTGGCAAGGTGGGATAGTTTGCAAAACCCAGCACACTGGCGCAGTAATGTAAATGCCACATGGGGATCAATGCTTCCTATCTCCTCTAAGCTAGACAGGAGTGCACGAGCTGCAAAATGCTTTTTGATTATGAATTTATTGCAGAACTCTGCATCACCGACTGGGGCTCCCAAAATCTCAAAATGTGGGATATTGGAGTATGGGATTGTAGAAATAAGCGTAAAATATTAATTTGTCGCATGTTGATAAGTATACTACATGTCTTGTATCCAGTGATCCAGGAGCAGAAACATGTTTAGTTGCAAAGATACAACCATTACCAGATTACATGAGGTGGATTTGAATGTGTGAAATGCATATGTCACTTAGTGAAGTAGTGAAATTAGAATATGGTGTGTGGGATAATACACCTGGTTTATTATTGCCATCAACAACTTTGGATCTTATATATTAAATCATTCAAAATCCTCCAACAGATATAGTGCTACTTAATGCTTTGGTGCCATGGGTGAAACTGAATGAAGTAAGTGAATATTTTTCAAATAAAGACACTGAAATAATGAGTCCTGGACAATGACATTCTGCATGAGACATGGAAGTCTCATCCATTATATTGTAAACATAATAAGAACCAGTCAGCTGATCTATGTAGACAAAATCAAATACCAATACCTTATGGATACAACTTAAAGCACAACTTGGTTAAACTAATTGCAGAAAAGAGTGGGCGCACCAACACCACCTGTTGCAATTTTATATAGTGGAAGTTGAACAAATGTTCTCACTACCACATCAAAACTTGCTAAATTATCAGTGGGACAATTGCGATGTATTTTGCACTTCCATGGCCTACCATGATTTGGAACAAAGGATGAACTGATAATTCGTGTGTGTCTTCAAAAAAATAATCAAGTATCTGCACTGTTTGCTAGGGAGGAACAGCAACTTAAAGATCTAATTAAAATCATTTATGACCTTATTCACTGTCAAAGGTTGCTTGATATAAGGAATCATGTAGTCACAAAACGAACTTACCCATCTAGAGAGAATAAGAATTGTGTACCTCTGGCCCAGCATATAAATACAGCAACTGATTTATGCCACTTATTTGATCCACTTATTCAATTCGTAGATATCATTCATGACCAGAGATCACAAACAGTAAAGCAATCATTTTCCATTCCCTGTGATATACCAAGTACTACAGATAAAGAGGATTCAAAAGATACTAAAAATCTAGTGTGCCTTGTTAGAAGCAAAATCAAAGGTAATATAGTGGAGTGTTGATGAGGTAGGGGATTCAGGATGGAAACCAGGCTAGTATATAACATTTGTTGAGGGATAGGATGAAGGTGATGATGAAATTACAGTTTCATATCCTTGTGAACCAGAATGTGTGTATAAGCTAGCTGTAACACCTCAACTAGAAGCTGATAAAATTCGTCTTGTCAAATCTCCTATTTGAGTAAACAAGAAGTCAATCAGGTAAAGCATTTTAATAAATGTTTGTTAGAGACACTGTAGTGAAGTAAATTGGTAATCATATGGCTCAAAACTGGTTTGTATAATTTATATTGGGGCAGTGTAATAAATTGATTTTCCATGAACTGCAAGGAACCTTTTATCAAATGGTCATCCATCATATAGTTAGCACTGAATTTATAATCAGCCATACATTGAAATGTGAGCGTCATTTTATTTTTTGTCCTGAAAATGTATCACAAGGTTGAATTTGCTGGACATGTTCCCAACCATTCATATTTTTAACATAGTGCCAGGAGTAAATGTAAGATTGTTTCATTACGAGTGCCTGGAAAAGTGGAAAGAAACATTTTACCAAAACACCACATGTTTTTATATTGACTTTAGTAAGTTACTTATGTCTATATAATTGAATGTGTTCTATCATTATTAATCAATTACATTTTGGTTTATCTACATAATGCTTTGTGCATGCTTAGATTAGCTTATATGTTCATGTAATTGCCTTTTTGTTTATAACTCTACATCAGGTGGCGTCTATATACATGAACATTTTATCAAGCTGAATATAACTTGTACACTGTAACATCACTGCACATGTTTTGGATTCCATTCCTGCGTCATATTTGCTGATTTTTGTCATTTACGGGTATTGTATGTAGTATAATTCTATTTTTCACCACACATGCACTAATTGTTGAAGTGGTTCAGTTGCACTTATATGAAGTCAGAACACATCATTTCAGTAATATACTTGTTTAATACGATATTGCATTATTGTTTTAGCCAGCATTTTCATATTTCATCTTAAAACAGAAAGTTATTTACAAATGGTGAATCTGGTGAGAGAAACAGCCCGCTGAGGAGGATGGAAATATGTAAGCATGTAAGCATGCTTTAACAGTACAAGAGTGGCAGAATAGAATGTGAACAGTATACATGTAATTATTACACATGCTGTCCAAGGTAGCTAAGGTCATACACTAAGACGATAGGCTACATAGTGATACTTCACAAATGATGGGTAGAACGTTTGGTTTCTGGGGGCTTTAAAATTAATTGTCCCTTGTCCCACTAAGGGTTGTGTCCAGCGGGCCTGAAATGCTGGGGGTAGTATAAAGTATGTTGTCCAGGGATATCTTATATATTTTCCTGTGGGAGGATAGTGTCCAGGGGACTTTTAATGTCATTGTTCCGTGTGCATGTGTTATTGACATTCAAACGAAATAGTGGTTCATGATCAATTTACATGTAGAGCGATAATGTATTCATAGCTTATCCGCCATTTTGACGGGCAACAATGTACAGGGTACGCAGTGGTAAAAAGTATAGTCTCCAGGGTACCTATAAAGTAACTTAAATATTATTGTCCCAGGGGGTAGTGGATGATAGGGACATTGTACGGGGGTTAAACATAATTAACCCAGGGGGTGGTGATAGGTAGAAAATATAGTGTCCAGGGTACCTTAAACATTATTGTCCCGGGGCGGGGGGGAGGGGGGGGAGGGGGGGGGAGGGGGGAGGGGGGAGGGGGGAGGGAGGGGGAGGGGGGAGGGGGGAGGGGGGGAGGGGGGGGAGGGGGGTAGTCGATGATTGGTACAAAGTATAGTGTGGAATATTATTGTCCCAGGGGGTAGTGGATGATGGGAACTATGTCCAGGGGTATTAAACATTATTGTCTCAGAGGGGGGTAAAACCACATTAACGGCTGAGAAAACCACCATCATCAAATGGCTGCAGAAATAGATACTAGTGGCTGTGAATATTTGCCGCAGTGCGGTGCCACCTGGGTCTGTAAACAACACGATGTGTACTGTACTACTAATTCATGTACATCACATGAGAACTTAATTTGAAGCAAAACAGTTTTACATGGCAGGCACTAGATTGCAATTTCACACCAACCTAATCCTCCCACCCGTACCCCCTTTATTCAAAAATAAATAAATAAGTATAGAGGATTGAAAAGCCAGTTGGGCTATAAGTAACGTGTCAGCTCTCTTAATACATCATGACATCCTAGAGAAAATTATACTTACTGCATGGTGGCAGACCATTACTTAATGTATATGTATCAAAAGTTTAAAGTGTAGATCATGTGGTTTGTGTGAAGTGGTTTACTCTACTTTCCATCAGGAGCATTGATGTGTCTGCTTTACAGGGGCACTTATTTGGTCCCTTTATGACTAGTGTACACAGAGCCAAGTGTAGTGTCAGCGTAAACATGCTCGTAATCCTCCCAAACACACAACCTCCCCACCACACCACCACCTTCCCTACCTCCCCATACCACCCACCCCACCTCCCCTGCCCACCCCACCCTCCCTATCCCATCCTCCCTATCCCACCCTCCCCAACTCCACCCTCCCCTCACCAACCCACCCCACCCCTCCCCTCTATAACTCCACTAAACACCAATTATACGCTCATGATCCCATCACTACACATACCTGACCCAGTAGCTCCAACCACTACAGAAAACTATTTGGGTGTTTGTTCCCTTAATACCCACCAACAGTGGTACAAACTAAGAAGAGTGCCAATGTATTCTAATGTACCACATTACATATGCCTTTGCACAACCCTTGCTTGGTGCACTGCATGGTTACATAACTTTTTAAAAATGTATTTAATGGTCTCTGAGCTTCTCTCTTCCCACGCAATGCTTAGATCCATGCCAGAGGGAAAGGGAGATGGTATAATATACAGTGCACGTGTTATACAGCAATGCATGTGGTCATGATGGTATCTCCATACTTCTATTTGTTTGGTACATACTAGAGGTATGATGGTTGCTGCAATTGTTATTCCCTAGTAGCATGTGTGACAGTGTACGGTCTCATGCAAATATATGTTGTTTGCTGTAGCCAACAGTTGCATGGTTTGATGCAGAAGTTTAATTCTGTCATAATAGCTACTATTAGAACAAACGAGGCTATAGTGCAGTTGGGGGCTTGGCAACCCTCCATAACCTCTTCAGGCAGTACGCACTGAACTGTACACACATGCATGAGGATATAGATTATTGATGCCGACGTCCATACTCAAAGTGATCTAATTCTGCTTTACCACATCAAAGAATAGTACAGCACAAACAAGAATTTAAGAGCTGAACATGACAAAGGTGTATACGGCTTTGTTTGCACCAGGACCAGATGAAATATACGCCGAATGCATGCTGAGCCAAGCTATCACCTGTCTTCGTGCTACTGTTGTATCCTCCATAACATAGCAACAATTACTTTCCTTAAATGCAATTGATATACATTTTATTCAGACATTCAGATACAATTGGTTCCATTATAACTGGTGGGCCAGATTTTAACGGAGCACATGAGCTGTTTTATTATTACATGGGGCTTCAGGTTCGCAGCACCCATAGGACTCAACCACTAGGGGCCCATACCAACACCACGGCAACCTCTTTGGAAATACAACCTACAGCTCACCTCCCAGCTCACCTCCCAGCCCAACTCTGTGGTACAAATGCAATCCACCAGCCCAATTCCCAGCTTCTTCCTTTCCTCTTTCTTACTCAAGTTAGGTCAGCAGGTTGTTTCACCATTCTCTGCTTTCTGATCTTGAACTGTGCTCCATGTTAACAGAATTAGAATGAAGACATCTAGTATTTGCTTGTGATAGGAAACCACGTCACTGTCATGTTTGCATGACCAAATATGGCTGACCAAAATGGGCCAGGAAATGGGATTGGCAATGAGGGCAGAATTAACCGTGACCCACAGGAAGTCCTAACCCCCACTTAATGGCAACAGTTGTTAAATCAAATTAATAATTTTCCCAACTACATCTAATTCAAGTTAAGCTCTAATCAGTTGTACATTAATTTACACTTGTTAATATCAAATCATTGAATTTATTTTAATGCCCAGCCAATTCAAGTACCAATTGTACTATTACAACATTCCACGTCCCTTATGATGGAAGCAATCATATCTGTCAGATTAAGTCTATATTTGAACACTGTCAACTTTACCACATGTGCATCAAAGTCAACATCAGATATCCATTGAGAACCAGTTTTCAAAAGAGCTATTCCCTGATGAGATGTCCCTCCAATGAGATGTTCCTTGATGAGACGTCCCCTAATGGATATCCCCTAATGAGGTGTCCCCTGATGAAATGTCCCCTGGTGAGGTGTCCCCTGGTGAGATGTCCTTTGATGAGATGCTCCTTGATGATACCAATGAAGCAGACCTATATATTATTAATAGGACGCTATAGTGTACATTGCACATGCTGATATAGGTCTGCTTCATTCATTTACACTGATGCACCAGAATGCTAGAGCCCTCCTAGCAAGAAGCACATCATGCAAAGTAGACATTTGTTTAGTGTAGTTATTCAACTTTTATATAATATTTTATGTTAGTGGAATCGCTAAATGTAGGTCTGTAATTATGTACGTGTTATGGAATGATGTCTTATAAGTTGTAATTACAATACTGGATCTAAACTGGTTTCTATCTTGTAGTTCTACATGTATAGAACTTTGCTGGAGGAAATCTGTGATAAACTGAAGTTATATCACAAGATGTTAGCACCGCATTATGTACTGCAGTTAAATTATGCACAATAGTATTTTTGACTGTGGTGCAAAACTGTCTGTGTAATGCTGTGAAAAAATAATCATGTCCACACCAACTTTAAATAAGCTCGATTCAAAATAGAATTTTATATTCACTTATAAACTAGAATGTCCAATCACATTACTAATTGGAAGTTACATTCACTAATTAAAAAACCTTGGCCTTCATCACAAACACCCGGTATATTTGACCAAGTGCCTTTTTTACTTTTTGAATTGCAGCCAAAATGCTACAAATTACAATCTGTCAAAGGGAAATATTTGGAAATAGCAGTGCTTGAAAAAAGTTCATCACTCAAATAACATTTAGGTGCATCCCCCACACATTCTGTATACACAGAGCATTATTAGGTAGTGCCATGTTCAGTGATACTTCAAATATAGAAATGATCTGTTGTATCTTCTGTTCTGACATTTCAATCACTTATTACTATGTATTCGTCAACGAGACTAATGACTTCAACATTTGTTACAAAAACTAATAAATGGCCTCTCCCTCAGTATGGGTAAGCACTAGTGCTGTAAGTGTGACTGTAGTAAAAATTTCTTTCTACACTGCACTCACTAATGTACTGTGCGTCCTCTTCCCTAGAATGCTACATGGAGAAGATGGAAAATAGGGGAGTCTTATCTGTGATTGAGCTGATATCAAGGAGGGAGCTTAACCCCATGTATTCTAACACAACTGACAGCTGGCATAAAGGAGGGAGCTTAACCCCATGTCCCCTGACGGTTGGTATCAAGGAGGTATGTTTACAGTTTTACCTCATATGACCCCATGATGCTGTAATTGTATCCCAAGTATGTCTGTAGTTGTACCCCATGTATGTCTGTAGTTTTACCCTATATGATTGACATACACAAACTCCTATAGATGATCACTTTCACGTAGGTGGAAACGAAAAACCCCTATGAGTGTTGTAAGTTTATCCCTACAAGGTGTATGTAATTTAACCACTACAAATGTACAAAATATAGGCCTACCCCCCCCCCCCCCCCCCCCCCCCCCCCCCCCCCACCCCTGATCCTCTCCATTCTTTGTAGGTATGTCATGTGCAAACTTTATGTACAGCAATGGACCCATCGATGTTATTTTATGCCTGTCAAGGACAGGTAATAATCACCTATGTCATGCACAGTATTTGCTATCCTGCCATTTGGTGTGCATCCCTATGTGAGTATCATGTACAATGTCACACTTATGATTGTTTCTTTTTAAAACCTATACAAATGACTGCACCCACAGAGTGTAACGTCTTTCTGGATGAACAGTATTTGTACCATACTATACCAGGCTAAGATAAATTATGCTATTGTACATCTATATCTGGGCATAACATTAGGATCTTTCATAACCCAATTTGTCTAACCTGTTGATCAGTTTTGCCGAGTACCTGTAGCTACGTGTAATCCAGAATGCTAATTAATGGCCAGATGATGTTAGCATGTGAGCTCTGTTATTGTTTTGATACCTGGCCTCTGGCCAAAGGTTGTGCTGCAAACATACATATAGTCCAATGTAGCTTACTAGGTACAGAGATGTGGTATTTGAGAGACAGTATGGACATAGGATGTCTGATAAGCATGTCCCTTGCATGAAGTGACCTACAATGTTGTGTGCAAGCAGTTTGTATTGGCTTCATACAGCAGGTGATTGTCATTTTACTTCACAACAACACTCATTTCCTTCTTATGAAAGAAATAAACAACAGACACTATCTGCACACTTGTGTCATCAGTATGAAACCTTATCACACACATACATGCACACACTCATGCACACACACACACATGCACACACACATATGCCCACACACACAGTGCCACAGTTGAGGGAGTATTACAGTACCACATTGAGGAAGTACTAACGTACCACATTGAGGGAGTACTAAAGTGCCACATTGAGGTGGTACTAAAGTGCCGCATTATTGAGGGAGTACTAAAGTGCCACATTGAGAGGGTACTGAAGTGCCACATTGAGGGGGTACTAAAGTGTTACATTGCGGGAGTACTAAAGTGCCACATTGAGGGAGTACTAAAGTGCCACATTGAGGGGGTACTAAAGTACCACATTGAGGGGGTACTAAAGTGCCACATTGAGGGGGTAATAAAGTACCACACTGAGGGGGTACTAAGGGCCACATTGAGGGGGTAATAAAATGCCACATTGGGGGGGGGGGAGCTAAACTATGCCTGAATCTGTAGTGTACCAATCTTTATTAAAAACTAAAAGAAAGAATACGTATTCTCATGCACGCTGACTTGATGATATTCTCGTATATGCGTACCTACGTTTACCTCTCTCTGTAGGCATGCATGCATGTGTGGACAGGATATATTGAGCAGTGTATTGCGGACATGCATGCGGGAGCAGGTTGTGTACAGCGGTAATAATGAAACAAGGATGTTTACGCTACATTAGACTTGTGTGCACATGTCAGTTACGGTTTTGTCGAAGCACGCCTGCATGTTGTTGATACTACGATGCATTAACTGCAACAGAAAACACGCAATATATATAATATGATATATATATATATATAATTATATATATATAATTATTATATATATATAATTATAATATAATATATATATATATTATATATTATATATATGTTATACATAATTATATAAAAATATATCATATTATATATTATGCATGTTTTCTATTGCAGTTAATGCATCATAGTATCAACAAAAACCGTAATTGACATGCAAACACAAGTCAAATGGAGGGTAAACATCCTTGTTTCAGTATAACCGCTGTACACAACCTGCTCCCGCATGCATGTCCGCGATACACTGCTCAATATATCCTGTCCACACATGCATGCATGCCTACAGAGAGAGGTAAACGTAGGTACGCATATACAAGAAAATCATCAAGTCAGAGAGTGCATGAGAATACATTTTCTTTCTTTTAGTTTTTAATTTAAGAAATAAAGATTGGTACACTACAGATTCCAGCATGTACTCCCTCAATGTGGTACTTTAGTACCACCTCAATGTGGTACTTTAGTACCCCCTCAATGTGGTACTTTAGTACCCCCTCAATGAGGCACTTTAGTACCCCCTCAAAGTGGCACTTCGGTACCCCCTCAATGTGGCACTTTAGTACTCTCTCAATGTGGCACTTTAGTACCCCCTCAACGTGGCACTTTAATGCCCCCTCAATGTGGCACTTTAGTACCCCCTCAATGTGGCACTTTAGTACCCCCTCAATGTGGCACCTTAGTACCCCCCTCAATGTGGTACTTTAGTACCCCCTCAACGTGGCACTTTAGTACTCCCTCAATGTGGCACTTTAGTACCCCCTCAATGTGGCACTTTAGTACCCCCTCAATGTGGCACTTTAGTACCCCCTCAATGTGGCACTTTCGTACATAATTTTATTTTTCCCTCCATAATTCTATTAATTAATTATTCATAGTGTACCCTACCATGTACGTTTCCATTGGCACTGCTATCCAGAAATCCTTTAATTAATTCAGTTTCTGTGTTCTGATCATTACAGTCATTTATCACATGCGTTGTTACAAATTCTACTGCTACAACAACCTGAAGTCTTACAATGCATACAATAATTCGTTTAAATCCAACATCAAAGGTACAGTTTTAGCCTAGCTGTTAAGTTGAATTTGTTCCAGCCTTTTTAAAACCATAATTACCAGACCAGCACGGCAAATTCCTGATAATAGGCATATTCTTTATACCAGACCACTTCTTCACAACAGGCCACCCCTTTATGATGGGCAGAACAGGAGGGAGAAACAGAAGGATGATACAGAGATAGACAATTATCAATAGTGCAAAGCACAGTATTCCAAAGGGTACATCAGTGTCTACTTCTATGGCTTTTGTGATGTAATATATTACACCTCCTACTATGCATGTAGGGGTTAAAAAATAGGCCATAAAGATTGTGCTTTGTGATTGAAGCTCCTTGATTGGAGGATTTCTAATTGCGATAGCAAAAATGATAATAAAGATGATGAGCATTGCTTCATAGATTATCCCTACCACAATCCACACCACCTCATGTCTACAAGAGCAAGTTTCCTTCATGATAAGAAGCAGATCATGATTATCTTCCACTGGGGTTAATGCTGAGTCCGCTTTTCTCACAAGAGGATCATATAAGGTCCAAACAAGGCACAGAATGGAACCAAAACCCACCAGCATTGCAATTGCAACAATTAATGCCCTATCCCCTGCTACAACCCTGGAAGGCTTCTTGTTTTGTAGGGATGAATGGAAAATGTAATAAAGCCTCCATGTCTTCATAGCAACAGTTGCAAACACTAGCGTTAATCCAGTTATCAGTGTCCATGGAAACATGTTGCATAACACACTGTCCGCATACTCACCAATGTTGAAACTCTCCATGATTGTGTACAACAAAACACCAATCAGTATTACATAGCATCCAACGTAAGCAAAGTGGTTGAGCCTTGTACTTGAGGCCTTAATAACTACGCTGTCTCTGTACACCGTGTTAAGGACCTGCACTAATATTACCAGAATAGCAGCAACTGCTTCCATTACAATAACCACCACAGCCAAAGGAAGGGACACTGTGATGAGCTTGGTTTCAAAGTCAGTTGATAAAAAGACAGCAGCACCGGAATTAATCTCCAGGACTCCATCAGGAAAGGTAAAATTTCCTATCATATTCTCACTCTGAAGAAGGACGCATGTGATGATGGAGATATAGCCTGTGCTGGAGTTGAATTGCACTGCACCCCACTGACCATTGAAGGAGAGCATGTTCATTTGTTGTTGAATGATTTGCGTGTGCGCATATTTTCCATAGGTGTAGCTGGATAGCGAGAGACCAACCACTCTCAGCGGTTCAACGGAATTGTTAAGAGCCAGTGCGAGAGCCCACACGGCATCAAATAAGATAAAGCAATTGGCCAACTCCGGATAAGGGCACACATCATCAAATGTAAAGGGATCTATGTCTGATATTGTGGGGCCGGTATCGAAGCGATTGTTGATGGTGACTTGGATGCTTTGGTTCAGTGCCATGTTTATATGCTCACCACTGCATTCGTACTGCTCATCTTGATACATGAACGACACGTTGCTGCCGTCACTTGGTACAAACAGTATCCACTGGTAGCGAGGGTATGTCATGTTCTTGTAGTAAGCAGAGCACAGTACTCGTTGTAGGGTTTCCGCGCGAAGGAAGGAGACGATGACACGTACGTACGAGCGCCTCAATTCTTCCAAAGGAAGGTAAGTTGGAGAGGCGGGGGAGGTAAAACTGATATTTGCTATCCCTGCTATTTTCTGTTCAAAGAGTAGAAAGGAGTTATAATCTACCAACATTTTGGGGTTGTACAATACCGATGCGCGAGTCCACTTTTTGTAGCTGAACAGAGCTACTATTGCATCCACCACAACCGATGTTGGGGGACGTATCCCGTAGCTGTAGGGATACAAATTACGGTTAGCAAGCTCTGGAGCGGATCCAAAGTGCACGTTAAGGAGCGCTATTTCAGGACGCCCCGCGAGGTAGGCCACCGATTTGGCTGAATCTGAACATCTTGGACCAACTATGCCCACGATCTGCTTGCGCTCGGCATAGTACAGATTGTGGATAAGGTTGATGACCCCTACCCAGTCGATGTTACAGGCACTCTCCGCTGCTACAAGTTCCAACCGATAGTCCGCGAGCACGTCGCTGCGATTGTTAATGTCGCTTATTGCAAGGTACGCTCAGCGGCGGATACAGGTTTTGGGGGGGGGGGGGGGCACGGATGGTGGGTGTGGCTGGGGGTGGGGTCGGCTTCTGGCCCGATACGAAAAGCGGGGGGGGGGGGGGGGGGGGGGTGCTGTCGGTTTATGGCCCGATACGAGGAGCGGGGGGGGGGGGGGGGTGCTGTCGGTTTATGGCCCAAAACGAAGAGCGGGGGGGGGGGGGGGGTGCTGTCGGATTCTGGCCCAAAACGAAGAGCGGGGGGGGGGGGGGGGGGTGCTGTTGGTTTCTGGCCCGATACGAAGGGCGGGGGGAGGGGGGGGGGGGAGTATGATCGCGTATCGGGGGGCCCGGGATATAGTGCAGTAGTAGAGTTCATGCGTGCGGATATCAAAGACAATAGACAGCGCAATCGTGCAGCTATATTATAAAATGCGGCCCGAAAAGTTATGAATTTATTAATGAAGGGGGGGGGGGGGGGGGGGGGCACGTGCCCCGAGTGCCCCCCCCCTGGATCCGCCGCTGACGCTCCTTGGATAATGGCGTTTAAATCTGCATTCGGCGGCGAGTCCAACGAAGTGTCGTTGTTTGGGTATGAGATTAGAGAAAGAAGGTAGAGGGAGTGGTTTTTCCCCGGTGGTGCTGATTCTACGCCGAATGCTATAAGTACTAGAAGGACAGTTAGGTAAAAACAGACAGCCATCTCATCGCTGCATCGAGTCACACGTGAAGCTATTGGGATTTCATGCTCTAGCGTGGGAGAAATACTACGCGAATAAAAAATCTGCACGTGACGTGGCTTTGTTGCACCCATAAAATGGCGCATTGTTTTTCGTACCGCCTGTCCACGGGACGTACGATGTACCACCCTTTTTTGGTCTATGATCTGACTTAAATAAAAAGAGCACAATATTGTTGTATTAGGCAAACTTAATAAGGTAGTTGTACGAACTTGTACCCATAACGATGTTAAAATTTGGTAAGATCCACCTTATTGTTTAAGATATGTCACCTTGATATCATTTGGATAAGTAACGTATTTAACCGAGCGCAGTGCCTTGAATTTTCGCATCCTCAATCTTTTAATTCGCGCACGCATGCGCAGTTTGAGTCGCCATGATTTTGGGGTCTGAATTATTAAAATACGTCATCGACAATTGGTAGTTCTGTTCATATAATTCGGAGAGAATCCACCTTATTGTTTAAGATATGCCACCTTGATAGCATTTGAATAACGCGCAGAAACACTAGCACGGCATGTTATACGAGCACCTTGAAATACGAACGGCAAAAACTCTTTTTCCTGTACATTCAGAACAGCAGTCCTTATGATCGAGTGTTGAGCATATTATTACGATAGGAGCTAAGCACCAAGAAGAGCGTGCGTGTAGGAATATCTCTTGTCCTTGTTTTCTGAATAAGTTACTTTTTTCTTAATAGCCGAAAACCGAGAATCTATTTATTAATAACATCAAGATTTGGGCTTCCATATCCCCAGAAAATTTTTATTCTATTTTTTATTCTATTTGCAGGTTTCTAGGGATAATAGCTGAGCGTGTTATTCTACATACTGCGTGATTTTTACCCAATGCTGAACAGCTATTTCTATAAATTGACTATAATCTCATTTCAGTTAAGCCACTTACACTTTAAAAGCATAAATTATACTAGCGTACACCTCTATTTTATCTATTGCGTAGAATAAAAGCTACAAATTTTTACCATCTATGTATCCCCGTAATCGCACTGCCTTAGTTCCGCTACAGCTTCCGCTCGTAACATTTGTGTTTGGGATTCTATTTGTAGAGTGATGCTATATAAAATATCTGTGCACAGGATGTCTTAAAGAAACGTGGTTTTCACGATATTCTAAGTTAAAGTTTTTTAATTCTATTTTTAATTCTATTTGAGAGTTTCTAGGGTTAAATTAGTACAAAAATCGGAACATATTGGTAACAAGATCTTAAAATAAGCATGCAATTCCAATTATATATAACCTATCAACGTGTTAGTATTTATCTACTTTCCTATATACTATATGTCGCTACAGTAAGGTACTTTGGGCACGTAAAACACACCGCCCCAACAAGTAACTTACACCCGGCACTAACCATGTTATATCATACCGGGTTTCATATGTAACCATTTATCGTAGTCGTACGGGGTATAAAATTGTCCCGTTACGACATGTTTGCGGGTATAGTTACATACCGATAATTCACCGAAAATGTTTGGTTGTGTACACATAAAGCGATATCCATCCGCTGCACACAAAGTGCATGTATGAACGAGTTAACTTAGATGGCACGAGCACAGTAAATGAGGCGACCAAAGAGGTCGATCACTGAGCCAAATCTTGGACTTGAAGCAGTATCTGAAATCGGTCGTCACATGATCAAAGGCGTAGACAAGGGTGCGTGTGTGTGTGTGTGTGTGTGTGTGTGTGTGTGTGTGTGTGTGTGTGTGTGTGTGTGTGTGTGTGTGTGTGTGTGTGTGTGTGTGTGTGTGTGTGTGTGTGTGTGTGTGTGTGTGTGTGTGTGTGTGTGTGTGTGTGTGTGTGTGTGTGTGTGTGTGTGTGTGTGTGTGTGTGTGTGTGTGTGTGTGTGTGTGTGTGTGTGTGTGTGTGTGTGTGTGTGTGTGTGTGTGTGTGTGTGTGTGTGTGTGTGTGTGTAGTCTCGTACCCAGACCCTATTTATTGAGAAACAAGGTAAATAGGGTCTGGTACAACGCGACCCAATTTCGGTTGCAAGTGCTGGAATCTCGGCGGCACCAATCAGATTACAGGTATGCATGGAATGTAATATAAGGCGTGTCTAAGTACGCCGAGTGCACGTGTACATGCTACTTGTACGCTTAGTGTTGTCGAAGTCGAAGCGTTGGAGAGCTGTTGCAGAATCCTCTGAATTCAGTTGAGTTCAGAACAAGAGGCAGCAGTCACAAGCATTATAAAGAGAAGAGATGTATTTGTGTCCCTTCCAACTGGTGCCGGAAAATCTATCTGCTACGCCATACTTCCCCTGCTGTTTGACACCATCAGGAAGACTAAGGGCTCGATTGTGATTGTTGTATCACCCTTAATAGCTCTGATGATGGATCAGGTTAGACTATTTAATCAAAAGGGGATACGTGCGGCGTACGTAGGAAGTGATTACGGTGGCGGCAACGTTGAAGAAGAAGTTATACTAGGAGAATATCAAGTGCTTCTTTTTGGACCTGAGCGCATACTTCTGTCCTCCAAATAGCGAGAAATGCTTTTGTCCTCATTGTATGGAACCAGACTAAGAGACAATGGATAGTTTGTTTAGAGGGGAGAGAGGTTGACCTGATAACCCTAGACAAAGCCCCTTTCAACACACTACATGCTTCCCATGCCCTATCTAAGCAGGAAGGGGTGTACCACCGGATTTAGAAATTCTAAATCCGGTGGTACACCCCTTCCTGCTTGAAGTGAAGAATGTATATATTTAAATTCCTTACGTAGCTCGTAACATTCCGTTTGGTTAGTCTCGTACCCAAACGTATAAATGGACGTTTTATACGTTAGGCGAAAATAGGTAGAATTTCGTGGCACATTGGAATGTAATTAACAGCGTTTGACAAGGCGGTTTCTATAGCAGCGTCAGATTGCATACCAGAAGGCAAGCTAATATCCAAATGGGATGTAATTATGACACCGTTTGTTTGCCTTATCACATGACTGTGGGTGTGTCACATGACTGCCCGCATCTGATTGGTAGCGACAGAATTCTGTCGCTAATGCCACGAAATTCTACCTATTTTCGCCAGACGTATAGTTTTTATATACGTCTGGGTACGAGACTACCGTTTGGTCGCGTTGTACCAGACCCTATTTACCTTGTTTCTCAATAAATAGGGTCTGGGAACGAGACTAGTGTGTGTGTGTGTGTGTGTGTGTGTGTGTGTGTGTGTGTGTGTGTGTGTGTGTGTGAGGGGGGTTGATATGATTGTGAGCTCCTACAAGGGTTTAGTAGCATAGTGTACATGTATATCACACATACAGCACACTTTTATATGTGGTACAGGATTTCTATATGGAACCTACTACCTTGTTTCTCAATAAATAGGGTCTGGGAACGAGACTAGTGTGTGTGTGTGTGTGTGTGTGTGTGTGTGTGTGTGTGTGTGTGTGTGTGTGTGTGTGTGTGAGGGGGGTTGATATGATTGTGAGCTCCTACAAGGGTTTAGTAGCATAGTGTACGTGTATATCACACATACAGCACACTTTTATATGTGGTACAGGATTTCTATATGGAACCTACTACCTTGTTTCTCAATAAATAGGGTCTGGGAACGAGACTAGTGTGTGTGTGTGTGTGTGTGTGTGTGTGTGTGTGTGTGTGTGTGTGTGTGTGTGTGAGGGGGGTTGATATGATTGTGAGCTCCTACAAGGGTTTAGTAGCATAGTGTACGTGTATATCACACATACAGCACACTTTTATATGTGGTACAGGATTTCTATATGGAACCTACTACCGTAGGTTCTGATGATTTAGTTGAATTGGTCAGGCAGCTTTGTGGAAAGGCAACAAATAGGGAATGATCTTTGTTCAAGTTTTTTGCACCGCTGTCAATTAGAGTGTCCTTATTATTGTGGCATAGTTGTCCTCATCTTTAATTATCCTATATTGGGCTTGTTTTTCCATAGTTAGTTGCCTTGATTATCTGATTGCATGTATCAAGGAAAAGAAATATATTGCTGCACCCCCCTCCCAACGTGTTTTATAACAGACCTGGAACCATATCAACAACCATTTGGGATGATGTGATTGGTATTAGGCAGGAATGCACAGCATATACATGTATTGGTTAGGATTGCATATTGAATGCATTTGTAGGAACATATGCTAATATGTTCTTTAGCGACAGACACACACTATCCCTAGCAGCTATATGGTACAACACCTGTACCTAAACTCTACTTAAAATGCCATCTAACTGCTCAGAGGCTTGTGGTTAACATTGTGGTAATGGGGCCTGGGCGCAGGCATACTGTGTCCCAAACCAAGGTGTTTGTCATGGTTGGGAGCCATTGGATGGGTGAGTCAGGGTGACTAGAATATGTGCTACAGATAGCGACTGTTGTGACAATGAAATGCTCAACATTTTTTAAAGAGTGGCTTTCACAAAAAAAAATCGTTCCTCATTTTAGATGCTGATTCTAATGGTTTTGGTAAGTCTATTCTGTTATTTAAACAGGAATACTCACAAATCTGAACCTGCGGCAGCAGGTTCAATATAGGATTGATTGAGGGTTGATGAATGTCATTAATAAACCTTCACTAGCGTCTGGAGGGACAACGGAGAAACGGATCGCTTATCTCTTTATCGCGGCGGAATGAGAGCACAACGATCTACAGTTCTACGTTTGTTCCGTGTCATAAAACGGTGTGGTTATAGAGAAACAAACAATTTCCTGTTTCTCGTGCCCAGTCCTAAAATAATTCTCCATCGTCGTCTTCTTCTTCTTCTTCTTAGGAAGGTATAACTCGAGCTAGGAACGGTTTAGAAGGACGGGAATAGTACCAATCGCTTCGAAATTTACCGGCACGTTATCCTTACATGTCATATAGACACATATCAAGTTCTTTTTAATAATGTATGTAATAGATATTTATTAATAATTTTAGGCAGTATAAATACTCTAACCTGCACTAAAAATATCTGGTGTTCCTATCGCAGTTTAGTTGTTGCTTTGGCTAGTGAAGTTGTTTTTCTAAAAATGCCTTCGCGTAATCAAAAGAAGATATCTAAGCAACGAGCGGAATACCTCGATCCAAAAGCAAGACGAGAACAAAGCTAAAGCCCGAGCGCTCTATACAAGGCCGATCCCGAAAAGAAGAAGGCCTCTGTACGCGACAGCTACAAGGCCTATCCCGAAATTCAAAAGAAGAAGGCCTCTGTACGCGACAGCTACAACGCAGATATTGAATCTAAGCGATCTGCTAAAAGGCGGCGATATGAAGAGGACCTCGAGAAGAACCGTGCTGCTAAAAGGCGGCTATATGAAGAGGACCTCGAGGAGAACCGTGCTGCTAAAAGGCGGCGATATGAAGAGAACCTCGAGGAGAACCGTGCTGCTAAAAGGCGGCGATATGAAGAGAACCTCGAGGAGAACCGTGCTGCTAAAAAGCGGCGATATGAAGAGGACCTCGAGGTGAACCGTGCTGCTAAAAGGCGGCGATATGAAGAGGACCTCGAGGATAACCGTGCTGCTAAAAGGCGGCGATATGAAGAGGACCTCGAGGAGAACCGTGCTGCTAAAAGGCGGCGATATGAAGAGGACCTCGAGGAGAACCGTGCTGCTAAAAGGCGGCGATATGAAGAGGACCTCGAGGAGAACCGTGCTGCTAAAAGGCGGCGATATGAAGAGGACCTCGAGGGAAACCGCGCTGCTAACAGGCAGAAATACGAGGACAATTCAGCTGCCATTAAAGCATCTAAAAGGAGTCGGTATTGGAATGACCCCACTGTCCGATTGGCTAAATGTGCTTCCGAGAGGACGCGGTACCGCAGGGGTCACAGCACTACCACTACCACCCAAAGGTATGTTATGGCATGTTGTATTAACATTAAAAAGCTGTGCATGCAACATTTGTAGAGTATAGTCGGGCGGTGTTTGGTCGGGCTTGTCACCCTACTACCTGACCAAACGCGGTAGTAGGGCCCGCCCGACTATGTACAGCACGGATCTGCACAAAACCATTCACTTCACATGTAAAGCATGCAACTGTGTGTACAGTACACAACGAAAAGTTTTATCTCGGTACAGGGGTGTGTACAATTTGCAACGGGGTGTTTACTGGCTTAATTCGAGACGTGTAAAACAACTCGGTACACGCCCGACGGGAAACATTTTGATGTAGTACTGTAGATTACAGTTAGTATCGAGCCAGTTAACGTCCTGTAACGGGACCGTATACTACCTGTAGACGAACAGATGGTATCCTTTTACGGACATAGCTACCGTTAATCCAATTAACTGTTAATACATTCATTTCAAATGTTCTTAACGCAACAATACACATTATGGCAATACAGAGGTTGTGTCCAGCCATGTGAAAACACAAGTTCAATGTGTTCTCGTTCCACAGTGTTGACAGCTTGTGTATGCTGAAATGTGCAGTTGTTCCACACTCATGGACCATTGACACAGCCTTCTGAATTCTCGTGCTGTCTACAGAAAACAGTGTCCTTGACAGGGTGAACAGCAGGCATTCATAAGTTTTCGTCCACTAGCTTCTTGCATTGGCAAGAAACCATGTAGTAGGCAAAGGGTATGTCCTGACTTCAGTTTTACCGTTGCCAGTAGCTGCCCATATGTGAACTGGAATGAGATGAGGGTTCATCATGACAAAAAACATTACTCTCAACTAAGCAATATACCTCACAGAACGAAGGATGTGAATTTAACATAATCCTCAGTATGTACACTGCTCTGAACTCCTGCACACTTTATTTTTGAGAGGGCTTTAATAATACACATTAAGATAACTTACCAGGAAAATTCCATTCATCTCACAGTATTTCAGTCAACAGCTGGTTGTTAGCACAAGCCGGGATTCCGTTGACGCTGTTAGGAATATTTAATGGAGTGTGACATCATATGATATCACATGACGACAGACCTGTTATAGCTGCACATAAGGCTCCAGGCACCTGCTTCCACACAGGCCTTGAACTGGGGGAGGAAGGTCATCCTCCAGTTGCTCATGGTTACCTGTACGGTGGGTGGTGCTGATGGGAATGTGTGATGTAATGAGGGCGTGGTATTCTCACCCCAGCATTGAAAGAGTATCTAGACACAGGAATACTCTCAGGACCTCCGTGGACATCAAAGTGCTTGCACCCAGCATTGGCCTTGACATATGTTGGGTTATCTAATGGAGTATGTGACAGCATAAACCTTTTAAACACACACACACACACACACGCACACACACACGAACACAATCTACCTCCTTGAAGTCCAGTCACAAATGCTCTTGCCATGTATCCAGAAAGCCAAGGTCTTCACCATAGGTCTCCTGGGGTAATCCCATACAAGGTATTTACAGGAATGCAGAAATCCAAAACATTGACATGATGACACGTGCACATTACAAACAGCCAGTCAAATGCTCCTTCAATACCACAGAAAAAAGGCACCATGCAAACAAAAAATAGGGTTACTTACCTGGTTTCTTCCCCAGCGAGGGTCTCTAAGGATATTGATGACTGGGCTCCAGCAGTTCAGACCAGTGTGGAGCCATGCGCCATGGCGTTGTTGTTCTACAACAGTTACCGTATAAGGCATGACTGCACTCATTCACACGTGCAGCGCACAACTGACCTTGGCTCTGACCTCCGTAGCGGTAGCGTTAGCAACGCTGTAGAGGAGGTCATAGTCGAAGGTGGCCGTCTGTGTGCAGGGAAACCAGGTGTGGTGAAAGTACAAACAAGCAAACAAACAAAAAAAAAAAAAAAACAAAAAAAAAAAAAAAAAACGGTCTCTTACAAGTCTTAGTGCCTGGGGGAAGGAGGTAGCTGGACCGGCACCAACGTCACCGCTAAGACACTCAGTACCCCACTGATAGGGATCGATGCGCAGGGCCTTGGAGGGGGGAAAACAGGTCAATTCCGATGTGCAAATAAAGGGAGTACTAGAGTGTAGTGTAAGCTCCTTACTCACTTAGGTCTTACTGTTGTTCTCAGCGCCCCCATGAGACATTTGAGGCACCTTGTCCTCGAAGCTTATTCTGCTCACCAGGTCCTTTTGTGCGTTGGGGCAGACCGGAGAGAGCGGGAAGTCCATGCACTGTTACTATTTAGCTGCAGTACGGGGTGCATGCATCAGCATTACCTGCACGCGCACACTGAGGGAGAGGTTGGTGTTTCTGAAAGGAAAGAACGGGCAGTCGCGATACTACGCACAGCTCCCTGGCACCGCATGGAGTGCAAACAGCGCACACAGAAGCAACAACGTAGCCATTTTAGTAATAAACTATTATTAAAAATAATGCTATTAAACTCATCGCTTTGATCTTGATTGCTGACTAGCTACATAAATATACATCATCATATATTATGCATGCTTCATTCCTCATGCAATGACAGTAGCACCCATGAATTTTCACCATTACTGACTGTATAATAACACACACACACACAGAGCGGAGGCCAAAACAGCTTAATCTTGCTCACAAACAAAACAAAACAAAACAAACAATACAGTGTTCTGCCGCCACCCTCCTCCAGTGACAAGAATACTTGATCTGCATGGTTATCTGGTTAAGGAACATCTTTTCCAGCTTTGTTCTGGGACTGAACTGTTACGCCCCCGTGGCACCTGGATCGATGCGGTCAGACAAATTTGAGTGCTAATCCACTGCACTAATGAATAGAAAAGTAACGGTGGAGGGAGGGAGGGGGTTACAGCAGCAATGCACGCTCGTACAGACGCCTAGATTAACAGCAACCACCAGACACTATATAGTAATATACACGTTACGTATCTCTATAAAACCTACTTAACATACCTCACTCTCACCCCTTTTAACATCACACTATTACCATGGTTCATACACCTTGCTATATATTCATATAGGAGTTTACTTGTGTACAACTCAGCATCTTCAGCTCAGAGACGCTATTACTTTCCTTTGTATCACGTGCCAAACGTTCGCTCCAGGGCTGTCAACAGATGGGAACAGTACGTCATTGAGTAGTGGTACAGGATGTAAACAGCCAATAGCAGACTGTATTAACATCCTGTACCTGACAGTAGAAACTGCATCGTTCCTATATGTAATTCCCATCGATGGCGTACCAGGCTGTGATACGATAATGTGCCGTCATGTAGAAATATACGGGCCTGTACCGACGCGATAACTTTTGGTTGTGTACAAAGGAAAGTAATAGCGTATGGGATGTGATTAGTGCCAAAAGTCGGTCACGCGCAGCGCAACGATCGATGACGCAGCGCAGCGATCTCGTGCCCAGAAATCATTTGTGTATCGAATATGTAATATCGATATGCTGAGAAAAACATTATTTGATGGTGGTCGGGCTGGCTAACATGGCCGTATACAGCTAGGTGCAGAAAAACGAAGGATTAAAGAATATGTACAGCCCTACAGCATTCTATGAACGAGGTGTCGCTACCAGTAACTGCATCGTTAGCCTTAACTAGCCACTCCCGCTACCGGTCATAACAAAGAGATACTAATACATTGTAATGGTACGTCTGTTTATTATTCTATTTGATGCACATCCGTGTATTTAAGGCAACTGCATGGTGAATGATGTTGATCGATGTTGAATTGTGGTTACAGTATTATTTGGCACTAGGCAGTGCATAGTTAGTTACATTGTGCATAATAAGTATTACTGCTCAACTTGGAATCTCAAATTTGTACCCAGGATTTTTTAAGAATACGTTGTGTTGTGAACTGGTAGAAGTGTGGGGGAGGGAGTATAATACAGCGTGTCTATTGCTTGAGGGAGGGGGGGGGGGGAGGGGCCTATATTTGACAAGTTTGTGTAGCACTTCCCCTCCCCAAGGTGGAAGCTCGGGCTATCTGAGTTCAATTGCCCCCACTGCCACTGTTAGTTTAGCGATAGGTTTATATGGAATGCATGGTCCAAAACAAAAGACAGTGAGACAAAAATGCAGTTACCTGGCTGCCACCATAGATTATAGAATACATTATAATCTATGCTGAGACAGATTGATTGGCTCTAAAGAAAATTTCATGATATATACTGCAAGGGTAGATACAGTGCTTTTGTTAACAGTCCAGCTAAGGTGGAGGGAGGGCAGCCCCAAACACTTCTTGAAAAAGTCAGTGGATTAAAATCATCAGGGGTTAGCATTTGTAGATAGCAATTAATTGGGATAGTCAAAATAAAGAATACGTTGTGTTGTGAACTGGTAGAAGTATCTTATGTGGGGGCGGATTTATACGGCATGTCTATTGGCTGCGGGGGCAGTGGGGCCTATATTTGTGTAGCACTTCCCCTCCCCAAGGTGAGGTGGGAGGGAAGCTCGGGCCCTCTGAGATAGATGTGAGTTCAATTGCCACCACTGCCACTGTTAGTTAGGCAATAGGTTCATATGGAAACTATGCATGCATGGTCCAAAACAAAAGACAGAGAGACAAAAATGCATGCACCTGGCTGCCACCATAGATTATAGAATACATTATAATCTACGCTGAGACAGCGAAAGATTGGCTCTAAAGAAAATATACTGCAAGGGCAGATTCAGTGCTTTTGTTAACAATCCGGCTAAGGAGGAGGAAGGGCAGCCCCAGAACTTCAGTGGATTAAAATTCATCAGTATAGTTAGCATTTGTAGCCAGCAATTAATTGGGATAGTCAGTGCCCAATTAAGGTACTTGTGGGCACTAGACTACAAACATATATGCATGGAGCCCCACCTCCACCCATCAATATATTTGATTTTCAATAAAGATTCTACAGCATAAATTGGATTAGAATCATTAGATCAGCATCTAGCATTGTATTTCTGGCCATGGAGGGCCCACATAATGCCAGGGGCCCTAGACTATAGCCTGTAGCTTAGAGCCCCAGATTTTAGTCTAGTCAGTCCTATGGTTAATCTGGGCCTGGGGAGTTAGCCTGCGATTTTTTTACCTGGTGTATCTGGAGTTGGATTAGCAATTGACAAGTCTCAGTTAAGTCTCTCATGTCCATGAATGCATCAATGCATCTTTCATCAGGTCATTCATAGAGGATTCAGTTGTACATGAAAGCATACTCCATCATACTGTCTGCACTTGCAGCTAGCTCCTGCACTGTGTGGAGGACTGTGCGAGAGACATCAACCTTCTCAAGTTGATGTTTACAGGGGCCCACTTAACAAAATACACTGGTAGATTATTTATTTTGGGGGTGGGTGTGGTAACTGATGCATGATGGGGGCTCAGTGAAGTCATATCCAGCTTGAATAGTGCTATATAAACCCCAAAGACCTGCCTTCGTTTTAATTGGAGAGAACATACAGCCATATACTATGATACTGAAAACAGTATTTTTTTTCAAGGTATCTCACTTGCCTTTATAAAATAGTTGCAATAATCTATCATGCTAATGTTCATATCAACACTAAACTCCTGCAAACTGTATGTCTTAATCCAGACCCAAATTATCAGAGTTAAGATGCATGATGTTCTAGAAGCTGCATTGTTATTACCAAAATATTAAATGTAATTCATGCTTGGCTATTCAGGAAAAATTAGACGTTAGGCTCCCTCAGAAGTTTTCACCAAAATATTAAATGTAATTCATACTTGGCTATTCAGGAAAAATTAGACGTTAGGCTCCCTCAGAAGTTTTCACAAGCAAAGCTCATTCAGGGGGGAGTCAGAACTTCCTTATAAAACACCCTGAGAATACAACAATTTGCTTCTGGAAATAAAGAGTTGTCTGAAGTGTTATGGGCAATTAATGTGGTCCAAAAGTATTGACCCAGTAATGATAAAATGATATTTCAAAACAGGACTGGTTACAATGAAACCAGACCAAAAGACCGAGCTGGTATTTATGAATGCTGACCTCTGCAACTAGTGTGCTTACACGGGGTGGGGTGGGGGGGGGGGGGGGGCGGTGGGAGAGGGGACAGGCCGGTCCTCACCCTGAAAATCAGATGCATAGACAAGGTTGAAAAACTGGGAAGGGGGGGGGGGGGGGGGGACTATAGCTACGTACACACCATCTTGACGTTCTCAGTACACACCCCCATCCCAATATACCTCACTGTTAGATTTATCTGGACCGATCCCAAAAAGACCTCTGTACACGAACCCATAAGTTAAAACTTAAATTCCTAGCTTAGCACTTTTATGTACATTTACAGGTGCTAAATATAGAATTTTTGTCTGATTTTTGGTCAATTTAAAGTCACTCATGTTCATATATTATTGAAACCACAATCCTGCTACCTAACATTAATTAAATTTAAATATTCTGCCACTCCTCCTCCATGATGGCCATGCAGATTATTGCTCCTCCTGCCCAGATCACATCAAATACAACTGAGCAGTAACTTATAATAACTACTAAATACATTAATCACAGGCATGATTTTGGTTTCAATAGCATAATTTTTCAATGCTCAGTTTTGGAGCGATACCAGTTCTACTAATTCAAAGATTTTGCACGACTTTCCGATCACCCTGTATATCCAGAAAGAATGAAGTGCTTTTGATCGATCCCACAGCCGGAAAAAGTTGTTTCTTGAATTCCCATCAGTTCTGGTTTTTGAAAATCAACTTGTTGCCAATATTAATGTTAATTAACCTTAATCACTTAATTGCAGTATACTTTCTTCCTGAAAGTGATTAGTATTATATGAAAAGTACAGAATGTTTTTATAATTACTGTACATTTTTTGCTGATGTGGAACACTCTGCATTATGGTGCAATATAGTCGACCAGATATAATGAATGCTTTAAGCTGGATAAATAATTTTCTAACACATCACTTAGAATGCATACCGGATAGGTATTAAGAGGCAGGCAACCATACCAAACACCATGGTTAATGAATTGAACGGTGTAACACAACATTTTTCACGGCAATTCAATTTCAATTTTCACAAATCAGGATATGTGTACAATGAATGAAGTGCTTGTATATATCTTCCCATGAATGGTCATGTATGATAATCTGTTCATCAAATCACAGGATATTTTTCTTTAAGTATCTGTGTGGGGGGAGGGGGGGTTGTTCGACCCTGGGACCCCATGGCTATGGCTTTGTATAATGATGCTTTAACAATTTTAATACCACCTGTGCTGTGTGATACTACATTTGTTGAGTTTTATTCTTCTAAACAAGAAATCACATGAAATGGTGAATCATTGTACCTCTTATTTTCTTGTGTAGGATATTACTTTTAAAAGGTGTGCGTGCTAACCACAAGGAGAAAAGCCGTGTTTGATGTCCTTCAAACCCCAAATCAATTTCTAATTCAACAGAAGACCCAGTCTAGTCCATTGGCAAGATCCTAAAAGGAAATTCCTGACTCTGATGTGACATCTCCCTGTACATGCATGTTAACTCTTTGAATGCCAAGTGCACATATTCATGACCGTAATTATCAGTGTCTTGTGTTGATTATAAAAATTGCTTTGACCATAGTACATGTACATACATGCAAGTCAAGGCAATGTACAGCTGACATGCATGTAAACATGTAAATGATATACATTTCAACCCATGTGTGGGAGGAGTAAACATCTTGCATATGTGTGTATTATAACCTAGCTCAAGTATATGTGGTTTAAATAACCCATATACAGATTATGAACTGGCAAAAAGGCTGGAGGAGTGAACTGGCATTTGAATTATGATGATTTGGGCTACTGTTTAAGGAGCACGCATCTTATTGAGAAGAAACAACCAAGCATATCACATGTACTTAAACGGTTACAAGTGCAGCAAGCATTTGCAAGCATCATGAAGCTTTTGTGGCTTATATTATGAATGTAAAGTCATTAATGTTTGAGTGTGTATAAACATTCACACATTAACTTTCCTGCATTCATGGCATACAAAGAGTTAAGGCGTGGTGACATAAAGGATCCAAACCATATTATACCGGGCAGTAACCTGTTACAAAAGAATGTGTACAGCACCAAAGGCTCATGCTGAAGATCAACATATAATCACATCATTCACATATGGTGCATTAATAAAAACTCTGCCGGGCTGATACGGAATATTGCACATTGGAATCATAGATGCTAGCAGGAGAGAATCTTATTTTAATTATAAAATTACTACTGTGTTTTGATATATGTACCTGCAATTAACCAATCAGATTGTGCAAATTGTGCATAGCTGTTGTCTAATTAGAGTTATAACCTACTTATAAATCATTGTAGAATAGTGGTGGAGGTACAGATCTGAGTTAAGTACCTCACCAATAACTCTCCTCCTTTACCTTCAATTAATAATTGTTGTGACTACCTTTTAAATGGCTACAGTACAGAAGTGCATTAACAATGATTCTCAATCCACAAGTGAATACTAGTGGATATATAACTTTAAATTGCCCAACTTCATAGTGCTTGAATGAATGAAGGCCAGGAAAACTGGGCATTGAGCGCACTCATGGACGATCTAAGAGGCAGGCACATGTATGCAACAAAGGTATGCATGATACAGGGTGTTTGCGAAAGAACGCGTACTTAGGCAAATAGTAACAATCCAATTAGATTATTATTAGTGGTCAAGTAACTGTATCAATACCCTCATGAATCAAACTATTCAAAGGCCTCCATTAACAAAGTTATTCAAGATTGCGGTTTACGATAATTGATAATAATAAGTAGCACAAGATCTGGATATGCGATGGAACAGCACTAATTTCAAGTTACTAGGTTCAATAGTAATTAAAACCATAAATTGCTGTAAAATTATTAAGGTGAAGCCCTTATGTCGTATATATTTGATTTGTAATGGATTATTTAATGATGCGTTATTAACACTCAAAGTTAATAAAAACGTAGTGGGTCATATAGCTTTTTCAAGTTAGATTTTTTGTTTTGAATATTAAAACGCCAATCAAATTTCATACTTTTTAAAAAATCTCATCAATGTCATTTTGCAGTTAATAAAATTTAAAAGTAGTTGTACATTGTTTTGACAATTAATTTAGTTAATTATAACCTATTTGATTTTATCTTTTGAACTGTAATAATGCCTCTCGTATTTGACTAAATGTGGTAATTGTGCGTTCATAAATTCATTTAGATTGGCAATCCTATTAAGGATTTATATTCATTTTAAAGCATTGCGTTCTTTTGCAAAGACCCTGTATATCACCCATCCAAATAATGCATGGCAAAAATGGGATTATTAATACCTAGTGAGATGATAATCATGTGTAACCCATCAAATTAAAACTGGTTCATTAAAAAGCGAGGTTACAGTCAGAACTGACATGTGTTTGTACTTTCCATTCGGTTTAGGACTCTGAGCTCTGAGAAAATGTGAGAGTGATTATAGCATCCAACTGGGCACAACACTTTTGCAGTCAGGGTGAGGTTAGTAAAGTCAGTATTCATCCAAATCCCAAACCTAGCTACTTTGGAAAAGGGAACAAGTACTGTCGGCTGCTCAAATAGCAAAGATTTGCCATAGCTGGCAAGCAGAACAAAGTTGATAAGCAGGAGTAAAGAAAGGCAACCCAGCACATGTACACTCACCATTCCACACCCACACACATTCACTGTATGAGTACATGTTCCATGGATCCACAAATCAAATTCAGTGATGCTGTTGTTACATATATGATCATACTTGCACCATCTACATACCATCACATTTACACAAATTGTCACACACACACACACACACACACACACACACACAAACACTATGCTTAAAACATGCAACACAGTCTAATTAGCACCACACACACTTGGCATGTTGATCCCTGTACAATAGTGTGTTCACATTCACTGAGGAGGATGCACAGAGAGGATGCCGGCACAGCTTAGAAGGGAGAGCTGGTCCAGCAGACGTCCGACTGCATAACCTAGAAGGGGTCGAGGAACTGAGTGCTGCCTCAAGCAATGTGAAGGACAGAGAAATGCCCTCCTGTCAGTATGTAATGACATGGAGATAGGGAATATGATCAATCCCATGGGCTCGATTCTTCCATCTTTGGTACACCTCATTTTCTTCACAATGACAAAAATGCCACATGTACTCATAAGACATGACCACATACACTATGCTCCCATGTGTGTGTGTGTGTGTGTGTGTGTGTGTGTGTGTGTGTGTGTGTGTGTGTGTGTGTGTGTGTGTGTGTGTGCCCATTAAAATATACAGGGTGATCGGAAAGTCGCGCAAAATCTTTGAATTAGTAGAACTGGTATAGCTCCAAAACTGAGCATTGAAAAATTATGGTATTGAAACCAAAATCTTGCCAGTGATTAATGTAAAGTTATTATTTAGTAGTTATTATAATTTACTGCTCAGTTATTTAAATGTTCAGTTTTGGAGTTATTTAATTTTGCGCACTTAAAAATCACCCTGTATATACTGCTCGGTTCACCCTTTATCTATGTTTGAAATGACATTCATCATACTGCAGAATTCCTATATGGAACCTACTCTCATAGGTTCCAATACTGCACGGGGCAGGAACCTCAACATGAGCGCGTGTATACTGCACTATATCAGCTGTGCACTATGCCAAACACAGAGGTTCTATTTAACACTGTACTACAACCACCTAGTAATACAATATTAGCTAAATGCCTCCCTGGAGTAATTCCCAGCGAGTAGACAGTTGGGTAAATCGTATTGTTTTTAATTTCTTTATCAATTAGTCCCATTACCAGCTGCATGGTCATCTAGACAGGAGAAACCTTAGCAAACGGCATAAAAGATAACTGATTGTCATGTTAGTGTCGCACACGATGGCAGGGTCCAGGGAGCAGCATGTATAAAGAGGGGACAGGTGTGACGTGTGGTCTAACCCCATGGGCACATCCCATCACATGTTCTCTGCAGGGGAGGAGCACATGGGAGTGGTCAGGAATGCCAGACCAAGTTTAGCATCCAGTGATCAAAATGGTGTGTTTGTGTCAGGGTGCAAGGGTCAGTGTGAGGTCTCCGTGTATATTGTGAAAATCCAATTTACAGCCGGAGCCATCAAATTTGAGTGTAGCAATAGCTCACACAGCTGACCAAAATTTGTTTAGAAGATATTGAAATCTTGTATGTATTTTGTGATTGCAATATAGTGAGGAAGGATGAGGAGGATGAGGAGGAGGAGGTGGTTGGAAACTTTAAGGAGGAATTATATCATGGACCTATTGAGGAGGGGTAAGAAGATGGAGGGTGATGTCTCACCAATGAGGGTGATGTAATAGCGAGGTGATATCAAAATGTGGAGGACCTTGGGTGTTAACATTAGAATATTGTTTTCTGCTCAACAGATCTAGGACACACAGAACTACCATGGGCATGCATGCAACCTGGAGGGCAAGCAGCAGGAGTGTGGGGATATACATGTAGAGAACTTGCAACTATGAGATGCCTCAGATTAAACTTAGGTACATGTACATGCATATTCAAATTTTCAAACACTCATGCACACATACATGACACAAACTTTCAGTTATACACATGCAAACAAATAAATGAACACTTAAAAGCGTCAACTGCATGCTTGATCAGTCTCCATTAATGATACTTTCTATAGTTATGGTGTGTTTTGCCTTGAGAGCTAGATGCAGCTAAACAACTGTCACAGTTGCAAGCAATAAAAATGTGGTCCTTTCCACCTCGCTAGGGGGTATTATAGGCTTAGGCGCAGAAATTTTGTCCGAAAAGTATTAGATTGCCCATGAATCTTACTGGGGTACACCCCCCACCCCCCCTCCCTTGACCGGCCATTGAATTACAAGAAG
This sequence comes from Eunapius fragilis, assembly GCA_963681505.1. Classification (NCBI taxonomy): domain Eukaryota; kingdom Metazoa; phylum Porifera; class Demospongiae; order Spongillida; family Spongillidae; genus Eunapius; species Eunapius fragilis. The sequence goes on from OY811985.1 coordinate 2,255,640, forward strand.
GTAAGTGGATATTCAACTAACCTCCTAGCTGTAGAGTCCAGCCGGTATGCTACTATGCAGAAATTTGAACATAAGAGCAGACCCAAGCGTGTGTGTAACCATACAATCTTTCGGGTGAGGTCAATTAAAGTAGCCTTATACTTCTTCCAATCCTGAAGAATTAGAAGGCCTTAAGGACCCGCTTTCGTTTTGATAACTTGCTTAATTATTCGTACTGATATGGGGGTATAGTTCCCGGAGGCCCCCCCCCCCACAACATCGATCACCTCAAATTCGACGTCACTATTTGCCGCTCGAAAAGAATACAGTTTACACTTCAAGCCACTGCCGTAAATACATGGATGCGCATCAAATAGAATAACAAACAGACGTACCATTACATGGGTTATGACCGTTATTGTAATTGTAGCAAGAGTGGCCCGATAAGGCCTACTGGTAGCGACACCTCGTTCATAGAATGCTGTAGGGCTGTATATATTCTTTAATCCTTTATTCCCCTGCACCTAGCTGTATACGGTCATGTCAGCCAGCTCGACCATGTACCACCGTCAAATAAAATTTTTCTCAGCATAACATACATGTATTCGATACACATATGATTTCTGGGCACGAGATCGCTGCGCTGCATGTCAATTGCTGCGCTGCGTCGTCTGTCGCTGCGCTGCGCGTGACCGACATTTGGCACTAATCACACCCCATAATAGCGTCTCTGAGCTGAAGATGCTGAGTTGTACACAAGTAAACTCCTATATGAATATATAGCAAGGTGTATGAACCATGGTAATAGTGTGATGTTAAAAGGGGTGAGAGTGAGGTATGTTAAGTAGGTTTTATAGAGATACGTAACGTGTATATTACTATATAGTGTCTGGTGGTTGCTGTTAATCTAGGCGTCTGTACGAGCGTGCATTGCTGCTGTAACCCCCTCCCTCCCTCCACCGTTACTTTTCTATTCATTAGTGCAGTGGATTAGCACTCAAATTTGTCTGACCGCATCGATCCAGGTGCCACGGGGGCGTAACAGTTCAGTCCCAGAACAAAGCTGGAAAAGATGTTCCTTAACCAGATAACCATGCAGATCAAGTATTCTTGTCACTGGAGGAGGGTGGCGGCAGAACACTGTATTGTTTGTTTTGTTTTGTTTTGTTTGTGAGCAAGATTAAGCTGTTTTGGCCTCCGCTCTGTGTGTGTGTGTGTTATTATACAGTCAGTAATGGTGAAAATTCATGGGTGCTACTGTCATTGCATGAGGAATGAAGCATGCATAATATATGATGATGTATATTTATGTAGCTAGTCAGCAATCAAGATCAAAGCGATGAGTTTAATAGCATTATTTTTAATAATAGTTTATTACTAAAATGGCTACGTTGTTGCTTCTGTGTGCGCTGTTTGCACTCCATGCGGTGCCAGGGAGCTGTGCGTAGTATCGCGACTGCCCGTTCTTTCCTTTCAGAAACACCAACCTCTCCCTCAGTGTGCGCGTGCAGGTAATGCTGATGCATGCACCCCGTACTGCAGCTAAATAGTAACAGTGCATGGACTTCCCGCTCTCTCCGGTCTGCCCCAACGCACAAAAGGACCTGGTGAGCAGAATAAGCTTCGAGGACAAGGTGCCTCAAATGTCTCATGGGGGCGCTGAGAACAACAGTAAGACCTAAGTGAGTAAGGAGCTTACACTACACTCTAGTACTCCCTTTATTTGCACATCGGAATTGACCTGTTTTCCCCCCTCCAAGGCCCTGCGCATCGATCCCTATCAGTGGGGTACTGAGTGTCTTAGCGGTGACGTTGGTGCCGGTCCAGCTACCTCCTTCCCCCAGGCACTAAGACTTGTAAGAGACCGTTTTTTTTTTTTTTTTTTGTTTTTTTTTTTTTTTTGTTTGTTTGCTTGTTTGTACTTTCACCACACCTGGTTTCCCTGCACACAGACGGCCACCTTCGACTATGACCTCCTCTACAGCGTTGCTAACGCTACCGCTACGGAGGTCAGAGCCAAGGTCAGTTGTGCGCTGCACGTGTGAATGAGTGCAGTCATGCCTTATACGGTAACTGTTGTAGAACAACAACGCCATGGCGCATGGCTCCACACTGGTCTGAACTGCTGGAGCCCAGTCATCAATATCCTTAGAGACCCTCGCTGGGGAAGAAACCAGGTAAGTAACCCTATTTTTTGTTTGCATGGTGCCTTTTTTCTGTGGTATTGAAGGAGCATTTGACTGGCTGTTTGTAATGTGCACGTGTCATCATGTCAATGTTTTGGATTTCTGCATTCCTGTAAATACCTTGTATGGGATTACCCCAGGAGACCTATGGTGAAGACCTTGGCTTTCTGGATACATGGCAAGAGCATTTGTGACTGGACTTCAAGGAGGTAGATTGTGTTCGTGTGTGTGTGCGTGTGTGTGTGTGTGTGTGTTTAAAAGGTTTATGCTGTCACATACTCCATTAGATAACCCAACATATGTCAAGGCCAATGCTGGGTGCAAGCACTTTGATGTCCACGGAGGTCCTGAGAGTATTCCTGTGTCTAGATACTCTTTCAATGCTGGGGTGAGAATACCACGCCCTCATTACATCACACATTCCCATCAGCACCACCCACCGTACAGGTAACCATGAGCAACTGGAGGATGACCTTCCTCCCCCAGTTCAAGGCCTGTGTGGAAGCAGGTGCCTGGAGCCTTATGTGCAGCTATAACAGGTCTGTCGTCATGTGATATCATATGATGTCACACTCCATTAAATATTCCTAACAGCGTCAACGGAATCCCGGCTTGTGCTAACAACCAGCTGTTGACTGAAATACTGTGAGATGAATGGAATTTTCCTGGTAAGTTATCTTAATGTGTATTATTAAAGCCCTCTCAAAAATAAAGTGTGCAGGAGTTCAGAGCAGTGTACATACTGAGGATTATGTTAAATTCACATCCTTCGTTCTGTGAGGTATATTGCTTAGTTGAGAGTAATGTTTTTTGTCATGATGAACCCTCATCTCATTCCAGTTCACATATGGGCAGCTACTGGCAACGGTAAAACTGAAGTCAGGACATACCCTTTGCCTACTACATGGTTTCTTGCCAATGCAAGAAGCTAGTGGACGAAAACTTATGAATGCCTGCTGTTCACCCTGTCAAGGACACTGTTTTCTGTAGACAGCACGAGAATTCAGAAGGCTGTGTCAATGGTCCATGAGTGTGGAACAACTGCACATTTCAGCATACACAAGCTGTCAACACTGTGGAACGAGAACACATTGAACTTGTGTTTTCACATGGCTGGACACAACCTCTGTATTGCCATAATGTGTATTGTTGCGTTAAGAACATTTGAAATGAATGTATTAACAGTTAATTGGATTAACGGTAGCTATGTCCGTAAAAGGATACCATCTGTTCGTCTACAGGTAGTATACGGTCCCGTTACAGGACGTTAACTGGCTCGATACTAACTGTAATCTACAGTACTACATCAAAATGTTTCCCGTCGGGCGTGTACCGAGTTGTTTTACACGTCTCGAATTAAGCCAGTAAACACCCCGTTGCAAATTGTACACACCCCTGTACCGAGATAAAACTTTTCGTTGTGTATCACGTGCCAAACGTTCGCTCCAGGGCTGTCAACAGATGGGAACAGTACGTCATTGAGTAGTGGTACAGGATGTAAACAGCCAATAGCAGACTGTATTAACATCCTGTACCTGACAGTAGAAACTGTATCGTTCCTATATGTAATTCCCATCGATGGCGTACCAGGCTGTGATACGATAATGTGCCGTCATGTAGAAATATACGGGCCTGTACCGACGCGATAACTTTTGGTTGTGTAGTAGTGTCTATTGTTTTAATCTGATGTATAAAAAGGCTTATTTGAAGGCTTCCTTATCTGTCTAGCCATGTACATGTGTTGCAACTATGAATATAATTGCAGTTGCAAGGGCTGAGAACTATAGGTGAAATGACAATAACTGCAACCTTATCCTTCTCCCATATAGCTACTCCTTGTATGAACCCAAATCTCATGCACTAATGGAGTATAATGGTGGTCTTGAAAAAGCTATTCTTAGAGATAGTGAGCTCCTAAGTGAAGTAAATGATGCCTTTTGTAAGTCTCATCCATTGCTAGCTCAAAAGGTTGTTACTAGATCTGCCCGTGCAGCAGTAAGTAAGATTGGGGCAGAGGCATTGGTTTCTAAAGCACATGTATCAATTCATGATACATGCAAAAGTGTGGTATTCACCTAACTTAAGCCAATCTCATGCACATTTCAAGTGCTTTGTCCATTGTACACACCACCAGCACTAGCAGCAGACTTTCTTGCCACCGCATGCCGCCAATAGTCTTGTACTTTTGCAAATCAACTTGTTATAGCTACCATAAGGTACTTCTACTCTCACATTTATGTAGTGAAAAAATCAGACATTCTGCCCACACTCATAACTTTGCAGACCCTGTCCACAGATATTACTCACCTGAAAACATATCCTTATCAGTCTACATTGTGCCATGTTATCCCAGATCTACATGCAGTCATGTAGTTCACTTCCTGAGTTCCCACACTATCCAGCTTTACTTCATGTAGGCTACACCTCCATGTTTAGATTGGAGCCTTTTCAAATTTGACCAATAAAATTTTAGCACATGCCGTTAATATGATGGAATTGGACCAATAGAAATATAGCACAGTCTGTACACGTGTTAAGGCTTTGCAGGCATAAAAGTCAGTCATGCACCCGCTGGATTATAGTGCACTTTGCAACAAGAGGTAAGAATTTAATAATATACTCTATGTGGATTCACGTGTAAACTTGCTTGAAAAAAGAATAAGGTAAAAAAATTTTAAATCATACTCTCTGTCTCTGTCACGTACATGTAGATGGCAGCTGAAGACCTTACGGGTTTTTTTAATCAAGAGGGGTAGGAGGAGGAAGAGGATGACATACATCCTCCGACTCCTCTCCCCTTCACCCCGCCACCTCCAGAAGCCCCACCACTCCTACCACCACCAGCAGCACTGCCCCCACCACCACTACCAGCAGCGCTACCCCTGCCGGCACCACCAGCACTACCCCCGCCGGCACCACCAGCACTACCCCCGCCGGCACCACCATGCAGCGCTGCCCCCGCCGGCACCACCAGCGCTGCCCCCGCCGGCTTTCCTGGCGGAACAACGAGCAGGGATAATCCCGCCACCACCACCACCAGCTGCGCTCCCGCCGGTACCACCGCTGCCTGTGCTCCCTCCCTGGCCTGCATGGCCACTGCCACCCTGGCAGAATGCAGCATGGCGGGGAGGCCGGGGAGGAGGACGTCCCCGCAGGCGACGAGGGCGCGGGCGAGGACAATTAACAATAAACACTACTAATTCATATAATTATAATTATTATTAAAGTTATTTGTTATTGCATTAAGAGATAAAGGGGATCGTCCAAATTATATATGCTCTTCCTACATTTCATCGACTACGGTGAAAAAAAAACCTATGAAACAAGTAAATAAAAACATTCTCTAACGAGAGAGTTGTTGGTATATAGGATTGACCAATGGTGGTGTAAAAAGCACAGAAACAAGAGTGACAGAAATTTTACTGGAGAAATAGACCTATATTTAGCACACAATATAACACACATGCCTGAGTAATGGGCTAAATATAGGCCTATTTCAAATTTCCAGTAAAATTTCTGTCACTCTTGTTTCTGTGCTTTTTACACCACCATTGGTCAATCCTATATACCAACAACTCTCTCGTTAGAGAATGTTTTTATTTACTTGTCATACAAAGATGTAAGTGTGCCTTAGCTTATAAGTGTGGGGTGATGCCATAATTGACTGAGGGACACTTTAATGCTTTTCCTCCACCATGCGCATGCTTCTGTACAATTAGTAGCTGGCTTTGGGCTCGTTCCAGACCATTCATAGTCAGACATGATAATTTATCCTGGGATCATTGAGTGCCCATTACCCTGTAGCAAAACATTAGTATTATTTTATGTGTGATTAATTAATACAATGATGTAATCACGTGATTTGGATAAGGAGATCCACATTGGGCTATTCTATTACATAATCATACACCCCTACAGATGACAATAAATGGTGTCCAGGGGTGTATTTATAAATATGTCCGGGGTGGGGGGGTTCACCACAGAAAAGGGATGTCCAGGGTAGATTGTTAGATTTCCCCTTGGGGGGGTGTCCAGGGTGGACGTGTGGGGGGTCTTCACCAACAGAAAAAGTGATGTCCAGGGTACATTGTTACATTTGTCCAGGGAGGGTGTCCAGGGTGGACTTGTGGGTTTGTCTTGGGGGGTCTTCACCAACAGAATAAGTGATGTCCAGGGTAAATTTTTGGATTTGTCCTTGGGGGGGGGGGGGGGTGTCCAGGGTGGAAGTGTGGGTTTGTCTTGGGGGGTCTTCACCAACAGAAAAAGTGATGTCCAGGGTAGATTGTTAGATTTGTCCAGGAAGGAGGGGGGGGGGGGGAGAGGGTGTCCAGGGGTTTGTCTTGGGGGGTATTCACCAACAGATTAATTCGCAAACTATTAATACCTGCACATTAATACAGTGTACATCTGCTTTTCCATATATCAGGCAACACATTTTTGTTTCCTTATGTATAGGACAGGTCACATCTTCAGGTAGGAGCAATGAAATTGTTCACATTATCCATAACGAATATATTGCTGTGCAAACTATTACTACCTGCACATTTTCCAGGCTGTTTCATACCAAACAATTCGATGCATGGGGAAGTGGGTATTAAAATCATAACGTCACTTGGATGGGTTACGTATAGTTAAATTGTTTTCCGAAGCTGGAGTTTCTGCTGGTGTGGCTGCAAAAGCTGTAAACATAAACACAATGAAATGAAGACATTGAAAAAGATCAATTATTAAGGGTGGCATTAAGTAAATAAACTTTGATACAAATCACATCTTTCAATTGTAGTTCCCGTAAGGAACACAGTTAAGTGTTGAAATTTATTTTGTAGGTAAGCTTACCCCATAATAGTACAAGTGGTTGGAAAGATTTACACATATGTTGAGGTGTCGTGCAGTTTTGAATTCAGACAAATGAGTTTGACTTAAGGGTTCACATTTACATTTTTAATGAGAGGTCCCTGGCTATCCAATAAACTATTCTGGATTACAAAAATCCAAGAAATGTCGATAGGCTTAAAATTGGAAGCCATTTTAACCCCATTGTTATGATTTCTCGGTATGTCATATAATATTTGTGTTTGTAAACACTGTACATAACTTAAATATAAAAACATGATTTATGATACAATAATACAAAGTCGAGTTAACGCTTTAATACCAATGACTTTTTTATTCATGGATACATATATTACCCACAGAGAAGTACATGTAGATAGTTCAAAGGACACTGTTGTTCACACTGATAATATCATTTGTATAACCCGTTCTGGTCATGACTTTATTGTATTTATCATTTTTGAAAGTGAAACAGTATTTCGATGTTTCAATGAACTTATATACATTATGACATTGCCTTCTTTGGATTCCTTTTTTCGTAATCCCAGTACTGGTAAATTAAAAGATGAAACAATATTAGTTGTGGATAATGGACCATCTGAGCAGCCTTCTAGCCCAATGGAACAAATGCTTTTAGCTAGACTGTTGAAGTTTCTTAAACTAAAAAAAATTGTTCAAGTGTCATTTGGTGAGTTCCATAGGTATTCTGTTGAAAGAGTAAATTCAATAGAAAATTTTGCGTTGTCTCGACATGGACCTTTTGATAGTCACTTGGTACATAAAATTTCATCTACTAGCAGTAAGGAACATAGGGAGAACATGGAAGCCATGGCTAAAGAAGTGCAGGAATGTTTGAATGCCTGCCAGTATTCGAAAAAAAACCCTTGCAATGTTTCAGAGGCATTCCAGTAGAAAACTTTATAATTAATGATGATGAAAATCTGAAGACATTTTTGTCACTGATAGAGGAAAGAAAGATGCTAACTCCACTATCATATTGTAATTACAGCCCTGTAAAGAACTCACTATTTGATAATTTAACAATAACATGGAATTTAGATGTCTCCTTCACTGGTTCATATATTGAAGATAATAATTGGGTGAGGAATAAGCATAAAAATATTAATTTGTCTCATGTTGATAAGTATACTACATGTCTTGTATCCAGTGATGCAGGAGCAGAAACATGTTTAGTTACAAAGATAGAATCATTACCAGATTACATGAGGTGGATTCGAATGTGTGAAATGCATTATATGGCACTTAGTGAAATAGTGAAATTAGTATTAAATCATTCAAAATCCTCCAACAGATATAGTGCTACTTATTGCTTTGGTGGCATGGGTGAAACTGAATGAAGTAAGTGAATATTTTTCAAATAAAGACACTGAAATAATGAGTTGCCTGGACAATGACATTCTGCGTGAGACATGGAAGTCTCATCCATTATATTGTAAACATAATAAGAACCGGTCAGTTGATCTATGTAGACAAAATCAAATACCATTACCTTATGGATACGACTTAAAGCACAACTTGGTTAAACTAATTGCAGAAAAGAGTGGGCGCACCAACACCACCTGTTGCAATTTTATATAGTGGAAGTTTAACAAATGTTCCCACTACCACATGGAAACTTGCTAAATAATCAGGGGACAATTGCGATCTATCTTGCACTTTAAAGGCCTACCATGTTTTGGAACAAAGGATGAACTGATAATTCGTGTGTGTCTTCTAAAAAATAATCAAGTATCTGCACTGTTTGCTAGGGAGGAACAGCAACTTAAAGATCTAATTAAAATCATTTATGACCTTATTCACTGTCAAAGGTTGCTTGATATAAGGAATCATGTAGTCACAAAACGAACTTACCCATCTAGAGAGAATAAGAATTGTGTACCTCTGCCCCAGCATATAAATACAGCAACTGATTTATGCCACTTATTTGACCCACCCACTTATTTAATTCGTAGATATCATTCATGACCAGAGATCACAAACAGTAAAGCAATCATTTTCCATTCCCTGTGATACACCAAGCACTACAGATAAAGTGAATTCAAAAGATACTAGAAATCTAGTGTGCCTTGTTGGAAGCGAAATCAAAGGTAAGTGGAGTGTTGATGAGGTAGGGGGTTCAGGATGGAAACCAGGCTGGTATACAGCATTTGTTGAGGGATACGATGAAGGTGATGATGAAATTAGTTTCATATCCTTGTGAACCAGGATGTGTGTATAAGCCACCTCAACTAGAAGCTGATACAATTCGTCTTGTCAAATCTCCGATTTGAGTAAATCAGGTAAAGCATTTTAATAAATGTTTGTTAGAGACACTGTAGTGAAGTAAATTGGTAATCATATGGCTCAAAACTGGTTTGTATAATTTATATTGGGGCAGTGTAATAAATTGATTTTCCATGAACTGCAAGGAACCTTTATCAAATGGTCATCCATCATATAGTTAGGCACTGAATTTATAATCAGCCATACATTGAAATGTGAGCGTTATTTTATTTTTTGTCCTGAAAATGTATCACAAGGTTGAATTTGCTGGACTTGTTCCCAACCATTCATATTTATAACATAGTGCCAGGAGTAAATGTAAGATTGTTTCATTACGAGTGCCTGGAAAAGTGGAAAGAAACATTTTACCAAAACACCACATGTTTTTATATTGACTTTAGTAAGTTACTTATGTCTATATAATTGAATGTGTTCTATCATTATTAATCAATTACATTTTGGTTTATCTACATAATGCTTGGTGCATGCTTAGAATAGCTTATATGTTCATGTAATTGCATTTTTGTTTATACCTCTTCATCAGGTGGCGTCTATATACATGAACATTTTTATCAAGCTGAATATAACTTTTACACTGTAACATCACTGCACATGTTTTGGATTCCATTTCTGCGTCATATTTGCTGATTTTTTTTGTCATTTACGGGTATTTTATGTAGTATAATTCTATTTTTCACCACACATGAAACTAATTGTTGAAGTGGTTCAGTTGCACTTATATGAAGTCAGAACACATCATTTCAGTAATATACTTGTTTAATACGATATTGCATTATTATTTTAGCCAGCATTTTCATATTTCATCTTAAAACAGAAAGATATTTTTAAATGGTGAATCTGGTGAGAGAAACAGGGAGGATGGAAATATGTAAGCATGTAAGCATGCTTTAACAGTACAAGAGTGGCAGAATAGAATGTGAACAGTATACATGTAATTATTACACATGTTGTCCAAGGTAGCTAAGGTCATACACTAAGACGATAGGCTACATAGGGATACTTCACAAATGATGGGTAGAACGTTTGGTTCCTGGGTGCTTTAAAATAAATTGTCCCTTGTCCCACTAAGAGTAGTGTCCAGCGGGCCTGAAATGCTGGGGGTAGTATAAAGTATGTTGTCCAGGGATATCTTATATATTTTCCCATGGGGGGATAGTGTCCAGGGGACTTTTCATGTCATTGTCCCGTGTGCATGTGTTATTGACATTCAAACGAAATAGTGGTTCATGATCAATTTACATGCAGAGCGATAATGTATTCATAGCTTATCCGCCATTTTGACGGGCAACAATGTACAGGGTACGCAGTGGTAAAAAGTATAGTCTCCAGGGTACCTATAAAGTACCTTAAATATTATTGTCCCAGGGGGTAGTGGATGATAGGGACATTGTCCAGGGGTTAAACATAATCGACCCAAGGGATGGTGATAGGTAGAAAATATAGTGTCCAGGGTACCTTAAACATTATTGTCCTGGGGGGGAGAGGGGGGTAGTCGATGATTGGTACAAAGTATAGTGTGAAATAATATTGTCCCAGGGGGTAGTGGATGATGGGAACTATGTCCAGGTGTCTTAAGCATTATTGTCTCAGAGGCTAGGGTAGTGGATGATAGGTAAAAGTATAATGTCCAGGGTACGTTAAATGTTATTGTCCCAAGGAGGTAGTGGATGATGGGGACAGTGTCCAGGGGTCTTAAACATTATTGTTCCAGGGGGTAGTGGATGAAGTATAGTGTCCAGGGTACCTTAAACAGTATTGTCCCAGAGGGTAGTGGATGTGTCCAGGGGTCTTAAACATTATTGTCCCAGGGGGTAGTGGATGATGGGGACAGTGTCCAGGGGTCTTAAACATTATTGTCCCAGGGGGTAATGTGAAGTATAGTGTCCAGGGTACCTTAAACAGTATTGTCCCTGGGGGTAGTGGATGATAGGTAAAAAGTATAGTGTCCAGGGTACGTTCAATATTATTGTCCCAAGGGGGTAGCGGATGATGGGAAGGGTGTCCAGGGTACCTTAAATATTATTGTCCCAGGGGGTAGTGGATGATGTAGTGTCCAGGGTATCTTAAACATTATTGTTCCAGGGGGTAGAGGATGACAGGTACATCATATCGTGTCCTGGGTATGTAAAATATTATTGTCCCAAGAGGGTAGTGGATGATGGGAAGTGTCCAGAGTACCTTAACCCGGGGGGGGGGGGGGGGGGGGTGGGGGGGGCGGGGGGGGGGTATAGTATCCAAGGGGTAATGTTATACATGTCTAGTGAATGTGTCCAGGGGGTTGCTAAAATTTTGTCCCGGGGGGACTCCTGATTATCCTTTGTCCCGGGGGAGCATTAACGAATCTATTGTCATCTGTAGGGGTGTACGATTAAATAATGAAATAGCCCATTGGACCCTGGTATAGCAATGGCTTTGGAAGCCTCTACCCAGGTTTCTACAGAACACGTCTCAGCTGTTAGCGTTAAACTTCCGCCATTTTGGTGGTCGGACCCACAACAGTGGTTTGCCCAGGTTGAAGCCCAATGTCAGGCGCGCGGTACTTCGGCACAGAGGACAAAATTCGATCCCGTGGTTGCCTCGCTTTCGCCAGAGGTCGCTGCTGAGGTACATGACCTAATCCTTACTCCTCCAGACACACGGCCATACGACGAGTTAAACTTTTAATACGTCAGCAGCTGGTGCGGAGAACTGCTCAGTCAGAACGCCGTCGTTTTCAACAGTTGCTGAGCGGTTAGGACCTCGAGAACCTTACTCCCTCGCGCCTCTTACGGAATTTGCGACAGTTGAGAGGGGAGACAACCCGAGACGCGGAGGACCCCATATTTCGCGAATTGTTTCTCTGGAAGCTGCCGGCGAATATTCGCGTGACGTTGGCATCTTTAATTTCGAAACTACCCTTTCACTAGAAGACTTGGCAGAACGGGCTGAACGTATGCAGAAGCTAGTTATCCATGGCAGCTGTGACGTCGCTGGAGGAGGTGTCACGTGGTGAAGTGAACCAATTGCGGTCTAATGTTGCTGACCTGAAGAAACTCCTTCAGACTTTTGCTGCCACATCCCGGAAGAAGGCTTCATCATCATAGGAACGTAAAGGACCCACCGGCTCTACTGACTCTGTTCCTAACCTTTGCTAGTATCATTACCGTTTTGGTGAGGCTGCTCGAAAGTGCAAGCCTCCGTGCTCACAAGCGGGAAACTTCAGGGCCAGATGCTGATGGCGACGAGCAAACCTGGCCCATTCTTTTCTTGTTGCCTATTTTTTGTTATTGACCGTATTACCGGTACCCATTTTCTGGTAGATACTGGGGCTGAGGTCAGCGTCATACCACCCTCACCTGCAGATCGTGTTAGACAGCAAGGTGGTTTAGTGTTGCGGGCAGCCAATATATGATTCCATTATAAATACATTTGGTACCCGCTCTTACACGCTAGACCTGGGACTACAACACCAGTTTCCATGGGTTTTCATTGTGGTTGCAGTTAAATGGCCGATTCTTGGAATGGATTTTCTGCGACATTATGAATTCTTAGTCGATGTCACACATCAGAGGCTACTGCATACCCCTTCTCAATCTCTGGTACAAGGAGTGACATGCAGTGACCAGTCCATGCAACTTACATTGCTATCATCTGAACCCATGAACAGGTATGAAGCTGTGTTGAAGATTTTTCCATCGGTGGTATGACCCCTGGCCGGCCAAGTCCCAGTGAAGCACAATGTGACCCATCACATCACCACTAAAGGTCCTCCAGTTCATGCACGCACTCGTCGTCTTCCCCCAAGAACGGTTGACTATTGCACATCATGAGTTTGATCACATGCTCAAACTTGGTATTGACCCTTCTCAAGTGCTTGGTCATCTCTGCATATGGTTCCCAAGAAGACTCCTGGAGATTGGCGTCCCTGCGGTGACTATCGTGCTTTGAACAATGCCACCGTTCCAGACCATTATCCAATATCACACATCCAAGATTTTGCAAGCACACTCCACTATCTTTTCGAAGCTTAACCTGGTTCGAGCCTACATGTATAACCTGATCCCAGTAGAACCAGATGACATTCCCAAGACGGCAGTGACTACACCATTTGGATTATTTGAATTTGTGCGCATGACTTTTGGTTTACATAATGCAGGACAAACGTTCCAGCGTTTTATTGATGAGGTGTTACATGGCCTACACTTCACTTGTGCATATGTGGATGATGTCCTCATTGCGAGTGGATCTCCAGAGGAACACGAGGACCACCTGCGTCATATGTTACAGTGCTTCCATGACCATGGCATTGTCATTAACCCAGCAAAGTGTAAATTTGGTGCTAGTGAACTGGAATTTCTAGGGCACAAGGTGGACAAGCATGGCATGCATCCTTTGGATGAGCGAGTTGCAGCAGTTTGAAACTTTCCACGCCCTACAACGTGTCACAAACTCCGAGAGTTTTTAGGGCTTGTCAACTTCTACCATCGTTTCATACCCCATTGTGCTGTGATCCTCCAACCACTGCATTCCTTATTATCGTCCAAGCAAGGCGAGGATCATGCTTTACACTGGACCACTGAAGCTGATACGGCTTTTTCATCAACCAAAGAAGCTTTGGCACACGCCTCATTATTGTTCCACCCCAAACCTAATGCTCCAATTTCTATCATGACAGACGCTTCTGAAATGGCTGTAGGAGCTGTTTTGCAGCAGCGCTTAGACACTGGATGGTGTCCAATTGCCTATTTTTCAACAGCAGAGACCATCCCCTTTGTCAGATAGAGCGCAACTGAAATAGAAAATGGTTGTTGCCAGCAGCCATATGCGCAGTACAAGTGAACGAAGTGATGCCATTGCAATCAAACGGATCGCACAATGAATTGTGCTAGGATAATGTGCATGCGCTTTTATACTCTTACACGTTACAGTACCTTTGATTAGGAACTCCTGGCAGTCTACTTAGCAATCAAACATTTCCGTCATTTTGTGGAAGGACGTACAATCCACATCCTCACTGATCACGAGCCTTTGACATTTGCTTTGGTTTCACAGTCCTCCAGTCATTCTCCGCGTCAAACTCAGCAGCTGGATTTTATTGCACAGTTCACCTCAGAGATACGACATATTAAGGGCACAGACAACTCAGTAGCTGATGCCCTATCAAGAATAGATATTGATGCATTGTCAGTCACAAGAGTGGAAGGCATAGATTTTGAACGTATGGCAGCAGCTCAACAGCAAGATCCAGAGATCAAACACCTACTTGCATGTACAGGTTCCCAGCCATGCTCTTTTTGCATTGAGCCCATTCCACGTCAGTCATCAACCACCACCCTACTTTGTGATGTCACCACTGGGGTTCCTCGACCATTAGTGCCTAGCAATTTCCTGCAGGAAGTTTTTTGTGTGTTGCACTCATTATCTCATCCTGGCATACGTGCTACACAACGGCTCATTGTCGCTTGTTTTGTCTGGCCACATGTCAACACAGATGTCAGAAATTGGGCACGATCATATCTCCAGTGCCAAAGATCCAAAGTGCAGCGACACACATCCGCCTTCAGTGGCACGTTTGTTGCACCTGATGTACGATTTGATCACGTACATATGGATATTGTGGGACCCCTTAATGAGCGTGGGGTGGAGAACAGATGATGTGATGTGGAGAATATTGTCACAATCCAAAATCAATTAATTGTTATTGTTATTGGAAAAAGACAACAAAAAAAAATCCAGATGCTGGGAAAAAGTACTTAATACAATGCTGAGTTGTCTGAGGTTCTCCCAGAACTTAGCATTGAACACTGAAACGAAACAAACTGAAACATGCCCATACTTAATGGTTTTTGCATTGAACTTTTTGGTTCAGTTACTGAGCAATAGCAGAACATTATATACCATACTGAGACATATTATTTCAGTGAAAAGCACTTGCGAAGTTCCCAAAGGCATCGTCTGCTACTGGACACATGTTCAAAGACATTAAGGAAGAAGTGTAAGATGAAAAAAAGATGTACTTTCAGGTGCTAACCAGCTATATATTTCTGGTGATACATTTTCCCTGACCTGTGAAATATCTATATCATTGAATGGTGAAATTTTGTTTCTGGGAACATGATATGTGTACTTTTTACTATATTTCTATATCGCTACTATGAGCAGTATTGTATTGTAGTACCTTCTAGAAATGATTTATGTATGCAGTATGTGTGGAAGTTACTCCTTATATTTTGGTTGCAGTTGCATGTTTAGTACGATCAGTAAAGCAAATATGAGCATGAGTTCAACCATCATAGCGACAAGTTTATGCGTGTACGTCAAAATGAATGTACTAAATTCACTGCGACCGTTTTTATATCACTCTCATATTATTTGCATTACCAAATAGCTTAAAATAACGCAGCGCAGATTTTTAACCATTTATAATGACTAATAATAAAGCCGTACAAATGATCGATACATCTAATTTGCCGTGTGCATAAATTTGGACATCCAAAAAGCTAGGGGTTGGTCCCTAAATTTCAGACCGCAAGACATAAGGATAGTTGTTAGGTGGGCCGAGTATTATCTCAGCTCTTTGTAGACTACATTTTAAAAGAACAGTCATCTGAGGGCAACCAATGAGGTTAATGTTCACCAAAACATCACATGCATTGGAAGCTCTTTCTCTATGTGCCTAATACAGCAGTCCCTTTGAGAGAGGCAATGAAATGATGGTGACAGTGTGCCCAACATTATAATCTGATTTGAACTCATTGACCCACAATTAAGTGCTCCCAAATGTGCACACTGTAGTAAACGAAGTACAGGTCTCATTATGCCCAACACAGTTAATGTTGTCAAACATGTCTAAGACGCTTCCATGCTCAGTAGAGCTGTTTGAGGACACCTATGAATACCAATATTCTGTACAAACAACTACTGTATGCCAGTCCTTCACTACCATTAGCTAACGACTAATTGTTTCTTTTAAATGTTTCTGACCAATGACATTTTTATTCATGCCAAATACTATGAACTTTTCCCTTCTGTACACCCTATAATTTAGTTTGAAAATAATACTAACAAGATGAATCCTTACTGGCTACATCTTTGTTAACTGGAGCTAAAACTTATCTCTGTCAACTAGGGACCTACTGATCATCAGTGTAATGGAATCTCAGAATCTCAGAGATGTGTAAATGGCTACTTCTTGCACTCAATGATGTAACGGACTTTCCAGCATTGTAGTTTCTGAACTACACTTGCAAATGTAACATTATGTACACTTAATGAGTGTATTTAAGCATAACTTTCAGTAATGCAAATGTCTTTTTTTTTTTGTATCTATATGCAACTCTCACAGCTGGATTTTTTTTTACATATCATTTATTTATCTGTTAATGTAAATTATTATTATTTGAATAATCGATAAAAAACGATAATTAAAAAAAATTAAATAAAAAATAAATCATTATATAATTCACATGTATCCATTGCACATTGAACTTTAAAATTAAAATTCATAACGTTTATTGATGTTGCAGGTAAGAACTACTGTGTTTGTGCACAATTAAATGTATTGTTGTATCTTCTCTGCTCAGAAATGCAATTTTCTAATTATGTCAGCCTATTGAAACAAAGGGTGCTATAGTTGTGTGCCCAACTACCAAGCCTATACATGCAAGATTTGCTCTGCAGCAAGGATACTGCAGTCCAATCGGATTGCAGCATTTCAGGTTGACATGTGATTGTGTCCTAAATAGCTTATATCTAGCTCAATGACCAACCTGGTTAACACATACAACATTCATGTTGGTGTTATATAACTCTCCAGAACAACAGCAGGAGATGTTGTCAGGTCGTGTAGTATTTGACGGATGGCGAATGATATCTCTTTCTTTACATAACACACGCAGAAATATCGAGACGAATCACGTGATCATATATTATTACACACAGTTATTACTAATGTCTACCTTATGTCACATCTCCCCTTCTCAGTAACGATTTGGTGGCTTGATGCTAGTTCCAGTTCAAGTCCTAGTCATGATGGGGCTCTGAATGGTGATAGGCTCTTTTCCAATCTTGATTGTTTTGGGTTCTGAGCTGTCATCTTGTATCTCCTCAGTATTCCCATCATTATCATCTTCTTCCTTTTCTTGTTCTCTTGGAATTGGTTTTAAATGTGAGCGATTTCTCTTCACTTGACCAGGTGGGATGTCCACAGAGTAGGACCTTGGGGTATTAGCTTGGCCTCTAATTTGTCCCTTGACCATCTCGTCTCCTGTTGCGACCCACACATCTTCCTCATCCTCCAATGTACTTTGCAGATGTGTTCTGTGTCGATGGTCATAACCGCTTGCCTGTTTCCTCTTGAACACTTTTTCCTTTTTGCAAAATGACGGTAGATAGGGCCACTTTGGGATAAGTTGTGTATCTGTCACAGGCAGTTGTCTGCAATCGCCTTCCCATCAGTAGTTTGGCTGGGCTGAGATTACACCATGGTAGAGGTGCTGCACGATAGTTCAGGAGAGCCACCCAAGGATCTTCTGCCTGCTTGAGATGTTTCTTCACTGTCTGTACAGCATGCTCAGCCTGGCCGTTACTCTGCGGGTAATGTGGACTACTAGTTATGTGGTTTGAAGCCATATTGCCTTGCAAATTGTTTCATCTCATACTGTGGGCCATTGTCGCTGATCATTATCTCAGGTATCCCATACCTTGCAAATATTGACTTCAGAACTATTGTTACAAAACTTGAGGAAGTAGTAGTCAGTTTTGATATCTCCACAATTCTTGAGAAGTAATCCACCACCAACATCAAGGTACTACCACCTGACACGAACAGATCTGATCCTACTTTTAGCCATGGGTAATCAGGCTGCAGCAATGCAATCATTGGTTCCTTTGAGCAGAGTGCTTCCTTGGCGCACACCTGGCACTGTTTAACTTGTTCCTCCACCTGTTTCATAATCCCTGGCCACCACACTGCACTCTGGGCTCTGAGTTTGCACCTCTGGATACCTAGGTGTCCTTGGTGGATTCTTCAGTAATGCAAATGTCTTCTTTTTTTTGTATCTCTCACAGCTGGATTTTTTGTCTTACATATCATGATATAATTCACATGTATCTATCGCACATTGAACTTTTAAATTAATATTCAGGATATTATCATGACCAGCATAACATTTATTGATGTTGCAGGTAAGAACTACTGTGTTTGTGCCCAATTAAATGTATTGTTGTATCTTCTCTGCTCAGAAATGCCATTTTCTAATTATGTCAGCCTATTGAAACAAAGAGTGCTATAGTTGTGTGCCCAACTACCAAGCCTATACATGCAAGATTTGCTCTGCAGCAAGGATACTGCAGTCCAATCGGATTGCAGCATTTCAGGTTGACATGTGATTGTGTCCTAAATAGCTTACATCTAGCTCAATAACCAACCTGGTTAACACATACAACATTCATGTTGGTGTTATATAACTCTCCAGAACAACAACAGCAGATGTTGTCAGGTCACACCCCAAATATTGCTTTCCCATATTTACTCTCTTAAATCAGATGGTGGTTATGCGCCTAATCTTATAAAAGCAGATTGTGGTGACTTCCTCATTATCTTACACAAGTCCATCAAAGATCTTATGATAAATGCAAGTACAGTCACAAACAGCACACACATGCACCCACACACATGCACACACACACGTATGCGCTACACAGATGCACCACTCATATGTATAAATTACAATGCAACGTAGAACTGTGTTAGTTTTTCAGGACTGAGTAGGAGACACTTATGGGGGAATGGCACCCCTTCCCTTACCCCCGCCAATCAACCAGTAGTATAAAGGGTCAATGCATTCATCTGAAGATAAACCACCGGTAATACATTAACTGTTCATCCACTACACCAGCCCTGGATACAAACACATGGAACATACTATCATGTTTGGTTTGTATCAGCCCTTTATTTATGAGGAAGTCCCAAGACTCAAACGAAGTGCAGTGGATATGGGAAAGGCACCAATGTAGGTTACTACCATACTCTCCAGGCTGTGTAGTTATTAAAATTAAGGAGGAGGGGGAGGGGTGGATGACGTTGTGTTTACCAGCTTCCTGGTACACATGATCCACAGGTGTGATTGGGTAACCACCAGCACCTTTGAAGTAAAAAATGGATTTTGTAGTAGTGGTAATTACATCATCTCTCCCTTAAAACCACAGCTTGACCTTAGAAGACCAATCAGATATGAAATAGCCTTGCATCAGGCACACATACACATTACCTTGCTATTGCAACTTTCAATGTTCTCCTCAAGCAGTTCCAGGGAATTCATGAGGTACATCACCACCATATTTGGTTGGTGTGCTTTGGAATATGGAGGCATGTGTACTACAATATGCCAGACAACATGAAACTTTAGTAAGCTCCAAAATAAGGTAAGGGGGTCTATGCAGATATTTCTTCCTGTAAGGGCAACCATAAGTGCCATAAAATATTTGAGATAAGAATTAATATTGATCCAAACACATAAATAACATATGCAATGTGAACAAAAAAAATCATAGTGCCATCAGACACATACCAGAATGTGAACAAGTACAATACAAACGGCAGCACATGTACGTTCATTGTCAGAATCAAAAACATTTCACTGTGTTAACATAAGCACAGCTAATTGGGCCTGGCACTTGGTAAGCAGAACTCTCAGGGAGGTCTCTGTTACTTTGATCACCAGCTAAACCACTATGGAGAGGTGGTGTGTTGGGACTTCTTACAACCACATAGCTGTCGCTCTCCTCTTCTACAGCATGGTCAGTAGCCAACTTCTTGTGGAGCTGTTGATTGATGTAGAGTTGCTCAGGACTTTCTTGTCCAATATCCGACCGAGACCAGCGACCTGATATCTCATGCTTGTACCCTCCACTGTGAGATACCACATGCTGTCTGGAGGCAACCAGTTCATACCCTTCCTCTGTGGCGAGCTGTTGAGCAGTTAAGCTTGCACTGATGGTGTATGTGCACCTGCTTCCAGAGTTTGAGTGGTCCGGGGACGAGGACTGAAGTTGAGTTCTAAACTGCCTAGGGTATCCAACTGCCGATCCAATTTCTTCATAAATGTCATCTGACAACCGGCCAGTTTTTGAAGACTGCAGATTACAGTACAAGGTCTCGGAGGTATCCTCCAGTGGCAGAGTTAGTGGGGAGACCAGCATGCAGCCGCGTCTGGCATTCAGAGTCACCACCTCTCTGTCACTGCTGACAGGGGTGCTGTACAGGGGTGCACGCGGTCTGTCGTACGTCACGTCAACCTCACTCAACACCGGTTGCTCGCGAGAGGCAATGCTGTGTCTGTGGGGGCCACAAGAAAACCTAGAGGTGTCTGTGCTATGGCAATCGGGATGGAGCTGATGTGCCTGCTTAAGTACTTCATCTTCCTCCTTGCACTTAGGGGCATTTTGCTTTGGCTGCTGGAGTCTAGCCGGAGGACATTGCTCTACTGCAGAGCCGTTCCTGCTGTGCAGCATCTGGGAAACATTTTCATACACCGGAGAACCTGTGCAATCAGACAAGACATTGCTTGCCTCCGCAGAGGGACCGATGCCATGTGCGTAAGACACGCCGTCTCTTTGTGGGGTACGTGCCTCACCCGGTAAGGTTGAGGGAGGGTTTGAAGAGTGGGCCAAGTTGCAGGCAGAGGAGAGGTGTGAGCCTGGGTCCCCTTTCACGTAATCTGGGTGATCAATCTCCTCGTAGTGATGGCGAGCTCGTTTTGCCTGTCGTAACGACCCTGGGGAAGACACCTCTGTCTTGAGAAGCTGTGTGTAGGGGGACTGCATCGGCCTCAGCTCAGGTAAGGAATAGGAGGGGTGAAATGGTCTTGCAAGCTGATCGTATGTCCCTTCTGCCCGGGCTTGGGGAGCAGAGTGGGGCACATAGCCGCAATTGCTCACCGTGCCTTGAGAAAAGAGGGTGGTGTGGTGATCTGGAGAGGATGCGTTGCTAGGTTGAGTAGTGGTGGGTGAGTATGCATCTTGGGACTTGGTCACTTCTTGCGTGGGTGATTGTTGATGTGATGCCTTTTGTCCAAAATGTGCACCAGTTATAATAGTAACAGCTGAGGTAAGCTTTGTGAGAACTGATGGGGTCAGTTGGAACAGATATGCTCCAACTCCAAACGGGCCTCTCCTTCCTGATGTGAAGCTGAAGTTAGCGTCTCGACAACTGAAGTCACGTATGGCATTGTATGGCCAGGTACCAATGGTTTTCCCATTAGGTGCACATACAGTAATGGTGGTAACAGAAAGGTAGATTAGACAGTCTCCTCCACGGAAGTCTCCGATGTGACATATGGCAGTAACTAGGAAACCTAAGAATGTGATAAACGCCCATCAAATAAATTTGTAACGCAGCCGCCAATATTAATCAGCCGCTATGTATAAAGTTGCTGAGACGGTAACTACACGTTTTACAGACAAGCACTTCGTTTTGTCTGAAAAGGATTGCTCTGTTTCTGCGCTTTGTGCGTAGTGCACTCAAATACATTGCACAAGAGCATTCGAGCATACGTGTACGCGCTATTTAAAAACGCGCATATTATGTCGAAGTTCTGTAATATGTAACAAATTTCAGGAATGCGATGCACATGGTTGCCAATGATACTTACCGGAATCTGAACTACAAAAACAGGTACTTCCTCCTTGCTTAGACATCTTTAAACTGAAACTATGAGTCAAAGGGATTGGTAGGTTTAATTTCGCGCTTCCTCTTTATATCCATCATAATGGGTGGTGGCTAATCATGACGTATTTCCGCTCAGTCTTTACGAAGGCTTTGATGTTAAAGTGTTTCCATGGTTTCCTCCTCTGGGTAAAACCACATTAACGCGGCTGAGAAAACCACCAACATCTCATGGCTGCAGAAATAGATACTAGTGGCTGTGAATATTTGCCGCAGTGCGGTGCCACCTGGGTCTGTAAAGAACACGATGTGTACTGTACTACTAATTCATGTACATCACATGAGAACTTAATTTGAAGCAAAACAGTTTTACATGGCAGGCACTAGATTGCAATTACCAACCCATACCCCCCCACCCGTACCCCCTTTATTCATAAGTGTAGAGGATTGAAAAGCCAGTTGGGCTATAAGAAATGTGTCAGCTCTCTTAATACATCATGACACTACAATGATGCCTGCATCCTACATGGTGGCAGACCATTATTTAATGTATATGTATCAAAAGTTTAAAGTGTAGATCATGTGGTTTGTGTGAAGTGGTTTACTCTACTTTCCATCAGGAGCATTGATGTGTCTGCTTCACAGGGGCACTTATTTGGTCCCTTTATGACTAGTGTACACAGAGCCAAGTGTAGTGTCAGCGTAAACATGCTTGTAACCCTGCAAAACACACAACCTCCCCACCACACCACCACCTTCCCTACCTTCCCTATCCCACCTACCCCACCTCCCCTGCTCGTCCCACCCGCCCTATCCCACCCTCACCAACTCCACCCTCCCCTCATCAACCCACCACCCTTCCCCTTCTTAACTCCACTAAACACCTGATACCACTCCCAATTCCACCACACCTTCTACCACACCCCCACCCTAACTGCTGCCAATTATACGCTCATGTTCCCATCACTACACTCACCTGATCCAGTAGCTCCAACCACTCCTGGAAACCAATTGGGTATTTGTTCCCTTAATACCCACCCACAAGAAGAGTGCCTATGTATTCTAATGTACCACATCACATGTACCTTTGCACAACCCTTGCTTGGTGCACTGCATGGTTACATAATTATATAACTTTTTAAAAATGTATTTAATGGTCTCTGAGCTTCTCTCTTCCCACGCAATGCTTAGATCCATGCCAGAGGGAAAGGGAGATGGTATTATATACAGTGCACGTGTAATACAGCAATGCATGTGGTCATAATGGTATCTCCATTTACTTCTTTTTGTTTGGTAGAGGTGCGTTGAGTGCATGCACTTCAGCCTCTCTGATTTATAGGCACACTTAAGGTACTTAGACATTAAATTAAATGAAACTTACTTTTAAATTCATTAAACTTTGTAGCTGCAATGGAGTCTACTAGTATGGCGACAGAAGCGAGTGGGAAGATTCAGAAGAGCTTGAAAACAAGGGATTTGATGGAAGGAAGAAATTGAAGGAGAAGAAACTAAAACACAGTGGTTGCCCGCATTGGAAATAAAAGTTGCTTGTTTTAGTTTATAATATGTCCATGCTGCATAATGCTGGAATTGATTTTGTTATATGCAACTCTCTCGCTTCTGATCAATGCATACTTGTGTTCATCGGTGGTGCATACATACCTTTGAGTATTATGTTCTTTAATGCATGGCAATTTATATGCCATGCACTAAGAATGTGAGAGCAACTGCTACTGTAAACATGGTGTGCATCATTGCATGTACGTGTTATGAAATCCTGATAAAAACCGGATAGTAGGGATACCGGAATCCGGGAAAAAATTATCGGATTTCGGTATCCGGATAGTTAATTTACCGACGGATGCAAACCCTACAGCCATCGTACTATGAACTGCTCAATCAATAATAAAATATTACCATTTGGAATGTAATTATCGTGACGTCACGGAGCACCTGCATTCTGATTGTACGGTTAAAATCGCCCATGCGTAGAACCAAATTTGTTAGGCAATTTCCCAGACCACTTCTAGCATAGCGGTGATGTAATAATCCATCCGCAGCTGCATGTGTGGTCTGGGTACGAGACTAGGACTAATGTGTTGCATGTACTGGACTGGTGTATTGCATGTACTGGACTAGTGTGTTGTATGTACTGTACTGGACTGGTGTGTAGTATGTACTGGTCTGGTGTATTGCATGTACTGGACTGGTGTATTGCATGTACTGGACTGGTGTATTGCATGTACTGGACTGGTGTATTGCATGTACTAGACTGGTGTATTGCATGTACTGGACTGGTGTATTGCATGTACTGGACTGGTGTATTGCATGTACTGGACTGGTGTATTGCATGTACTGGACTGGTGTATTGCATGTACTGGACTGGTGTATTACATGTACTGGACTGGTGTATTGCATGTACTGGACTGGTGTATTGCAATGTACTGGACTGGAGTGTTGTCAATGCGCATCAGAATATTAGTGGAGGCTATGAGGCAGGATCATGTAGTGGAGGCCACGGGACATGAGCATATAAATACTTGATGTACCATGGCCCACTACATACTCATGTCGCATATTCCATTACATGCTAATGTCCCATAGTACTCCCTATCTTTATATCCCATGACTATTGCTGATCCAGTTATAAATTATGGCATCTCGGTGGTAGTATAGCATCCCACACCAGGCAAGGGGTAGTGAGGCTCAGCCCCAGAAGCTCTGTATACTTTGAACAAATCTTGAGACATGCATGTAATTATTGTAGCGCTGATGTTATGCATACATTCTTGAAGAGGAGGGGGAGAGCACGTGCCCCGCACCACGCCCCCCACCCCTGGATCTGTAACTACCCAAATTGGAGGTATTATACCCAATGCGGAGGTTTATACATATACCCAATGTGGAGGCATATACACACAATGTGGAGGATGCACTATAAGAAATGAGGGGTATATATATCTAATGAATGGGGTATATATGTACCCAATGCGGTACACATAGTTGATTTAGCCAGTGTGTACATAGTGCGGTAGAGCTGATATACGTTTGGCACAAATCCCGCGCCATATGCCCATGCTGAACTAATTATGTTGCCAGCAACGTGCAAGTATAGAGCACAAGCGTACGGGTCAGCTTTTACACTGAGAATCCCTCCTGATGTTTTCCTGCGAATCATATCAGTAATTGAGCTAACCTCTAGTACAAAAAGCATTATAGACCAAAATCTTACATAATATAGGTATACTAGCTCAATAAGTAACAGTCATGAGTGCAGTATTTACAAACACCCACATATCAATAATGTTTCCTAGAGCAAACGCTTAACCTTCACTCTGCACCTGTCAGCAGGCTGCTGTATGCCTACAAGATGGAGGGGACTCTGCCCGGGTAGTGATGGAGGGAAGAAGTAAGCCCGGGTAGTGGTGGAGGGAAGAAGTAAGTAGGGAATGAGAGCCAAACATATTGTTAACAGCTGAGCAAAATTACAATCTCTCTAACGTACAGGGTCTGGGACTGGATCCAATAACTCAAAATCAAACATGTGTAGAACCAGGACAACAAATAGATGCATTTCCATCAATGCAAACCATCTAGATGTAAATGTATGAGGCATGCATGGAGAGAGTAGCACAGGAAGAATTAATGCTGAAAACCCCAGTGCTATGGGAAGGGAAAGCATACACTGGACAATCAGACATGATTTATATAGCATAGTGCAAAGCAGAAAATTAAAGTGGGACTTCCCCTACCTTCCAGGTCACAGATAACGCCCTCCCCCAAATCCTACAAAGCCATCAATAAGTGGAACTTCCCTACCTTCCAGGGCACAGATAACACCTTCCCTCAAATCCTACAAAGCCATCAATAAGTGGGACTTCCCCTACCTTCCAGGGCACTGATATCGCCCTCCCCCAAAGCCTACAAAGCCATCAATAAGCTGGTTCCTGTCAAGATCACACGACAGCCAACGATCCTATATGGAAATAGAGTCTGACAAACCACATCTATAAGGTACACGAAACTTACGGGATTAAATGTTTCTGGGTCTGGGAACCTCTTTGGATCCCTGTGACTCCAGTAAGGTGACAGCATCAGTAGATGTCCCTCAGGAATGGTGTATCCCTGAAAACATGTGATCTGTTGGTACCTTGCCAGTTTTTGCATTGTACAGTGTTCTGAGACATGTATTTGTTGGTTTAGCAATGTGTGTTTGACCAGTACAGATATGACTACACATGGTTATTCTGCAATGCCATGTTATGTAAAATAATTGATACTAGCTAATGGTTCAATGTGGGCAGGATTGGGGGGGGGGGGGGGCACATGATGGAGGTAAATGATGTGTCCCATGTGCTTGCAATAAAAGTCATAATTATATATCATTGAATACAATGGCTGAATTAGTTGTCTACAAGTGAGCGCATAAGCACGAGGGGATACATCTTGGAGACCAATGTACACACAAGACTGTCACATATAATGGGTACATCATTATATAATATAGTTCCATCCATGCATCCCTGACTATGCAAATTACCTTGACAAAGTGGGTCTGTGTAACTTTCCTTGTGATCATGCCTGGGGCCCTGAGCCTCACGGCCTCCAGAATGCATCTGTTAAATGTGATAGAAACACCTGGTGAACACATTTACTAGGTATCATACATCCACCAATCACTTTATCACGTTCCCCCACTTTCCATCATCTCTCCACGTCCTTAATCATTTGCCCCGCCCATTCTAGCCCCCTTACACCACATGCTCACTACCTCCCCCCCCCCCCCCCCCCCCCCCCCAGTTTCTGAGATCAGTGGCACTAGAAGTGGTCTGTACCTCTTCACAGACATCACATTTTTGAGGCTCTCAATCTCCATTGGGCAGGTACAATTCTTTCCTTATGTAGGAATAAATCTCTTCTTATTCGATTCACTGCTCTTACTAAATATGCTACATACCTTCACTCCTAAGAGCTGTCTTAATGTCTGCTTTCAATGATCTGTACAATTCCGGGTGACCCAAGATAAAACTTAATGTCCAAAATACAGCCTACACATGGATATATATATATATACATGTGTGAACATACATGTATGTACACACACAAACACAATGCTGCCATCCAAATTATCAGGAGTATCTATGACGAAACACAAGCTAAGATTTTCCATCTTGATTTGATGGTTGAATATATCAATTAGACATTTTGAGTATCTTTACACAGATGCTCAGTGATTTGAAGGACTCCATACTACAGCGCTGAATGTGGGTAGAATAATAATACAACCACATTGATGCATAAGGACCTGCTACATGTATTAACCGATTAATATTTTTGTTTAGCTAAAGTAGAGTTGTCCAAAAACAGCTAAATGAGGCAACAAAGGAATCTTAGGTAGCTGGAAGGAGTTTCAACAACATAATATGAAGCCGTGAAAATGAGTAACATCAAATTGGTATAATTTTTCAAAGGGTCTGGAAGAATTCATTGGTAAACGGTAAACACATATTTATATTTGACACAGATATGTGTATCTCGGCGGTAATCGGTTAATAAACATCACATCTGATATAGAATAGGCTACAACAAAGGTTTTAATAAAGTAGGGGAGGCCCACAGGAGAAGGAAGGGCGGGGCTAGGGAGGGGTTTGGCAGCATTTACTTTACAGTGAGCTCACAGGTATGGCATTGGCCTGGGATGCCCACAGCAGAAGGAGAGAGTAGTTGTGTGCGTGCTCAGCATCAACTGTTCCTATGAGGTGCTCCAAGATAGTCTGAGGAATGGGAGGATTAAAGAGATGGCTACTGCTGAGGGTGGGCTGGTGGTGGGTTAAAAGAGGGCTGGGGATGGAATGAGGATGGGCTGGTGGTGGGCTGAGGGTGGGCTGGGGGTGGGCTGGTGGTGGGCTGAGGGTGGGCTGAGGGTGGCTGAGGGTGGGCTGAGGGTGGGGGTGGGATGGGGGTGGGCTGAGGGTGGGCTGGGGGTGGGCTGGGGGTGGGCTGGGGGTGGGCTGCGGGTGGGCTGAGGGTGGGGGTGGGATGGGGGTGGGCTGAGGGTGGGCTGAGGGTGGGCTGAGGGTGGGCTGGGGGTGGGCTGAGGGTGGGCCAGGAGTGGGCTGAGGGTGGGCTGAGGGTGGGCTGGGGGTGGGCTGAGGGTGGGCTGGGGGTGGGCTGCGGGTGGGCTGAGGGTGGGCTGAGGGTGGGCTGGGGTGGGCTGGGGGTGGGCTGGGGGTGGGCTGGGGGTGGGCTGGGGTGGGCTGAGGGTGGGCTGGGGGTGGGCTGAGGGTGTGCTTAGGGTGGACTGAGGGTTGAGGGTGGACTGAGGCGTGGGCTGGGGGTGCACTGAGCCCACTCATTCAAGGATAACTTACTTTCTCTTGGCCTGCATCCTTGGGCACCTCCCCCTTCTTCATACCTTCCATGATCAACTTGAAGAATGCCAGGAGTGAGTACTTGCACTGCCTCCAATCCCTGAAACATGACCACATAAAGGCACACGCCTCCAATCCATAAAACATGACCACATAAAGGCACACGCCTCCAATCCATAAAACATGACCTTATGTGTGCAAGTGAAATCTCATTATAAAACTTTAACTACAGTACTGGTAAAAAATTTAATTCCTTTTTTGTGTTTCTGCACAGCAACTATTAATTGGTATTATTATAGAAGATGCAGAGCCAACATTATTACAAACCAAATGGACAAGGTCACTAAAAAATCTTCAAATATTCAACAGCATTTTATCTCCGGCATAAACACCCTAACACCACAACCTAGGACACCCTAACACCACAACCTAGGACACCCTAACACCACAACCTAGGACACCCTAACACCACAACCTAGGACACCCTAACACCACAACCTAGGACACCCTAACACCACAACCTAGGACACCCTAACACCACAACCTAGGACACCCTAACACCACAACCTAGGACACCCTAACACCACAACCTAGGACACCCTAACACCACAACCTAGGACACCCTAACACCACAACCTAGGACACCCTAACACCACAACCTAGGACACCCTAACACCACAACCTAGGACACCCTAACACCACAACCTAGGACTCCCTAACACCACAACCTAGGACACCCTAACACCACAACCTAGGACACCCTAACACCACAACCTAGGACACCCTAACACTACAACCTAGGACACCCTAACACCACAACCTAGGACACCCTAACACCACAACCTAGAACACCCTAACACCACAACCTAGGACACCCTAACACCACAAGGACACCCAACCATAAAACAGAACAAGGCACAAGGACAGCCTACTCAAGGTACACTGCCCAAGGCACAAGGACAGCCTACTCAAGGTACACTGCCCAAGACACAAGGACAGCCTACTCAAGGTACACTGCCCAAAGCACAAGGACAGCCTACTCAAGGTACACTGCCCAAGACACAAGGACAGCCTACTCAAGGTACACTGCCCAAGACACAAGGACAGCCTACTCAAGGTACACTGCCCAAAGCACAAGGACAGCCTACTCAAGGTACACTGCCCAAGGCACAAGGACAGCCTACTCAAGGTACACTGCCCAAGGCACAAGGACAGCCTACTCAAGGTACACTGCCCAAGGCACAAGGACAGCCTACTCAAGGTACACTGCCCAAGACACAGGACCGCCTACTCAAGGTACACTGCCCAAAGCACAAGGACAGCCTAGACTCAAGGTACAGATACTGACTTTAGAAATATTTCTGGCAGCTCAGCTCCATACTCAAAGTCTTCATCATACTTCTGGAACACCTTTTGCAGCTTTAACATCTCTTCCTAGGTTGGAGGAACAGTACCACTCAAGAATGTAGGTCACATGACCAAAAGTGAATGTCACATGATCACAAACGTACTGGGGAACGCGGTACGTTCTCCTCGCCAAAGAGATGGGTGACAACTGGGGGGAACATGGAGTTCCTCACAAAGTCCATCAGGTCTATCTCTCCTTCGTGGCTCAGGAGAAGGTGGCTGTAGAAGCGCTTCGATAGCTTGGGGCAGAGGTCAACTATATGTGCAGGCGTGAGTCGCCCCTTGATGGTGTCATGTATAGCAGTATGGTGGGCAAAGAAGGAGTCTTTGGAGACCCCAGCTGAAGGGACCAATGTACCACATTTTCAGCACACACCAAAGTTCACCAATGCTTGGGATTTTGGAATACCTGCTCTCATTGTAAATGGCTGAACTGCAGACGAGAAGTTGGTGTGTGTTGTGGTGAAGTAGTGGTGGTAGTCCCCATGGTCAGTAATGAACGTCATACGTTTCCCAGCAACATGTATGGTAAAGATGTCTCCCAGCTGAAGTGTGCAAATATAATGTGAGGGGGGGGAAGGGAGATAAAGGCTTTTTTTAATTTAGCAGCAAGGATTTAAAAAGTGTGTGTGTGTGTGTGTGTGTGTGTGTGTGTGTGTGTGTGTGTGTGTGTGTGTGTGTGTGTGTGTGTGTGTGTGTGTATGTGTATGTGTGTGTGCGTGTGTGTGCGTGTTGGGGGGGGAGGAGAGAGGTGCAAACTTTGAGGGAATGGCTACTGCAGCTGGGTGAGTGGGAACCGTTGTAAGCTCTCTAATATTGCGTCAGTTCCTAATCCCAAAGGAAAGGTATCGGGCAGTGTGCTGCTGGTGCATGATTTTACTAGTCAATCAACATTCCTGTGCCTCTGATCTATGCTACTCTTCTCAGCGGCAAATATGATGTATAATGCACCGTCAAACACCACTGTACCTACTTCGCGCTTGGTTTTCTCTATGTAGTGTAGAGGTTCCTTTCCAAACTGGATCGCCACGCCCACCCACGGTATCCAACCTCGCTTTGCTGGAGGGACGCCAGCTTCTCTTCTGAAGGTAGCCATCTTGGCAATCAGTAGAAGAACGAGTGTTGTGGCCACTGCAAGGCCCAAGACAGCTTCCATAGAGACACACTGAGAGATTAAAGATCGGAACTATGATAGAGGCCGCCGAGATAATCTGGCAGTAGTGAATTAACTTATATGAATTAATTACTTGTAAAACTTCTGAAAGACTGAACCTTCGTTTTTTACTCCACGTTAACATACATGCATAGAAGAAATTTAATTTGGTAAACAAATCGCAACCCTCCAAATTCAAAAACAAAGGAAGTAGCAACGTATATAGAGCTTGGCTGGGTACGTGAACTGCTTAAATAAAAATCCAAACCTTGAAACCCTACAACCACATAAATCAAAATTCAAACCCCTAATCACATTGTACCCCAGGAGATATAAAAGCTCTGATTTCAAACAACAACCAAAAATTTAAACATTGTTACAGGATGTAAGCACCGAACGGTATTGGCACGGTCCTGTTTTCGGGACCGTGCCAATACCATTCGGTGCTTACATCCTGTAACAATGTTTAAATTTTTGGTTGTGTACCTATTATCCACACACTTATGCACCACACTCTCAACATCTACCACTGAATGGAGTGGGAGTGGGGCTTTTTGGGGAAGGGGAGTGGTTGTTGGATTAGGTAATAGCATAGATTAGGGATTGGAAGCCGCTCACGTGAGTGCATGGTTCTATACAGACACTCCGTGATACGGTTGTTCACACCTTCAATTTTGACAACAAAAAAAGGCGGAATTCTGGTGTTCTAGCGATCTACTACTTGTAAGCGTTTTATCATTTCTTCTACATAACCTCGAAAGCATTGTGAGTTTTGCCATCCTTTTTTTTGTTGTTCAAGTATCATTTACACGATAAGCGGCGTATTTTCAAACCTGCAGCATGCCTATCACTTCAAGTCCTTAACAGTTTGAGATACGCGTTTTTTTTAAGTTGTTCTTGTTAGGTTAATGATTTCTGCGTGCCATGATGTATTTTTTATTATTGGATGACCTTCCGCTGATGTAAAACACATAGTTGAACCTCAGAAGGTGACGCGAGAAGTTGAGAGAGTCACACCTTCTGAAGGTTCAACTATGTGTTTTACATCAACGGAAGGTCATCCAATAATAAAAAATACATCATGGCACGCAGAAATCATTAACCGGACAAGAACAACTTTAAAAAACGCGTATCTCAAACTGTTAAGGACTTGAAGTGATAGGCATGCTGCAGGTTTGAAAATACGCCGCTTATCGTGTAAATGATACTTGAACAACAAAAAAAGGATGGCAAAACTCACAATGCTTTCGAGGTTATGTAGAAGAAATGATAAAACGCTTACAAGTAGTAGATCGCTAGAACCAGAATTCCGCCTCTTTTTGTCAAAATTGAAGGTGTGAACAATCGTATCACGGAGTGTCTGTATAGAACCATGCGCTCACGTGAGCGGCTTCCAATCCCTCTCTAAATAATCTATGGTAACAAGTGATAAAAACATTCTCTATGCGAGAAGGTTGGTGGTATATAGGAATCAAAGGCGGTGGTGGTGTAAAAAGCAAGGGAACAAGGATTGTGACTGAAAAGGAAAAAAGAAATAGACCTATATTAGCAGCATGTCGTCATGTTTAACTGTGTGTGCTAATATAGGTCTATTTCATTTTTCCTTTTCAATCACAATCCTTGTTCCCTTGCTTTTTACACCACCACCGCCTTTGATTCCTATATACCACCAACCTTCTCGCATAGAGAATGTTTTTATCACTTGTTTCCTACATTTTTTGGTAGATTTAGTATTGTATTTAGTTCTTGAAAAGTATAACCATGTAGCAAGAATGTCAAATGACAGTTTTATTTTAGAATCTCGTGGCCATGCAATTTTTTGAGGTGTGGGTGTACCATTAAAACACACAGTATTACTATTTAAACAATAAGTACAAGTATTTCATTTATAACCCAGGAGCATGTCATCTTGTATAGGATATACTGCTGTATATTCTGGACCAGGATATACTTCTGTATATCCAGGATATATAGCAGGTAGAGCAGGTGGAGCTAATCCTGCAGCTGGACATGGAACCACTCCTGGACCTGGACCTGAAACAGGTGATTTAAACAACCATTAGTTAAAACAAATCCTCCACTGGCAAATAATACATCAGACAAAGATTACATGTACCCACTGATCTCACGCTATTATCAGATAAACCACAATACGTTGTCATCAGCAACTTTGATACTATTAGATATAAATTATGCACCACAATACACATTAACATTATTACGAAATTGTTGTCAGCGAACAGCGTGCACATATTTCAAACAACAGCACGGAGAGAGATGCAATATTTTCCGCTGTAACTGTTGCATAAAATATTTTAGCGATACACTATGCATGCTATAATTTATGTCCAGATCCAACATTCATGGTGTAACGCACCTTCGGGGTGGTCGCTTTGATGGTCCTTTCAGTAGCGCGCTTGACACCTTGTCGTGTCTTGTATTGCACTCGTTTGGCATATCTGTAGGTGTACGAGTGGCTAGTTGTTGCCGGGTTTTTTTTCTGTAAGGGCGGTGGTGTGGGGGAGACACATTCTAATTGGAGCCTCTTGCTTCACATTATCTGCTGTAGACTGTATACCGTAGTATCTGATCGCGTATGTAGTTCCACCGACAGAATTCGAAAGTTATGCTATATAAGAAGCTATAGTATAGAAATCAATTCGGTCAAAACAATTATATGCGATAGTGTCGGGTACTTACGTGTATGGCTTTCATTTCAAGCTGCGTAACGAATGATAAGAGTTGAGAGTAACGCACAGGCGTCATGCAGAAAATGATACCTTGAATATTCGTCAGGAGCCTTCCTATAACGTTATCGCTGCTCCATTCCGTTTCTCAACCATTTGGCATTATGGTTGGACATTTATACATGGAGCCGTAGGGACCCGAAAAGGCTCTTCAGGGGCGGATACAGGATTATCCAAAAGGGGGGGTTGAGACCCGCGATACGAAAAGCGGGGGGGGGGGGGGGGGGGGGTGCTGTCCGCTTTAGGCCCGATACAAAAAGCGGGGGGGGGGGGGGAGGGGTTGGTGCTGTCCGCTTCAGGCCCGATACAAAAAGCGGGGGGGGGGGGGGGGGGGGCCGGGGGGGTGCTGTCCGCTTCAGGCCCGATACAAAAAGCGGGGGGGGGGGGGGGGGGGGGGGGGGGGGGGAGGTGCTGTCCAGCGCTTTAGGCCCGATACAAAAAGTTAAAGCGGGGAAAGGGGGGGCGGGGGGCGGGGAGTTTAGCAGGAAAGGGGGCGGTACCTTATATGAAAGGGGGGGTTGCAACCCCCAAAACCCCCCCCCCCCTGGATCCGCCTCTGCTCTTGGATTCAGTGCGTATACATGTACCTCTTCCACAGCGTGCGGGAATATATTAAGAATTTGAATCACGCCCACGACACGTGGCTATTATTGCATTTAAAAATAGCTAGCTGATGTAATTGGGTATTTTTAACCGAATACCAAATGAGGTACTATTCGCTTTAGTTAATTGCCCGAACAGTTAGGCGTCTAACACACCCCCGAAGATAACCTGCGGACGCATCCTGAAGCGATTGGTACACTTGGCGTGCTTTACAAACGTTCCTGTCGTGAGTTATACTCTCCGGAAGGAAGAAGAATAAGAAGAAGCCGACGGAGGAGAAATTTTAGGTGGGACTGGGTACGGACGATGGGGACGAGTATTTTTGTTCTCTAAAAGTACACCGTCTTGTGACACAAATACAACGCAGAACTGTTGTCCTTTTTTATATCGCTCGAATGCCACTAAGAGCGAAGTGACCCGATTCTTAAATGTCCCGCTAGACGTGAGTGACGTTTTTTAACGACATTCATGATACTGTTGGATTCCTATACTCGCGTAGGTTTGTGAGTGGTCGTCTCGTCCCCAGACCTAATACTTAACGTGTTAGGGCAGAGATCATAGGGCAGAGATCATATATGATCTCTGCCCATACGAAACACCAGAGGCCCACAAAACATGCTTATCTGGATGAACTGGTGACTATCACGAGTACACCACCATTAGCCGAAAAAGCAATGATATCAATGAATCGCATGAAATCACGTGCCTATTCAGACATGACTGGACAACTCACAACAGACGGCAAGCGGTTGAAGACATTTACGTGGAAAGAGCTAAGTGTTCTTAATCAGCGGCACAACGCCCACATAGCGTATAAGGGCAACGTTTATGACGTCAGCAGCTTCATCGCGAAGCACCCAGGAGGAGCTGAGCAGCTACTGTATGGAGCCGGCAAAGACATCACGCATATATTTGACAGCTACCACTCTCCAAAAGCTTGCGAAGTGATGCGAAAATATCTAGTCGGAAAGCTATCAGACAGCGAATTTGAGACTTTCGACACGGGGAGCGAATTTTACGGCGCCCTTAAAGAAAAAGTGTCAACCTATTTTAAGGCCAGCCGCATTAATCCGAAAGCCGATCCTTGGATGTTCTTCCGGATGGTAAATTTCTTTCTACTCGCTCTTATATGTTGGGGGCTAATGATAGCATTTCATTCGTGGACCCTTCTTGCCACGTTGCTGGCCTTGTCGTGGGGATTCTTCTCAGCCATGGTGGCCATGTCGATCAACCACGACGCGGGCCACTTCGCCATCACACACAAGCCTTGGGTGTGGAAGTGGGCTGCTGCCACAGCGGAGTGTCTCATTGGTACGTCCACCCACATCTGGATATACCAGCACACATTTGGGCACCACACATACCCTAATGTCGACGGTGCAGACCCGGATGTCAGAGTACACAAAGATAAGCCTGACTTCTGGCGGATTGTGATATCACAGAAGTGGACGGATCGATACATGTATCAGCATATTTACATGCCTTGCCTCTACTGCCTGCTTGGGATCAAGATGAGACTACAGGACTTTCACTCACTATTCGTCGGCATGAAAGGCACAGTGCGTCTGAACCCGCCCACCAGTTCCCAACTTGCCGTTTTCTTTGTGGCAAAAGTAGTCCATTGTGTTATCAGGTTTGCGATACCGTCTTTCTACTTATCAATTGGCTATCTACTGTACCTCAACTTGGTTTACGACTTAATTTATGGATTCTGGTTAGCAATAATAACTCAAGTCAACCATATAAGTGACGCTGTAGTGACACCTGGTGCAGGAACCTCCCACCAGTGGGCAGAGATGCAGCTAGCGGCTACTATGGACTATGCCACTGACAGCTGGTTCTGGACTGTATTTTCGGGAGCACTCAATCACCAGGTAGCTCACCACCTCTTTCCAGGGGTCCTCCAGTCCCATTATTCCAAGATCACTCCAATTATTAAGCAGACGTGTGCTGAGTATGGGCTGCAGTATCGTTATGCCAGGAGTGGCTGGGATGCCCTCTGCTTACACATAGGGCACCTTAGAAAAATGGGTCAAAAAAAGCTCTGATGGTTGTTATGGGGGGGGGGGGGGGGGGGACCCTAGGTCAGACAAGACTATTTATTTGGTGTCAGGTTTTCAGTACATTTATATTTTTGTATGCCATTCATTGATACTTTTTTTTTATCCTGCTATACAGGATGTCCACAAAAAACTTTATGGTTATGAAATACTTATGTAGTCTGGGGACCAGACGACTGTCTGGTCCCCAGACTAATACTTATGATGACAAAGTTAGGCAAATATGAACTGGGTTATTCAAATTTGGTAGCCTATAATAATTGAAAAGGCTAAATAACTTGCTTCTATGATAATATTAAAACACCATCAGGAACTACGATAGTTCCTATATAGGAATTGACCCGGGTCGTGAATATCATTTTAAAAACGCGCCCCGCATTAGTCTAGGGACCAGACGACTGGCTTTCAGAAAGCCAGTCGTCTGGTCCCCAGACTAGCCCCGGAAGTGTTGCTCTTTGTTGCTATCGAACCAGAAGGCAAAGGCGGTCATTTTAATGTTTTATTCCAGTCTTCGAACTGTTTGCTTTAAGAGAACAAAAAATGTTCGTGTTTTACCTCGTCCCCAGGCCAAATCTTCTCCGTCTTCGTCGTCGTCGTCTTCTTCTCGGGTGAGTATAACTCCGGATAGGAATGGTTTTAAAGAGCGCCAATTATACCAATCGCTTTAGAATCTCCTGGAAGGACATCTTCAAGTATCAGATGTATGAATAAAGCATAAAACTGACATACGTAATCATTACGTAATGCGTAGTGTTAAATAGAAATTTTTATTTTTATTTTAATTTTATTTTTATGAAAAAGGATTATTTTTTACATGTACATGTACACAGTGTTAGATACGAGTTGATATAGATCAACTAGTTGCTTTCTAGTCCAGAGTGAACCTAGATTCACTGTGCACTAGGTCTACAGGGAGAGAGACACTGCAGGGTACACGCCCCTTTGAAGAACGAACTCCTCTAATGCATAGGATGGATGAGCGGAGGAGAGAAAAGGACAGACGGCATCGCAACCATCCAATGGTTTGGCTGTATGATGAGCTCCATTTGGAAGCTAGCCGGTCTGCCAGGCGTTTATAGAGAGTGGTTGCAATTAGACCCATTCCACCAGTAGTGGAGAGTACAATGGGGGTGAAAGAGGCATGCTCTATTTCCCTGATACGTTGCTCATATGCTCTTTGTTTTTCTTTTTCATGTCTGCGGTAGCAAGCACTGGGTGGGGGTGTGGTGTTAGATGGAGCAAGTGGGTTTAGGACTCTGACGTCAAAAAACGTTTTTTCAAAGTGGCCACCCCAGAAACCATCAGCTGCAATGTCTGATCTTGCTCCAATGTCAGTGATGGCAGAGGCGAGTTTGAAGGTTTCCCTAGTAACTGGTTGTAGGGTTGGTTCGATAGTTACATTGTGACACACTTCAGACAGTAGATTTGCAGTGAGGTTCCGAATCTCATTGTGGCGTAGGGTAGGAAAACCTCCAAAAGGACATGAGAGTGCATGTTCTACAGTGAATGATTTTCCACAGATGCAATGTGAAGGTGTGTTAGGAGGGTCCCATCCATATCTAAGAGCAAGGGCATCGCGAAAGGCACCTTTGTGCAAAGCAAAGCCGTGTTCAGAGATAGGAAGAGTAGTAAGCCAGCTGGAAGCACCCTTCTCTTGAGTGAGAACCATTGATCTCTGGGAAGACTCAGACAACTGTGGTAATAGGCTTGCTGCTGTGTCTTGGGTTTGCTGTTGCTTCGATTGATGGATTTGTTTTTTGGCCTGGATTTGTGCCTCAATTACACTGAGTGGATAGTGTGTTTTCTTTTGTAGGATGAGGTTGTACAATGGCTTTGTGACTGTCATTGAAGCATCAAACTCAATGGCTGACAGATTGGTAGGGATGGTGAAGCCAAGACCACCTAGTCTTGGAGGCAAGGACAAAAGGAGTCGCTCGAGGTTGCCAGGAGGAGCTCTGCCAGTAAGGGATGGGATAAGGTTTGACCTTATTATGTCTTCCATGGGTGTAAAAAATTTGCTTATGTTTGGAACAGTCCTGGCAAGGTAAGTCCATTGGTGGACCACACTGTGAGTAAAGGCTGCAAAAATCGCATGTGGTTGAGTGATTGCAATTGAACATAAGGTCTGAAGTTGTAGGCACCACTTTGCAACCTTCTTTTCAATAGATTGTGCTACATATGTTTCTGTTCCAAGAGGTGTGGTCTGCCCTCACTTGTTATGTTCACATTTGTGCCTAGGAAGGCTGAGGTAGCGGAGGCAAGGTGTGTATCTTTAACTACTAACCATGTTTTTGTGGCATTGGCATAGTAGCCATAGGAGGGACCAATGGTAGTGATTTTTTCCCACCATTCTCTTAAATTGTGTATGGTTCCAGTGGCTGAGGCATCATCAGCATACCATATTTGGAGGATATCTCCAGTGGACCGCTGTATGAGTGGCAGGATGCCCAGGGCATACATAGGCATTGCAAGCGGGTCCCCCTGTGTTGTACCTTCCCTTGAAAAGATGATGGTATCTTGGACAAACAATTCAGTGGCTGCACGATAAGTGTTAATTAGAATTGTGGCAAAAGGAGGACACAAATTTTGAATGTTGCGGAGAGCTGCTTCACGGTTCAGAGAGTTGAAGGCATTGTTGGCATCAATTAGCAATACTGCTTCACATTGTGCTGAGTGGAAGGAGTCACGGATGGCATGTATTGCTGCTTCTGTTCCTGATATTTGACCTGCACATAGTTGTGTTGAGCCAGCAGCTTCCTGGATATCAACTCTCAGAATGGAAAGCACAACTTTTGATATTATGCGTCTGGTTACTTCACATATTCCAATTGGACGAACTCCTGGGTTTTTATCAAGCGCAATGAGGCGACAAGCCAGGAAAGGAGCAAGACCACAGGGATCAACAAGGGAGGTACACAGCTTTCTGGCAAGGGCTGCTAGGGACTTGCAGAGCTCTATTGATGACGAGTGGAAAGAAGTACATAGTCGCCTCCAGCCTTTGGCATCAATTCCAGAGGGTCCTGCTGAGCCTTCAGTTTGTAGTACCAAGGACACTTAATTATTACATGGACTGGAAACCACCGCGTAACGTAATACACTAAATTGTCGCAATCCTCGTTGCGCCTCGTTCCCAACCTTTTCAGACAAAAAAAGGCTTTTGTGAAGTTGTCTGTTGTGTTTCTCGTTAGAAAATACTCAGGATGTCCAAAGAATATAATATTGCAGGGAAATCACAGCGATACAAAGTAATACAGCCTATGTCAAAACTACAGTAGAGCACAAAGAGAAATGCACACTGACGTCTATTCCTGTCTAAATCCTACACACGGTGAAATGCTTAAATAGCCAATAGAAAGTTCTAGAACATGCATGCCCAACACATGTTTAATTAACACCTAAAAGCAAGCCAGGTCATGCCAGAGCATGCTCCTTAACACCTCCCCCACTGGTCTTGAGGCTTGACCTCAGAGGCCATGTTCACTTTTTAATCCTGGTTGACCTCCGTAGATTTTCTGGACCATAGTCTCCTCCAGTAGGCAAACGTGGATTGCGAGGTTTGGGGTTTGGTGGTTGCTTAGGTTCTGGAATAGAGGGCTCCTGAGGTGTTGGCATTGGTTTTGGGCTTTCTGAGAGCATGTCTTGACCAGACAAAGTGTCTGAGTAACTCTCTTCAAGTGATGAATAGGAGGAATTAGAATCATGTGTGGAAGTATCCCCCGGATCATCATCTTCTTGAATGCCATGCCTTGGCCTCAGCTGTTCTAGATGTCGTCGCCATGTGACTCCTTTAGGAAATACACGAACATTGAATGAACGAGAGCCAAAGACCTTTGTGACAACAGCAGGGACCCATCTTGGCTCCTTCTCCCTCCTTGGACCACAGTATAGGGCATAACAGGGAGATCCTATCTTGAATGTCTGGGTCACCTTTTCAACTTGTTGGTGTCTCTCACTCAACTGGGACTTGGTAGCACTCTTCGCTTGTTTCCCTTGGGCTATGTGTGCTGGTGAAGGTAGCAAAATATCTATTTTGCTTCTAATCTGACGCCCATTCAGGATTTCACTGGGTGAATATCCTTCTGCCAGTGGTGTCCTTCGGTACTGCATAAGGAATTCCTGTAGTGCTGCCTTGGGTGAGAGTGTTGACTTGCTGAGGGCCTGTTTGAATGTTTGTACCATGCGCTCAGCTGCTCCGTTAGTGGCTGGATGGTATGGCGCCCCAGTAAGATGCACAATACCACGCTCACGGCACCAAGTCTGAAATTCTTCGGATAAGAAAGATGTAGAATTGTCTGTTACAATCGTGTGAGGGTATCCAAAGTGTGCAAAGTCCTGCTCTAGTAGGTCAGTAGTAGCTTTGCTTGAGGTAGATGTTGTGGGATGAATGCAAGGGTATTTCGAGTAGGCATCTACCATAACTAACCAGTTACTGCCCAAGAAATTGATAGCATGATCAACGTGGAGTCTGCTCCACGGCTTTTCAGGTAACATCCAGGGATGGTTGGCAGGTTTGGCTACTTTGTTCTGGTGTTCCCCACATGTGCTGCATTGCTGACACTGATCCATAATGTCCTTGTCAATTCCTGGCCAGTATACTGCTGTACGGGCTAACTGCTTCATTCTTTGGATGCCAAAATGCCCTAAATGAAGTAGCTGCAGTACTTGAGGCTGCAGGCTGGAAGGAATGACTACCCTGGATCCATTTAGAAGACAGCCATGAGCTACGGAGAGTGACATGGAAATCTTTCTGAAGTTTTCCATAGAATAGTCCTTTGTTTGAATCTCTGGGACTCTCTCAGGCCATCCTTCTCTGGTACAACGAATCACATTTGAAATCACTGGGTCGTTTGCTGACTCCCTTGCTAGAACACCAGGATCTGTGGGGTTGAGTTGCTGACCTATTGTGCGGATAGCACAGACCACATCTACATCTGCCTCATCCTCCTCCCCATCAAAACTGGTATCTGATTCTGCTGGAAGACGGCTAAGGGCATCTGCGTTCCCATGCTCTGATGTCTTCCGATATTCAATGCTGTATTGATACTGGTTGAGCATCAGTGCCCATCGAGCCAATCTGTTAGCAGCTAACACCGGGGTTGCTCTGTGTGGACCAAATAAAGCAATGAGAGGCTTATGGTCCGTCACCAAAATGAAGCTGCGACCATACAGAAACTGATGGAACTTCTTTAATGCAAATATAATGGCTAGCGCTTCTTTTTGAATTTGGCTGTATCTGCATTGAGTCTCTGTAAGCGTCTTGGAGACGTTTGCAATCGGCCGTTCGCTGCCATCTGGGTATCGGTGAAAAAGGACTGCTCCAATACCAACCTCTAATGCATCACAAGAGATTCCGATTGGAACGGAAGATTGAAAATGAGCCAACACGGTATCTGCACATAAGTTCTTCTTCAGCTCCCTAAAGGCTGCTTCTTCAGTAGAATCCCATTTCCACTTGGTGTCCTTCTTAGTGAGCTGATGCAATGGTGCTAACACTGTAGCTAGATTGGGCAAGAACTTGCTATAAAACTGTACTGAACCCAGAAAAGAACGAAGACTGCTGACGTTTGTAGGAGGAGGCATCTGTACCAGTGCATCAACCTTCGATCCTTTAGCAATCCCCTTTTGAGAGAGAGTATGCCCCAAGTACTCGATGGATGGTTCTGCAAACTGACATTTTTCCAAGCGGCATCGGAGACCTTTGTCCTGTAGACGTTGCAGAAGGGCACGGAGGTTCTCCAGATGTTCTGAAGCATTCATACCACTAACCAGGATGTCGTCAAAGTAGGTGCATACTCCTTTGAGGTCTCCTGTCAGCTGATCCATGATTTCTTGGAAATAGCCTGGGGCAGAGCTAATGCCAAATGGAAGTCGAAGTTGGAGCAAAACCCCACGATGGGTACTCAATGCAAGCCTCTTCTGGCTTTCTGGACCAAGCATTACCTGGTTGTAGGCATCTGCTAGATCTATCTTGGAGAAACCGTATCCACCGCTGAGTTTTCGCATCAAGTCTTCAGGAAGGGGAATTGGATAACGGTGAGTTTCCAACTGAGCATTGACAGCCACTGAATAATCACCACAAACTCGTAGCTTGCCATTAGTTTGACCTGGTAGAACCTTTTTACGAATCGGGACAACTGGAGTTCCATATGCATTGAATTGGGTTGGTTTCCAGACGCCCTTTGCAATACCCGCATCGTAAGCTTGATTTAAGTCATCCAGAATAGCAAAAGGTACTGGACGAGGTTTACAGAAGGTGGGATTGGACTCTGCCTTGAATTTGATCTCCAATTGAAAATCCTTCAAGCACCCCAGCTCAGGTTTGAAAAGTTCCGTGAATTCACCACACAGCTTACGGCAAGCTTGCTGTAACTCCTCATCTGGCTTGGGTTCCTTTGTGTCAGTGATACTCTGAAGATTCTGAATTGTTCCTTTGCCTGGAGTCGAAGACACCCCTAGTAAAGCAGAAACGTTAACCCCAAGTTTAACAATAGCATCACGACCAAGGAGATTGAGTTTTGGAACATCAGTGACAGTGAACTCTAATGTTACTGGTTCCTGGTCCTTTAGAAGAGAAGCTGAAGCTCTGAAGGTGCCAAGTACTGGGAGAGGTTGCCCATTAGCCACTTGATAGCGACTGGAGACTTGTGCGAGTGCAGGTTCTCCAAGTTTCTTCCAAAAGTCCTTGGAACAGAAGTTGTCGCCAGCTCCAGTATCAACTTCGAAAGTGAGTTGCTGGCCACTAACCCAGACTGACTGTTTCAGTTGCGGAATAGAGTTAATGCTTTTGACTGTTCTCAGTGCACGCCTAGAGATGATCTTGACAGACCCCCCATCCTCCTTTTTCTTCTTTAGGCATACTGATTGAAGGTGTCCCATCTTCTGACAGAAA
This sequence comes from Eunapius fragilis, assembly GCA_963681505.1. Lineage (NCBI taxonomy): Eukaryota > Metazoa > Porifera > Demospongiae > Spongillida > Spongillidae > Eunapius > Eunapius fragilis. The sequence continues at coordinate 2,298,818 of OY811985.1, forward strand.
TGGCAGGTGCTTTTTATGTGAGGACAGTCCTTAGATAAGTGATCAGTCTTTCCACACCTCGGGCAAACTCCTTTGGCGAAATCCCTCCTTTTCTGATCCTTGCTCTTGAACTTCGGTTTCAACACAGAGTATTCATCCGCCTGCTTCTTGAAATATTGAACTTTGTGAACGGAACCTGATTTGTTTCCATATACCGTCTCCTTGGCAACCTTGGAAGCGTCCTCGGTCTCCATTGCAATCGTTATTGCCTTGGCGAAAGTTAAGTCACTGTCCTTGACCTTGAATAATGCTTTTAAGACAGCTTCATTGTTGATTGAACAAATAAAGCGAGTGCGCAGTGCTTCGTCAAGCGGATCCTTGATAGAAGCGAAATCGCACGTCACTGCGTCCTGTCGAATTCTAGCCGCGAGTTCTTGGACTGTTTCCCCCGGCTTCCGAAGCATATTCGACCAGAACTTGAAGCGCTCCCGAATAACGTAACGGGTTGGGTCGAACTGGTTCTTCATGAATGTAGCGATCTCGTCAACGGTGAGTTCATTGACATCTTTTGGAGGGGTCAGTTGCGAAGCAAGATTGCTGAGCGTTTTGAACGTTACCAGAGATTGATTTGTCAAAAAGACCTGTGCCTTCTTGTCGTCTGGTATTGAATGAGCCGCGACGAATGTCTGGAAGCGGGCCCAGTAATCCGTCCAGAGCTCTGACGTTGTGTCGAAAGAGACGAAACTAGGAAAAGACTTTGGAGTTGAATCTCCCCATTTAGCCGCTCCGCCGGTCAAAGTTGCAATAATAGCTTCCGTCTGTTTCGCGTGTGCCTGTATTTGTGCCTCCGTTTGTTCGCGCTGTATTTTCATTTGTTGCTGCAGCAGCTCCATGAGTTTTGCAGTCTCGCTCATCTTCGCTGATCCGGAATCCTGCCGACTACGCCAATTTATCCTGTTGTGTTTCTCGTTAGAAAATACAAGAAAAGATATTGTGTGTCTGAAGATGGAGAGTCATCAGAGATATTTTACAAGACTGTGAAAAGACCCAAGCTAGTAGAAGAATACTTTGATAGTGCTAGCAAGATTGATGTACATAACCACCTTCGCCAGGGTTCACTGGCACTTGAGGAAGCTACTCAGGATGTCCAAAGAATATAATATTGCAGGGAAATCACAGCGATACAAAGTAATACAGCCTATGTCAAAACTACAGTAGAGCACAAAGAGAAATGCACACTGACGTCTATTCCTGTCTAAATCCTACACACGGTGAAATGCTTAAATAGCCAATAGAAAGTTCTAGAACATGCATGCCCAACACATGTTTAATTAACACCTAAAAGCAAGCCAGGTCATGCCAGAGCATGCTCCTTAACATTGTCTTAGCTTTGGAGTGGCTTACAGTTACAGAAAGCTGTTCTTTTGTTGAGGTAAACCCGTTATAAGTCTTAAAGGTAACGTTAACATACGGGTCTTAGCATCTACGTGCATATTTGCCTCGCTACGCTACTTTGGTTAGGCTCCTGGACACACCGATGAGTAGACATTTGTTATGAAAGGTGTTTCCAGCGCTTAATGGTATGATACAAGTCCTATGTTAGTTTGTATTGAAAAGGATGTTTCTTAAAGTAAGGGCAAACGATTTTAATCGAACGATGCGCATGTTTTGTTGTCAGGCCACTGCAAATATGGTAATAGTTATGGCCTTATTAAACGTTTCACAGTATACCAGGATGGTTTCTCTAAGTCCAGATTATATTTACATGATGAATGAACCTATGTTTATTTCTATACATTGCCTTGAACTGATGTTTATTAATTATTGGTTCATTGCTTATTTTGAATTAGCGATGCCAAAAATGCAGAAAGGAAAGCGAAGAATGGTTTATACATAACAAAAATCAACGTCGCAGCACCCCAGACAAGTCCCAGTCTTCTGATGCACTATAACAGTCACATCGTCGTGTAAATGTACTAACTCATTAATAATTCATGAGCAACGAGGATAGCGACATGAATTTATTGTGGTTTCCAGTCCATGTAATAATTAACACCGGATCCATGAGAATCGAATACTTTTGTTGTCGAACCCAACATTCAAAAAATTAGTCGGAAGGCCCCTAATTGTATGGAAAAGCATATTTTAACTATCGCCTAGACGTATGGCGTTGTTGTCTGCCTTATATCTATCGTGGACACTAACCTGTATACTTTCAAAGTGAATCGGTTCTATGTTTTTCGGTTACGAAGCGCAGCGGAGGACACTTTTTTTCTAGGCAATTAAGAGCTGTTTTGGATACGCTTTAAAACGTCATTTGGTACTATCAGGGGGCCACAATGGATACCGTGTTGGCAGTTAGCTTAGTTCTTGTGCAAAACTCACCGACAGTTTTTACCTCGTTCGAGGACTTACATAGATCATTGTAGTTTATTAATGTCTGGGTACGAGCAATCAATACCCGGACGGGAACGGAAAAGAAGGTATTGCATTTGGCTCACGTGATGTATGATTATGGCAACTTATTACGAAATTATTAACTAAATTATACCCAGACAATAATAAACTACAATGATCTATGTAATTATAAGTCCTCGAACGAGGTAAAAACTGTCGGTGAGTTTTGCACAAGAACTAAGCTAACTGCCAACACGGTATCCATTGTGGCCTCCTGATAGTACCAAATGACGTTTTAAAGCGTATCCAAAACAGCTCTTAATTGCCTAGGGAAAAAGTGTCCTCCGCTACGCTTCGTAACCGAAAAAACATAGAACCGACTCGACCGAGTCACTTTGAAAGCATACAGGTTAGTGTCCACGATAGATGTGTAACTGAGACCCATATGACGTCAAATAATGCTTACGTATGGCCAAATGTTAAGTGTTTGGGCCTGTGCACGACCAATATTTGGGTCCGGAGTCGAGATCCAAAGACGTTTAGTGTCTGTTTCGACGCTAGCATAATAGGTTACTACAGGAATTGATTCAAACGCTACCTATCTGACCCAGTTGAGCATGTCTATACTGTTTTTAAACTCAGAATCCTTGTCAGAAAAATGTGTCCCTTTTCCGGTAGCGATCTTACCCGCTCGACTCTAAACAAACGTAGGTCCTCAGAGGAAGTAGTTGCAAGACTGCCAGTAGCTTCAAACATCGTCTAAGGAGTTGAACTACATAGTACACCGGTATTTGTGGCAATTGGTACCGTTCCGACTAATTTTCCAAAAAGTGACTTCGACAAAATAGGCCAAAAAAGTATTCGATTCTCATGGACGCGGTGTTAAGTGTCCTTGGTAGTACAGCACTTTTGATAGCGGAGGCATCGATGCCATCAAAAATAACTGAATGAATACCATTTGAGGGATTGACATTTGATAATTGTATCTGGGTTTGCAGGTTGGCTTGGAGGATGCTTGCTGATAAGAACATCTAAAACTGTGGTGGGCTGTGAGTTCTCAGATGGGATTTGCGTTGTGAGTGGGAGAAAACCGCCTCTGCAATCATCGGTAAGGAGTCGCATGGCCGCCTTACAGTTCCCTTCAAACATTAGTTTGGTGAAGGGGCGAGTGATATCCTCATTAGTGTGAGTGTAGCCATCTGAAGCTGGAAGGCGTTGTTGGATAGTACGACCTTCGAGGAGTAGGATATCTATATTACCTTCTTTCCAACTGGTGAGGCGTCTTTCAAGGCAGCATGTATGGTCCTTAGCTTTTGAGGTGCGAAATGGTTTCTGCAACAGTAGTCTTGAAGCCACTGTTATTGCCTTCAGTGCAATGGACTCGAGACCTGAGCCATCGGAGTAGGCTTGAAAAATGGAATTCCCATGGCGACATTTACGTATATTTAGAATTGTGCACACAAAGAGGAAAGCTAAACAACGAAACGACGAGTTAGAATTTTCCCGCGTTCCTTACAGTGATCCCAAACAAAAGCGGGCGTCTGCTCGTGACGGTAATTGAAGCGGAGGGGGGGGGGGGGGGGGGGGGGGGGCACTTGCCAGTCTTAATAATCGATAAAAATGATAATAAAAAAAATAGAGGAAACAAGTAAAGAAAAACATTCTCTAACGAGAAAGTTGGTGGGATATAGGAATTGGAGGCAATGGTGGTGTAAAAAGAAAGGGAACAAGATTTTTGAGAAAAGGGTAATGCTAAATATAGGATTTTTGTCTCATTACCCTTTTCTCAAAATCTTGTTCCCTTCCTTTTTACACCACCATTGCCTCCAATTCCTATATCCCACCAACTTTCTCGTTAGAGAATGTTTTTCTTTACTTGTACGTAATATACATCAGCAATTGTCGCTTTCCCAGCTAGCTTCAATCCTTGCTACAAGTCACAGTGTATGTACAGCAAAGGTCGTAGCTGACATCTTTAGTGATACTAACCAGGATTGTGGCCAGGGCTATCCTAGCTAGATGTGGTCTCTCCTACCCCAATTCCCAGAAGTTAATGGGGTACAGATCCACCCCAACTCCCCACACTTTGGGTCATAATGTATGTGGGATTCTGCAGCTACCCCTGCTGTCAGGCAAGTCTTATCAAGAATGACATGGGAATGTAACAGTTATGTTGAATGCAGTAGACAAACCATTTTTTTCACCTTGCTAACCAGGACATTTATCACTAATGAATTAATTAGTTTTTCATTACTTGTAAACTGCAGAATAACCTGAATGAAAGTTTGGGATTTTACTTAGTTGATATTCAAAACAAAAACACCAGAAAACCACCACAACCTTTAGCTTTAATAGCTCAGTATCCATAATTTTAATATCAAACCAATTCTTCCTTCATTTAAAAAAAAAAAACAACACCAGAAATGTTGATAGAAGCAACACTGCCCCTCTGGATTTATGTGACTCATATGTCAGAAAGTACATGGAGGACACCTGATGGTTATTATGCAATCCATTGCGAGAACAATTTTCACAGAGGGAAAGAAAACTGTGACTGAATCAATTTTAGGTCACTTGCAAAATCCTAACTCCACAATATTTATATTGACTAGTAGTCACAAATAGATATTGTAAGCTTATCACAATTCTATGCTTAACACCGCGTCCGTGATAATCAAGCACTTGTTTTGTCGAACTCAAGAAATAGAAAATAATTAATTAGTCAGTCTCACTATTTGTAAAATATATCAAAAGAAAGCCCAACTCTCGCTTATATGTTTGGAGCAATCCCTACACTCATAGCTACAACCAATCGTGCGATATAATTATTTAAAGTAACACGGTTCGCATTTTCTTAACACGGTTGCGTAGTACACTTTTTTCGTAGACCATTTTATTCGAATTTGGCATACCCTGGTCACTTATATTTGCCTAACTACGGAGTCTAGGCAATGTCATGTCTAAATTCAGCTTCTTTAGGTGTAAAAACGGAACGTACGGCTGGTACAGAAACATAATTTATTCATACCAGTCCACATCGGTTAATTAACTTGTTCGTATCTATATAGCTAGCTATATAGCTATGCCTATACTTACTTGTACGGCATGCCGCGGCTTGCGTGTTACGAAAAATCAGTTTGCGACAAGTGTGATGCAGGAAAACAGTGTACCAAGTTCTGTAATTAGATGCATCGATCGCAGACGGGGTAGACCGAAGAAGGTTGCTGTGCCGATAAGCGCAGCAGCTAGAGTCGATCTTAATGAATCAATGCTCAATCTGCCGTCGAATCATCGATTGCACAGATATTGAACTGGAAGCTGTGTGCTGCAGTGGCTGTTAAGTCGACCATAGACTAGGCAACATGTTGCGCGCAACACTATGTATTTTAGCAAAATAATGGTATAATTGGATTCATTGAATTTCATGCAATTAACATTGTTGCCTATTGTTCATGTATGGTTGCCTTACATGTATTAAGATGATGAACCAACCATCCGAGGTCATCCTTGTATCCTGCGATCCAAACATTTACCCCATCATGCATTCCGAGCGCATTTTTTCACTGAACGTGTGATACCTATATGGAACCACTTACCCCATGATGTTGTCACTTCATTGAACATTACAGTTTTTCGTACCCGACTTAGATCTGTTGACCTTTCACCCTTCTGTATGTTATATCCCTTCCATGTTTAGGCAGTTTGTAAGTGCACGTACACATCGTGCCACTACTTGCCTTTTGCATATGTATGTGTGTTTATATGTATGCAATCAATCAAATCAAATCAAATCAAATCAAATAATCGCTTGGTAAAAGACACAAGTGGAAACGATGGTGCGTGCATAAGCAGCATAGTTTTTCATAATCTATAGTCTAATTCAACCAACTGCATTTGTTTTGGAGTGTTAAAAGCAGTACGAAAAAAGTGCTACCTTTATCGGTAAAGGGCTAAGACCTCGCGGCTTCAAATATATGCAGGCTGCGATCAGCTATATATACTTGCAGATTGCGCCATACGCTATGCAGAGAGCTGTTTCAAAACACTAAATAATTTTTTTAGTACTGACGGGACTAATATGACTATTTTTTGTTTTTAGGAGTTTTCGCCGGACAAAATGGGCTTGATTAAAAAGTGCTCGAATTTCATGGACCCGCGGTGTTAAATGTATAATAAACACATTTGTGCTGGAAGGTTGTGAATGACCTTTCCAATTGTGCATGTCATGTGTAGATACTTACATAGACATGTATTTCTGCAGCTATACTAGGTACTTGGATATTTTTTTCAAATTGATAAATTCGCATGGTTCAAAAAATGTGCATTCCAACGGTGTATTACTTATAATATCATCTTTTTTCATTCGGTCAATACGGCAGCATAAAGCGGTAGTTTTGAATGTATGGAATTGAATGACCGCGCTAAAAAAAAAAACTGTGGCGGTTTAACTTATATTCGCTACACTGATCTACTAAACATGCTAATACAGCCAAATATATAAGGAGTAACTGCCACACATACCTGCATATAAAAATCGTTTTTAGAAGGTATGCATAAAATCATGCCAAATATGCAGGCTGCTTATAGTAGCAATATACAAATATATTGCCAAATGTATACATATCATGTTCTCGGAAACAAAATTTTACCATTCAATGAAAAAGGCATTTCACAGGTCAAGAAAATCAACAAAAATCATATCTCCAGTAATATTGTCATAAGCAGCTTGTAATATGCATATTTTTTCATCTTCCCCTTCTTCCTCGATGTTTTCCTGTGTCCAGTAACAGATGGTGGCTCTGGGAACTATACTAGTACTTTTCAGTGATGTGTCCATGATACAGAATTTTCTTTTTTTGCTCAGTAAACCATAAATGATTTTTAAATTTTGCATACATAGAAATCATATGAGTCAAGCTATCATGCACTGATGTGGGAAACATAATCTTCTGTTCGATCAGAGGCTACAGCACCTAACTGCAGTACATATGAAGTTACTGGCACAGTGTGAACTTACATCCCTTGTATGCAGACAGTAACTTCTTATATTTATTTAAATACACTGTTGGTATATGCCACTTGTGAATTTCTTAATTGAGGTTTTTTTTTTAGTTTTAAGTTTAATGTCTCTTATTTTAGAACGAAAATTGGATTCAATTTTAGCTATACCTGTGGTTGTTCATTTTCAGTTGTTGCTTTTAAGCATGCAATTTACTCTGCAACTCATCCTTCCTTTTAGCACAATTCTTACAATCAGTTCATACATACAGTGGGATACATATACTTAAAGGTGGATTGCATGCACATTACATTTATCTCTGTATTCAAAACTGATAAAGGAACAGCTACATTTTCAGCTCTATCAATAGACACTATAAACTGCTCATTGAGAAACACCTCTACTTCAGCCCAACACTTTTTTATTTTGACATCATATTAATAATATGACATATTGCCCACCACAATACATCAGCTGTAGTGTTGACACTGCTTCCAGCAGAGTGCTGAAGAATTGATGCAATTCTTGTATTTTCTAAACATTTTTAGTGTGGATGTGAAACAAGCCCCTTTCATATTACGGGTGCTTGCTGCAGTTCATTACGTTCATTAAAATGGTCAGCAAAACTCTTCAAATCAACAACAGCCTTCATTATCCATGCAACCACACACAGAACTGTTGAATAGAAATATAGAGTTTAATGAACATAGTATTAACTCTTTGAGTGCCAGATGTGTATAATAATGATATCATTATGTACATGCATATGGTATACCTTGTACATGTACATTACGTGTATCAAATAATGTTTGCATGCCACTCTAGTACTGTTTATGCATATGTCCTCCTGCTAACTCATTGCACCCATCTTCAAGAACATGCAGAATGGAGTTATTATTGTACATCCATTTACATGTATGTCCTGCTATCATGGACATTGATATATGAATAATAAGCTCACATTGCATGTTGCCATGACAAATTTTGATTAAATTGGTTTGATTGATAAGAGCACTGCGCTGAATCAGAATCTCGTGATATGCAAGGCGCTGTTACTACATACGCAGTAAAGTCTGAAAAGAATCTAGCTAAAGAACCCACGGCAACGATAAGGTGCGTTTTATATAGAACTATCTTAGTGACATTAAGTATGACGTCCCACTGTCATAAAAGCTATTAGCTTTCACGATAATCGCGTACTTTAAACCATATGAAGCCGTTCGTGGATGCTTCGAGGCAACACCCTGCGCATTGTCTGATTGCCCTCATATTTATATGAGTAATGCATCAAGGTGTCCTTAATGCCTTCATATGTATTTCATGCAACCCATTCAATGCGCTACAAAATTCTATAACCATCAAACCATACCTTTTTTGACACGCCCACAACTTACTACTGCATATCATAACAACGAATAGCAAATGCTAAAAGAAGGCATGGGCTACCTTTGTAGAATATAGCAAGCACAATAGAACTCGAAACCAGCGCAAGCAATCGATCGCCTTAAATCAATCCTCTCCAGCAGTCACTTCAATTTTTGGGAGACGTTTTTTTACGGTAGTTACGTGATTTATCCAAGTACCTAGCTATAAAGTTCCCTTACTAATGAACTATACTGAAACAAGGCATACATCCCATACCTCCTTGCATGCTCTGTGCTTTATTGCACAGTCAGCAGTTTATTTTTTGCGCAGTCAGCAATATCTCCACCTGCAATGCGCTCACAACTGCATCTTCAGCGTTACCTCAAGCACTATTCATAACCCTTTGTCTTCCTCAGCCACTTCAAACTGCATGCAGATGCATTCTTCCCATAATGTTTCTTTGAGTCTTGCTGTTATGCAAGTCTTTTTTTACAACATCCAGCCCACAACTAACTATGCATGTAAACCTCTTTCATACATGTGCAAACATAGTGGGAGGTTATACTGTCTACAACTGTGCCGGTACAATTTTGTCGGTATATATTTTAAACTGAAACACTCTTTGTTTTGGAGGAGAAATCTGAAATACGTGACAACGTATACTGGTACTGACCTCAGTGAAATTCTTTTTTAAAAAACAGTGAAATACCCTTGATGTAAGGTCCCTTGATGTTAATACTGAGCAGCGCAACTATGTGCATGTTGCCTCGTGCATAGCCACTTGTTTCGAGTCCTGTTGCACGTATTATATGAACGGTTACTTCCTGGTATCAGTTAGCAAAGTGGTTGATTGAATTGCTTCCACTGGAGCTGCTCATGACCTGGACCGTAGATGCTTGTTACTGCATGAATACGCTAGTCGATTAGTGGCCTTGCATGTTAGTACACTTTTTAAAAGTGTGCTCGTCGTTCATTCAGTTTTTTTAGTCGTCTTTGCAACTGAAATGAAGATCGTAGCGCTGCCTAGAGGAATCCTGCATACATCATTTTGCAGGTTCCAAGCAACATATCCGTATCACCGACTTAATTAAACTTTACATACCTTTAGCGTGACATTGGCAATACCAGAGATAATTATCTCTGGCAATGCCATACATGGTGAAAATTAGTTGTGGATAAATTTGAGCCCCCTCCCTCTATGGATACGCCACTGTCTGGTCAAGAGCCAAGAAGACATGTGCATGTGTTTTATTGCAGGGGCTTCCGTTTACTACTCCGCGTGCGGCACTGATCAGGCCCGCCTGTTATTCTTCCTGGCGGAAATTGATTGTATGTGGGCGTAATCCTTTTGTTGATCATAAATACCAGTTAATGTTTACTAGCGAAATGGCGCTTCAAAAAGTTTTTGTGAAGACAGTACACTTCTATTTCCCCACGGTCGTTCCGACGCACTTAGAAAGCATTGACGAATTCGATATCGGGAAGGTCCTCTTATTCAAGAGTAAGCCGCGGCTGCTCATGCCATGGCGGGCCCACCACCTCCAGCTTACTGGTTACCCCATCGGCCAACTGCTCGCTACCGGAGATGCCTTCACACCCGTCACAACTGCCAACACAGTTTTCACGACCGGTCCAGCTACGATGACAAGAGACATTCAGTTCGATGTCGATGTGGGGTTGAAAGAAGCCTTGCTGAGGTTGGGGATAGCGGCTGACGCTAAAGAAGACAAGAAGGTGACAATTTCAACCGATTTAGGGAAGGTGACCCACGTCGCATCCAACATGTTCAACTTGCTATCGACGGCAAAACACAAAGTCGATATGAACCACCCAATCGTTAAAGAGGCGATGAGCAAAGGCGAAACCTTGTTTGTTGTGTCAGCGCTGTACAGTTCCGAAAAACTAATGCTTCAAATCCAAGTGTCGGAAAGAGCGGGCGAGAAAGCCGGAGGTAGTAAGGACGGCTCGACCAGCGAGAACGTAACAAAAGAGATTACCTCTTCCAATCGTAAGTTACTGCAAGCGTCTACAGTCGTGGGCATAATCTTTTTGGGGGAGTATACTATACACTACAAGTCTGAACTTGTGGGTTTGATGCAATCGCAGCACGAAATGATGGTGCGGCGGGTTCCATTTCATAATTGTTACCATATGCCTTGTTGATGTAGTGGATAACCTTTAAAATGTAATGCTATACTAGATTACACCTTACTAGTATTTTTATAACGATAGACATGAATCATGTTGTGTAGTCGTCAACTGTGCAGGTTTGCGCACTGATGCTGCACGCTGGTGCTCTACTGGGAAGAGCCAGGGCAGTGAATTGATTTGGCCGTAGCTTAGCATTATTACCCAGTTCATCCATCAGTGGGCACTTGTAGTCTCGTACCCAGACCCTCAATCCCACAGCTGCGGGTGGATTACATCACCGCTACGTGGAAGAGGGTCTGGCGAATAGGTCGAACTTTTTTGTTCTGACTTTCCTCGATTTCGGAGGACCAATCAGATTGCAGCATGGTCTGACGTCACGGTCGCAACATTGTAATTGCATTCCATAGCAATAATGAGCAATAATGAGTCAATTAAGAAGCGATTAGAATGTTGCCCAAGAACTTTTTGCTGGGCAAGCGCACACGCCAGCCAACCCACGAAGCCTGCCGTCACGGCAACCTTGAGGGGCAGCCTGTGGTAGGTGTGGTAGTACCTCATGCCCTCTTTGCACAGAGCTATGAGCCTGCGGGACAGGTCCACGGCCCTCTGTACATGGTGGGCGTTTATTAGAGTATCAATCTCGGCCATCCTCTTTGAAAGCTCGGTGGGCAACAGCCCGGGGAAGGGTCTGAAGAGCAAGGGGAGAGAGCTGTTCTGTGTGCGCTCCGTCTTGACCTTAAGCTGCGCGTACAAGACTAGACCCGACCCCCCCCCCCCCCCCCCCCCCTGGCTACGGGCCTGTAGAGTCCTGCGTATGCCTTCCCAATTGTCGTCTTTGCGAGCAGTCCGACACAGACACCGAACAGACTTTGCAGTGATTCATTCCGCACTTAATTACACGATGACGACACTTATGACGACACAATAACTACATAAACATTCAAAACAAGTCAGAACAAAAAAGTTCGACCTATTCGCCAGACCCTCTTCCACGTAGCGGTGATGTAATCCACCCGCAGCTGTGGGATTGAGGGTCTGGGTACGAGACTAGGGCACTTGCTTTTGAAATAGCACAAATGCATGTATGCCTTAAATACAACTTGAATTCCACAGCAGCCTAATTACATGACACCGTAATCTGATTGGTAGCTTGGCACACGCGTTGCATTGACGTCACGCATGTCTTGTTTTGTTACGTCGTTGTTTAGTTGCTATAAAAAAAGAGCAATAATAAAATTGCTACTATGTGCAATGGATCCCGCCTTCTTCCCTTTCGTACGCTTATTGTTTTCTCGTTGGCAACAATACGCATGATGTAAGACGCAAGTGACGTCTCATGCTACTCCTCTTTATGTTGGCTTTGGCATGAAAAACCCTCTCTAACCAATGTTATCTCTATTCTAATCCCATAACCATAGATAGTATAGTACTAAATATACACTATCTATGCCATAAGTTTGCACCACTTTGTATTTGCATTTATTTCATATTAATGTACCAAGCCACAAGCTAATAGCAGTTAGGAGGGTGGGGGCTCCCTGACCAGGATAGCTCTGGCAATGGAATGAACCAGGGCCATATTTAAATGGCCACAAATCTCTGCCACCACTGATGACTTGGGGGAGGGCTGGTGAATGGTCAGGTAGGATGCCAGCCTGGAGAAGGTATTGTGGGCCTGCTTGCCCCAATTGCCATATTTATTTACTAACATTATAATTACATTATATCGTTGAAGATAATAAATAATGGCTAGCCCGCGCCATTTTAAAAAAGGTGGACAAAGAGACTAAGTAATCAGTTTTGCATGGCCATATACAGTGATTACACGGAGCCAGGCTACCTGCATAGGATTCCTGCTACTGAAGTTGTCGATCAATTCCCATGGAGAGTTAATACCTGTTCTGAACACTGGTCTGAAATCTAACCCAAAGGTATTATTAAGTTTCCCATATTGTTTAACCATTCCGTTATACCTTCGCAGATTGGAGATGAAACTGACGGTGGTATGCATCACGTATCACATCCAAAGGTGATTATGACTATAGTATAAAGCCTGATCTCCAGTATAGTACAACTTCCTTCACCATAAACTATTCATGTCTTTTGCCTTCTTCAGTTTCATTACTACATTCTTTGTACCTTCTCTCCACCATGCCCCTCCCCCTTCTCAAAACCATGCCCCTCCCCCTTTCTCTTCCCATGCCCCTCCCCCTTCTCTCCCCATGCCCCTCCCCCTTCTCTCCCCATGCCCCTCCCCCTTCTCTTCCCATGCACTCGCAGCTGTTTGGGTCTCCTCATAGGGGCAGTGAGCTGTACACGCATGGCCCCCTGAACATCCAGGGGTTCAGCAGTGAGTCATACAGTGGTAAGCCCCCTGCTGTAGCACATGTTGAAGCCATGACCTGAAGGATGCCCATTTGCCAGGCATCCAGACTGAGGTGAGGCAGATGGTAGCTCCCCTAGTGGCCAACACAGCCCTGTTGGTAGCTCTCAAGGATTACACAAGGACCTCCATGTTCAACGACAAACTGAGGCACCTTGTGGAGCATGTAAGCTATGATGCAAGGCCTACGAGGGTCAGCCAGATATGTGATTTCATTAAGTACTCTGTCCAACATGAGTAGGGAGGTGGGCACCGGGTAGAGAGGCGGCCCACCAGATTGAGGTGTAGAGGATTAGGTGCCTGTTAGACCAGTGACCATCAAATAGAGGTGACTATCAAATAGAGGTGACCATTAAATAGAGGTGACCATCAAATAGAGGTGATTATCAAATAGAGGTGACCATCAAATAGAGGTGACCATCAAATAGAGGTGATTATCAAATAGAGGTGACCATCAAATAGAGGTGACCATCAAATAGAGGTGATTATCAAATAGAGGTGACCATCAAATAGAGGTGACCATCAAATAGAGGTGACCATCAAATAGAGGTGACCATCAAGCAGAAACTAGAACAGCAAGTTTCCATTAGGTAGAGGGTAGTTCAGTGGCATAATGTGATTGTTGGGTGCCCAGAGACATATAGCACTAATGGCCCGCCCCCCTTGCAATATGGAGATGAATATTAAATACCATATCTTCAACGTCTGTGATTAGAAATGAATTAAACGGTTTGCACGCAGATGTTTGTAAAGTCAAGACTGAAGGGGTGCCTCACGTTAGCAAGATATATCTCTGATCTATTATGGTGTCCCCTCATCCCTGCGCCTGGGGACATGGGTACATATGTCCCCCCCCCCCCCCCCTTGCCATGCTAGAGGTAGTCACAAGTTAGGTTGCCATAAGGAGGACCCACTATAATGACCATCCCTCTCCAGCTGCACAAGATGGAGGAGTCATCAGGTGACCTCAAACCACCACACGACCTCGAGGCTATTGTTCAGTGCCTGAGCACTGATGATTCAGTGCGACCTGCAGAACTGAGTGCGGTTCAGGTGACCATAGAAGCATGCTTGGGTAAGCCTGGCTGCATGGCACATTTTGTGTACATTTGAATATGTTTGTGGACATGATCTCATGTTAAGTGACAAATGCAGTCACACTCAGGAAGGAATTTATGCATATTCATGGTCCTTTATCAAAGGTGTGCAGTACACGTAGGCAGCTGTTAGTGGATAGATCCATCAGGAAATGAATATTTCCTTTGTTTGTGTGCCTTAGAATGCAAGAAAAACTCATAAAAATATTTAACTTCGGTGGCAGAAGATTCTACTGCATAGGAAACTGACTTTTTGGTATACTAGGTTATTTCCTACCTAGTTGTGAGAGGGCTAAGGATTAGGTTTTGGGCTAACCTAGTGTCCCAAATCTCTGACCACTAGAATTTGCACCTCATCTGGTTAAAGACATGGTGGCATTGACCCAGTCGAAAAGGGAGCTGCTGTTGAAACAGGTAAGATATTCAGAAGCACAATGTATCACACGACCTCTCTGCTACCAACTGCTGTGTGTCAACTTCAATACTAAATGGTTCAAGTATCTACAAATGTATTATCTGGCAAACTCTTCCTTCTAGATCATGATGATGCCATATGGGTCTGGAACTCATGTCTTCATAGATGAAGGTCCATACAGTGATCCAGACCTTTACCCAATCATGATGCAGACTGGCTTTTCTGTGGTACGGGGGAGACTCACCTACCACCATTCCTCTGAAGACAATGACTTACTGGGGGCCATTGTTGTCATACTTACGGGCCTGCCAGCATAGATAGCTTGTACTCACAAATTTTAATGTAACAGAATGCATGAAATTACATAGTTGTACATCTTACATTATAGTTTTTGTACTGTGGAGATTGAACGTGAATATACATTACAATGGTGCATATTGCTGTGTTCATATGTACTGGTGGTCATGTGCTATTCCTCCTGCTAGTCATACGAATGGTAGACACCAAGATGTCATGATGGTTACCAATGCTGTGGTACCACATATGTGTTATGGCAGCCACCAGTACAATATGGCTTGGCCTTATAAAACACTTTGACTTTGTGTCTGGGCCACTATACAGTCTACATGCATGTGTGTAGTCCAGGAAATCCTGCTCATTTTTTGTCTAGACGCATGATTTTTGTGTTTGTGTGTATGTGGTGCAAAAGGAATTGTACAGGTGTGTGTGAAGGCATGGTAAACAGATGACAAAAATTCGTAACTTTTCTTTTTTTTATTTAAAAAAGAGGCTACACTGATCCTTTTGGTTTGACGCTGAAGAAATTGGAAAGTGATTTCATGCCTGTCTTATCTGTCTTTGCTAATGCCTTCTGAGCTCCAGTGAGTTTCACCTTGCAAAAAAGGAGATATTATTAGTACCAGTTGATGTATGTGGCAGGTGACCACCACACACAGTGGTTATTAATTATGTGCCCACTGTTATTAACCACATAACACCTGATGTTACCTTGTTGGTCTCTGATGGTTTTGCACACATCTTTGAGTAGTCCTCAAGAGGCTCAGATTCTTGGCCCTTCCTCTGGTGGGCAATAGTTGGAGTAAGACAGAACAAGGAAGATGGAAGAGGCTCAAACCTTTGCTAGAGGAGGTTCATCGCTGCTGCGTTCAATGCAGTGCTTGGACCCGACCATTATGTCTGCCCCTCCGGAGGACCTGCCCCAGCATTCCAACGGGATATGCCACCAGCGGTACTAACATATGCAGTGGGCCTACCCGATACTTTGCTTCAGCTGAGTAGCTAGTTCAGCGGGCAGGTAGTCACACACCATCCCACATGAGTACGTCAGAAGCTCGTCTGATCAGAGGAAAGCACATGGCAGTGTGTCGTCTTCTACATGCAAGATATGCATGGCCCCATGTACATGTACATCAAGTATGACAACTGTCACCTTAAACACTAGGCCCCAACACACCAAATAATTTCATGCCACTACCATGGGAGCAACACAATGAAAAAGAAAAATAGGTGAGAGTTCAGAAATCTATACATACTACGTAAAGAACAGAGATGCATGGTGGGGGGGGGCCATAATATTTGCCCAAGGCTAACATTGTTCATTCTGACTCATTGTACATCCTCCTAAAAGGCACGTAAACAATTCTTAGGTAAGAATCCCTCCCCCCCCCCCCCCCCTTCAAAGTAAAACCATGTTCTGCAGGCCTCCATCCATCATAAGGTATTTCCCCTCCTCTCACAACTCCCCTCTCCAACCCCTCCCCTCATAACTCCCCTCTCCAACCCCTCCCCTCATAACTCCCCTCTCCAACCCCTCCTCTCACAACTCCCCTCTCCAACCCTCCCCCCCCCCACAGCGTTAGGCAGTCCATACTTTCTGTGGATTCCATCTGCTTCTTGCTTTTGACAAATGCTGAACTCTGTGATCCTGTGCCAACATAGACTCCTTTCTCTTTCAGAATTCGAGAGAAGACATCAACCTAGCAAGAGAAATGAAGCCAATCGATGACACTGTATTACATATGCACCACACACACACACACACACACACACACACACACACAGGCACACACTTTACGTTGAAGCCATTTCAATGCCTTCTCCTTGCTGTAACGATAGACCCTGATGCTGTCCGCAATAACTGAAAGGGAGAGGTGGGGTGAAGAGGAGGGTGAGGGAGGGGAGACAGACAGAGAGAGACCTTACTTTTCACATCACAAATGTGTTCCCATTGGTCAGCCTGCACACACTTTTCAAGCACCTTCAACAGTGTATCTTCAAATATTGCATCAAGTGTAGTGAACTTCCCTGTCTGAGGCCCCACCCCCTTCAAACCATGATCCACTTTGTTATACACATGGGGGGCCAATGGTAACCTTTGCAGCTGTGAGAAGTGATGGCAGGGCCAAGAACAGGGGGTCCACAGGCGTGCATAGATAGAGAGAACCATCTGTGTGTGTGATATATTAAATAACGAAGCCTGGGGAAGTGGTGTAAGGTTGTTTTGGGAGGGAGGTGGGGGTGGGGTGGGAAGTGAGATGTTTGAGACATTTCACCTGTCTGCATTGAATTGCCCACAAACCATGACCTTGGCTCGTCGCTAAACCTGTTCACCTCAGCGATTCTTGAACCGCCGTTGAAAACAAGGTATCTCCTGGGCAGACCTGAAAGGTGAAAACACCCCTGTGTTAGGAGGCCTGCTCCTCACAGCTTAGGGATCACATGATGTGTGGGCATTTTAGAGGTGAATGAAATGAGTGTACACGTTGCGAAAGTGGAAGTGTGTGATTGTTATCCAAGATTGTATCTGTGTGCATCACAAACAACTGCATGGTGTCAGGAGTGAGATTTCTCTAATTTTTAGTTGTTCAAACAGAGTGTGACAATTAGTTTAGATGCAGAAATGTTTAGTCCCCAAATCCAATTGGCAAGGATAGCTTCAATGATGAATGGCTACAGTTTAAGCATGAATTCCAACTGTTTTTGACGGCGATCGGGAAAGGAACTGCAAACGGACTAGGTGAAGTTGGCCATTATCCTGCAAATTGTGGGCCTGTGAGAAAATGATACCAACACAGACAACTGAGGCAAATTTACCACCTCCATCGTGAACTGGTCTACAGCTCTACCACCTCCATCATGAACAGGTCTACAGCTCTACCACCTCCACCATGAACTGGTCTACAGCTCTACCACCTCCATCATGAACTGGTCTACAGCTCTACCACCTCCATCATGAACTGGTCTACAGCTCTACCACCTCCATCATGAACAGGTCTACAGCTCTACCACCTCCATCATGAACAGGTCTACAGTTCTACCACCTCCACCATGAACTGGTCTACAGCTCTACCACCTCCATCATGAACTGGTCTACAGCTCTACCACCTCCATCATGAACAGGTCTACAGCTCTACCACCTCCATCATGAACAGGTCTACAGTTCTACCACCTCCACCATGAACTGGTCTACAGCTCTACCACCTCCACCATGAACTGGTCTACAGCTCTACCACCTCCACCATGAACTGGTCTACAGCTCTACCACCTCCACCATGAACTGGTCTACAGCTCTACCACCTCCATCATGAACAGGTCTACAGCTCTACCACCTCCACCATGAACTGGTCTACAGCTCTACCACCTCCATCATGAACTGGTCTATAGTGGCCAGATCCTGCCAAGGTGAGCCCAGGAAGTGTGGCCAGATCCTGCCAAGGTGAGCCCAAGGGATGTGACCAGATTCTGCTAATATAAGCCAGTTCCCACCTCCACATCAGACGTCAGATATGTGTGACTAGCAAGATTCATTTCTTATCTGTCACAAGTGAACCACTAGTGAATGACTGTGCTGACTCATGGAAGGAGTACAGAGTTTATATGGGGAACAAAAGAACAGATAGCTCAGAGAGGTATTATTGTTAACCTTTTTATGACATCAAAAAGCGTGTTGTGATCCAATGTGAAGGCAAAGAGGGAGGGCTTGTGTCTGCATCACTATAATAAAAGCGAGAAAAGCTATGTGGTTAGTTATGGCTATTGTAATTGTATGCTGTTAGTTTGACCAGTAATGGAGACTTAGCAACCCTCAGGAAAGCCATCACTCTCAGCTACAAGGTGACTGTGAGATTGCAAAAATATGAACTGGAAGAAGTATCCTATCATCCATAGGACAACGTGTACTAGCAGATATACTGTCAAGGTTGAAGGTACTAAGATGTCTTGGTTCTACGCAGAATTATTCGGTGACCAAGCAAGTATAAGAACTCCGGCATTTGAACACTTGCTGTGTGTGTTGGGGGGATATTTGGGGATCACGTGATGTGTTGGTGTAGTGTAAACCATGTGATTTAGGTCCTGGATTGTAACTGCGTGCATCCTGAATAGCGTTAGTAACCCACAACCAGCCACATAAAAAACACTCACCTGTGCTTGGGTCAGCAAGGCTCATGAAACAGGAGGTAGGTTCGCCATGCTTTGCTATCAAGGCGTCGTCTGATGGTGATTTATGTGACAGTTAAAATTAACACTAACTAGCAATCCCTTCTCTTCTTAACGAACCTGGCACAACACATATCCATTGATCGGGGCGCGCCTCTATCGCTTTTTTCGCCTTGGGTTTTGTCTTCGGAGCAGTTTTAGTAGTAAATTCATCTTCCGCCAAGGCATTGTCATCCTGTGACAAGCTGCATTCGCTGTTTGTGTCAAGACTCCCCTCGCTGGCTCTCAATCGCGTTATCATATTTGCCGCCAGTTCTTTTTATCCATTTTTGTAAATTTAATCATGTCATATATATATATTATTGTAGCAAGATTATTTAATTATTAATGATGCTTGTACAGAATACTGTAGACGTGATGATGTGAAATACCGCATATGTATATGAACGCGCGCGTACGGTCTGTGGGCTTTGTAAAGGTACTCTTGTCCGAACAATAATCCACTTGATGCGGTTACGAGTCGGAGCGTAGCACGTGTGCTTACTTAACTACTGGCAGGCAGTCACAAGAAAAAGGGTAGCCACGCCTGGTTGTAACGCCCTTCTTTCGGTCCATGTTTGCGCTAAATTAGACGACAACATGACAGACGAAACAGTTGGTCTGAACCAGCCTTCTTCAACGCAGCAAAACCCTCTGTCGAAGAAACTCGTGAAAGTTCTCGAAACAAATCTGGACAATGACAAAGACACGTTGCAGGCATTAGAGGTTCTGTCCGGATTCCTTGAACAAAACACCCTTCAGGCCAGAAGGAACCTACGAAGCGATCTGGAGATACGTAGCGTCGCACTAAACCAGACCTTCCTACAGTGCGTGAGGCAGCTGGCGGAGCACGTGGAAGGCCTGAAGACGGAGGTGACCCACATGAAGGAGTGTTGCGATGGTATGCAGCGGAGGCTCGCGGAGGCCAAGAGCAGCACAGCCGGTTTGCTCAAGGAGACGGCCGACCTCAAACACCGGGCACGGCTGCTCGACGCGAGCTCCAAAGCGGTGGGCTCCTTCCTGTCCAAGTTCGAACTGCTGCCCGACGAGTTAAACGCACTGAAGAGCGTCCAGCGGGAAGGGGTGAGCGACAAGTTCTTCCAAGCGGTGGGGCGCGTCAAGACGATCCACGAGGAGTGCAAAGTCCTCCTCCGGACCAGCCAGCAGAAGGCGGGACTGGAGATAATGGAGTCCATGGCGATGCACCTGGAGACAAGCTACGAGCAGCTCTACCACTGGACCCAGGCCCGCTGCCGAGCGATGAACGGCGAGGCCCCCGACGTCAACAGGAACCTCCGCCAGGCGATCCAGGAGCTGAAGGAGAGGCCCATCCTGCTTCAGTACTGCTTGGACGAGTACAACATTGCGAGGAGGATGACGCTCGTCCGACTCTTCATCGACGCCCTGACCCGTGAGGGTAGCTCGGGTCGTCCCATAGAGCTGCACTCCCACGACTCGCTGCGGTACTGCAGCGACATGCTCGGGTGGCTTCACCAGGCCGTCGCCACGGAGAACGATCACATCCTCGCCCTCCTCCCCGACTGCACGCGAGAGAAGGCGGTGGCCATGTTGGGCGCGATCACGGAGGGCACCTGCCACCCTCTTCGCGTCCGGATAGAGCAAGTGGTCGTCTCCACGACAGAGTCTGTCACCGCGTACCGACTGGTGAACCTCCTGCGTTACTACAGCAGCGTGTTCCAGGCGCTGCTAGGTACCTCAGCTCCACTGGCCCAGACCGTCGCTGACCTCCAAGACCTCCAGTCCAAGACTTTCTTCAACACCCTGAACGTCCAGACGACCAAGATCCTGGACTCGCTTTATGCACCCCTCTCGACCCTTGCTCCCTCGGTTGCCGTGACCGCGATGCTCGCCCTCCTGCAGAAGATCCTGGCGTCGAGCGACATGAATTCGCTGGCCCACAGCAATCAAGAGCAGGACCTCAAGCGCATCTTGAGCATGTGTCTGGACCCCTTGCTGCAACACTGCAGGGAGTCGGTGTCCAAGCTTGGGCGCCTCGAAGGGATGACATACCTGGTGAACTGCCTGCACACAATCCACAACACGGTGGCCCTGTACGATTTCACCGAGAGCCACCTCGAGGTCCTGGATTCCCAGATGCAGGGCAACATGGACTCCATCGCCACAGAGCTGTCCCTTCAACTGATGGAGATGGCTGGCATTGCCCAGTTCTACGGCAAGCTTGCGCACTCGCAGGTTGCGGCAGAAGACTTCCAGCTGCTTGGCGACTGCTCAGAGAAGCTGACGAATCTCATCGCCCTGCCTGGGGACCAGCAGCTTGCACAGTGTGGGCTTCTCACGAGCTCTGCACTGAGGGCCAAAGTGAAGCAGGCTACTGTGGAACAGTTTGTTGCTGCATACCAATCCGTGTACAATTTCCTGGCAGGAGAACTCGGAAAGCCCGATGCTAGTAGGTACCTTCCGTATACTCCCCAGCAGATGAGACAACTGCTCTTATGAACGATCATTTATTGTGGTGTGCATTATCCTCGTCCCCAGATATACGTAAAATTTCGTTAAGCGCAGCAGCTAACTAAAAATGGCATCTAAAGTGAAGCTCTCCAGGCATGTGTACCTACGGACGCAGCAGGTACTAGGGGAGGGAAGTGTGTGGATGGGTTGGGACAGTCACCTACGCACGCGACGGCATGCATTATTTTTGATGGTCTGTTCCCCTCTCGGCCGCCCGCAGCGCCGCCTGCGGCATGTGAGGAGCATCTTGGTTCGAAACCTTAACGTTCCAACTTGTGAGCGTCTGGAAGACCCTCTTTCGATATGTGTCTACTTCACATTGCACAGTCCGAAGTGTCCGGACGAAGGTACTGACAGTAACAATGCTCCAACACTTGTTCGTTATTTTCCCTCTCTCTCTCTCTCTCCCTCCCTCCACTCCCTCGCTGCTGTCTGCCTTCACATCTCTTGTCGCTCTGCACATAGTTATCTTCACCAGTCAGCGCGTTTCTGGCTCATACGTAAGTCAATTATCATGTGAAGTGCCCGTGACCTTTACAACGCTCTGTGGTAGCGGGTGCACAAGGGGCCGTACTTATATAAACGCACTGAGGGAATTTAATTGTTTTTAGTCTCCTCTCATTTTCATCCACTCCTCCCTCCTTCCCTTCTTCCACCTCCACTCCTCTCTCCCTCCCTCCTCCCTACACTTCCACTCCTCCCTCCCTCCCTTCTCCCTACACCTCCCCTCCTCCCTCCCTCCCTTCTCCCTTCACTCCCTCTTCCTCTCCTCCCCATATACTCATCCCATTAGGTTTCATGGGATTGTTAACAATGGTGTTACCATGGTGTTACACTTCTGTTACAGAACCCATCTTGGGAGTCACTTCTGTTCCATTCCAAACATGGCTCAACCCTGAGTATCCTTTGTGTTGAGGCTGTGAGAGGGAGATTGGTGGTATTGAGAGAGTGAGAGGAGGAAAGTAGTTGAAAGTATTGAGAGGGAGGGAGGGAGAAGAAGGGAGGGAACATGATAACAGCATGTCCTATGGGTGTGTCAATGCATTGCAAAATGTCTAAGGAATAGGAGAACGGTGTTTACTGGTGTGTCAATGTCCTTAACTCTATTAAGCATTTATTGCGCGTCTATGGGTGAATATGAACCCAAGTGTGGAGCAGTTTGATGTTGTCTACGAGAAGATCATCAACCTTGCTGATCTAATCTACATTGGCACCCAAGTAAGTGTTGTGTGTGTATGTATGTACGTGTGCATGTGAGGGTGTGTGTAGTGTGGGGGCGTTTTTTTTGTATGTGTGTTAGTGTATTCGTGTGTAGTGTACACACTTATGTGCCGGACACATCAGGCTGATACACTATTGTATAGTTCTGCATTCTATATTGAGTACAAGTGTGCTAACCAGCAAGTTTTAAGGACTGGGAACCCCTAATGCCTGTGGTGTACACATATCTCCAATGCTATATGCATTTTTGAGAGCTTGTGTGTATACAAGTAGATGGCTAGGACCACCATTGTTACCCTGTAGGGGTGGGGCCATGGCTGGCTAGGACCACCATTGTTACCCTGTAGGGGTGGGGCCGTGGCTGGCTAGGACCACCATTGTTACCCTGTAGGGGTGGGGCCATGGCTGGCTAGGACCACCATTGTTACCCTGTAGGGGTGGGGCCATGGCTGGCTAGGACCACCATTGTTACCCTGTAGGGGTGGGGCCATGGCTGGCTAGGACCACCATTGTTACCCTGTAGGGGTGGGGCCGTGGCTAGCTAGGACTAGCAACTCTATCAGGTTGAGCACATAGACTTGTAATCATGTTGGAACTAAAGAGCAACTTCAATTAATGCCCCCTCCTCTTTCTTGTGTAGCAATTTGAAAGTTGGGATAGCCACGTTTAATTAGAACATTTGCCCATACCCGCTCCTTAGCATAGACCTGTAAAGAACTGTAAAAGGCTTGCCATTTACAAAGAAAACAATTCCTACTTTCCATGACCCCACTTCCTCCTCTTGCATCATTTGTGAACCCTCTTTCATTTTGCCTGTGTACACTCTCTCTCTCTCCTTCAGTATTAATGCATTAATCATATAGTTAATCGGTTGATTGGCTAACATAAAGGGGCTGCCTCCTCCCCTCCCCTCCCCCTCCTTCACCTCCTCCCTCTCCCTCCCCCTCCTTCACCTCCTCCCTCCCCTCCACCTCCTCCCTCCCCCTCCACCTCCTCCCTCCACCTCCTCCCTCCCCCTCCACCTCCACCTCCACCTCCACCTCCTCCCTCCCCCTCCTCCCTCCACCTCCACCTCCTCCCTCCCCCTCCACCTCCTCCCTCCACCTCCTCCCTCCCCTCCACCTCCTCCCTCCCCCTCCACCTCCCTCCCCTCCACCTCCTCCCTCCCCCTCCACCTCCTCCCTCCCCTCCACCTCCTCCCTCCCCTCCACCTCCTCCCTCCCCCTCCACCTCCTCCCTCCCCCTCCACCTCCTCCCTCCCCTCCACCTCCTCCCTCCCCCTCCACCTCCACACCTTCCCACTCCCTCCACCTCCACACCTCCCCACTCCCTCCACCTCCACCTCCACACCTCCCCACTCCACCTCCACACCTCCTGCTAGTCACCAGGTTTGGCTTTGATGGTGTGGGTCAATTCATTAGTGAGATCAACCCTTTGTTGAACCCTGAAAGTCAGTGGAGTTTTGCCATGTGTATAGTGTGGTGTCCCATGTGTGCACATTGCCATGTGGATGGTGTGGTGTCCCATGTGTGCACATTGCCATGTGTATGGTGTGGTGTCCCATGTGTGCACATTGCCATGTGGATGGTGTGGTGTCCCATGTGTGCACATTTGGGTTCTTTATGTTGGCTGCTGGTTTGCCCCTTTGTAGCTAAACAAAGACATATCTGTGAACCCTGCTGTTGGAAACTCCTTCATTATTGGAATGCATGAAGGCTTTTATTCAGATGGTGCAGTTACAGGGGTAAGTCTATTGTTCGTCGCACATCCCTCTCCACCTCTCCTCCCTCTTACTCCACATCTCCCCCTCACCTCACCTCCATCCCCCTCAACAGGCCCCCATCCCCCCTCCAATTGCACATCCTCTTGCCCAGTTCTTGCCTGCCCAGAGCTTGATGGAAGTGCCCAAAAGTGAGGTAAGCCACGCCTCCAGAGAACACGCCCACAAGGCATAGCTGTTGCATACTTTAGCACTTTCAATGTTTTGCACTTAGTAGTTCATTTTCGGTATGGCATCTTCAAATTGTGTCTTATCCAAGCTAATATACTAGGGTACAGAAAGCAAAAGTCTTTTTTGTGTTCCACCATTTCAGTATTCTAGCGACGTTCTACTGTTTTAGCCATGTTGTACGTGTCGTTATCTGTTCGGGCCGAAGGTATTTGAAGGCTTAAAAGGCAGCTTATCCCCTGGTGTGCCTATGGTACGTAACATCCCCTGGTGTGCCTATGGTACCTAACACACATGCGCCTATTACGTACGGAGCTGCTATAAGAGCATTTGAAGGACATAGGCCTTCAAACCTCCTTCAGCCCAAGCAGATAAGGACATGTGGTCAAACACATCGCTAGAGTGCAACAAAAACAAAAACAAAAAAAAAAAACTTAGTTTTCTGTACCCCGCAGTGTACAAACATGCCCTGCTGTAGATGCCCAGGGGGTTCTGTACCCCACAGTGTACAAACATGCCCTGCTGTAGATGCCCAGGGGGTTCTGTATCCCCCAGTGTACAAACATGCCCTGCTGTAGTCTATGCCCAGGGGGTTCTGTACCCCACAGTGTACAAACATGCCCTGCTGTAGATGCCCAGGGGGTTCTGTACCCCACAGTGTACAAACATGCCCTGCTGTAGATGCCCAGGGGGTTCTGTATCCCCCAGTGTACAAACATGCCCTGCTGTAGTCTATGCCCAGGGGGTTCTGTTATTGCTGGTGCAGGCACATACACTATTACTTGATATAAAGTCTTCCACCAACCACAGATGCTGATTGCGTATGAGAACAACATAGTACTGAGGTACACATACAAGCGTGTTGATTGGGGGAGTGAGGGGGAGGGTACATTGTATATGGTATGCAGCCGTGTACCCTGATGACGATCAGGTAGCATCATGATGAATGTGTACCCTGATGACGATCAGGTAGCATCATGATGATGGCTGTACCCTGATGATGATCAGGTGGCATGATGATGGCTGTACCCTGATGACGATCAGGTGGCATGATGATGCCTGTACCCTGATGACAATCAGGTGGCATGATGATGGCTGTACCCTGATGACGATCAGGTGGCATGGCTGTACCCTGATGACGATCAGGTGGCATGGTGATGGCTGTACCCTGTGTGTTCTGCACAGACTTCTCAATCGTCAGAAGGCCTTGAACATGGCTAAGCTGAAGTCAAACAAAGCCAGGACTGAAGTGAATACCTTCCTGTCACAGCGCAGTGCATACTTTGGTTCAAAGGTCGAGAAGGAGGGGTTAAAGTCGCGGATAGCTGTACTTACACAGCAGCTGATCAACCAGAAGGGCATTGAGGAGGAAGGTGTGTGCAAGGTTGAGGAGGGGGGTGTGTAATGTAGGTGGAATGCAGGCAGCTAAGGGGATGGTTGGAGTACACCATAATGGACTCTCTTCCTAAGTACATGTATTCAATGCTATATGAAAGTGATGTGCGGGAGGAGGGGGGAGGGGGAGAATAACACAGGAGCAGCGGATAATCACAGAGATTCATTGCGTGTTCTGGTCTGGGATTGTTAAAGTCAACACGGGTTAATTATATCGTTCCGCAAAAACGATTGAAATTAGTTCTGTAATTCACTGTATTTGCTGTTGCGTAATAATAGATTGCACGTTCTGAAATTGTTTGCAGAATGATATAACTGACCACTGTTCACAACTTTAACAATCCAATATGCAACCAGAAACATGCAATGAGTTTCTGTAGTTTTCCATTGTTCTGAGCTTCCCCTCCCCCTCCCCCTCCCCCTCTCCTTCCCCTTCCTCTGTATCAATTTATGATAAGTGGTTTTGATGTAGAAATGGTTGGTTGTGGTTGTGATGGAGTGGTTGGAGTATTATAGAGGGATGGGCATAGTTATGGTGGAGGGCTGGGCATAGTTATGGTGGAGGGATGGGCATAGTTATGGTGGAGGGATGGGCATAGTTATGGTGGAGGGATGGGCATAGTTATGGTGGAGGGATGGGCATAGTTATGGTGGAGGGATGGGCATAGTTATGGTGGAGGGATGGGCATAGTTATGGTGGAGGGATGGGCATAGTTATGGTGGAGGGATGGGCATAGTTATGGTGGAGGGATGGGCATAGTTATGGTGGAGGGATGGGCATAGTTATGGTGGAGGGATGGGCATAGTTATGGTGGAGGGATGGCATAGTTATGGTGGAGGGATGGGCATAGTTATGGTGGAGGGATGGCATAGTTATGGTGGAGGGATGGGCATAGTTATGGTGGAGGGATGAGCATATGGTTATGCTAGATGGTGTGGAGATGTTAGGATGCTGGAGTGAGGTTAAAGGCATAAAAGTTCTTGGTTTTCAACAGAGCAACAAACCTTATCACATTTGAGGAGAATGCAGGATGTGGTAGGTGTGTCATGTTACCGTAGTAACTTTGATTAGCCTTTTATTAAATGATATCTCTTGGACAGAGGCTAAACTTCGCCATAAGCAGGATGATCTGAGACGGGATAGAGAGTACTTCAGAGAGCAGCAACTGAAACATGCCAAGGAAGTGTAAGTACATGGTATTAGTTGCGGCTGGTTGTATCCTTGTATTGGATGCCTCTGTGTGTGTGTGTGTGTGTGTGTGTGTGTGTGTGTGTGTGTGTCTGTGTGTGAGTGTGTGTGTGTCTGTCTGTCTGTCTGTGTGTGTCTGTGAATATGTACAGTGTGGGATAATGAATTTTGGGGGACAGATAATCAAGTGTTCTTTGTGGCTGGTGGCTGTGGTAGGGAAAAGCTGCAGCGGGTTAAGTTGCACAAGAGGATGAGGCAGGGCACCATGATCCTTGAGCTGTGTGAGGCGTTCCGCATCAAGGAAGAGGAGGACAACTTTACCATATGTGACATCATCCTGCCCAATGCAGACCAACTGGATAGTAAGTGTCTTTAGCACTGTTTGTTATTTAGGGATGGGTTTGTTGGTGTGTTGTTGTTGTTGTTGTTGTTGTTGTTGTGTGTGCATAGGTGAGTGCTACAGTGTGCCCAGATGTCCTTAGTTATTTTCTGTGTGTTGTGGTGTCACAAGTTGAGCATTTTGAAGTGCTTGGTGTATGATGTGAGAGTGCCACTAGTGTAAATTGTGAGCTAGGAAACTTTCATACATTACAGTGTTATGATGTGAGTGTGGTGGGGATGTCATAATAATGTCATGTGTGTTGTCTGCTTTTGCAGCCGTGGTCAAAGCAGATCAGGTGGGGGTTGCCCTTGGTTACACTTCCCACCTTGTGGAGCAGCTGGCAAAGGTGTTGCTGGTACCCCTGCCTTACCCGCTCAAACCCAACGGCTCCAGATCCACCATCTTTGACCACATATCAGATAAGAGCCTCACAGAGAACATACAAGAGTAGGTCATGTGTGGTTAGCCATGTTGTGTGTGTGGGGTGGGATAGGGAGGGGGGTGCAGGGGGAATGGGTACGGTCTTCTCCATTCGCTTATACCGTAGGCATCACAGATAGTATGTCTAGAGGTGTAAAATACTTGTTTGTGAGTTACTAGTAGCAGGTATGCAGTGAGTGCTCTCTAATGACTGTGCATGTGTGTGGTAATCCACATTCACCTTCAAATTACTCGTACAGATGAATAAATTAATATTCCATGATACTGGTATGCAGAATTTGTGCGTGACCAGTTTGATGGTCCTGTAGTGGTCATGTGTGCAGCTTATGTGTTGTTCACCTAACCTGACACCACAACAGGTTTCCACTGTATGTGAAGGCCAGTAGTGACAAGTGGATGTGCAATTATGCTGTGGCCCTGCTCACCAGGGATATTATTCAGGTAGGTGTGTGTGTGTGTGTGTGTGTGTGTGTGTGTGTGTGTGTGTGTGTGTGTGTGTGTGTGTGTGTGTGTGTGTGTGTGTGTGTGTGTGTGTGTGTGTGTGTGTGTGTGTGTGTGTGTGTGTGTGTGTGTGTGTGTGTGTGTGTGTGTGTGGAGGGGGGGGGTTGGTGGCATGTGTCTGTCATGCATTTTGTTTTTACAGCTTCGTCTTCATTGTGGTCTACGGCCAACCAGGCAAATGTACAAAAGGACACTCCTATCTCTGAAGGAACTGATGGATGGAATTATTCCTGCGTAAGCCACCTGACATCTTTAGTGGCACATCTGGGGGGGGGGGGGAGGGGCTCATGGGAATATCCTTAGTGGCACATCTTGGGGGGGGGGGCTCATGGGAATATCTTAATGGCACATCTGGGGGGCTCATGGGAATATCTTTAGTGTACTTGTTTTCACATTGGATATATGAGGACACCTTATAAGTAACGGCATATCTGGGGTCACCTGATGTTAATGTTCTCCCCCACCCCCTCACACCCCCTCCCCCTCCCCCTCACACCCCATGCATGATTATTTGTACAAAGTTTGATGGTGGAATTTCATGATAGTAGGAACAAATATACCCTTCACTTTAACGGTCCAAGGAATGCTATTATTTGATCACTTCACCTTATAGAGAAGTGCTCTCGTACCCAGACCCATTAATAATAATCTCGGCCCCAGACCCAGTTTGCAGCCATGGCTACTAGGTGAAGTGATCGAATCAATATGTGTCTTCCTATTTTTTTCAACCCATACATATGGTCTTGTCCAACATGCAAGTCATTTTATACGTCACACAGACATCACATGATTCTATAACCAGGCCAAAACAGAAAGTACTCCATACATGACATAAGCATTCCTTTTGAGCTTTAAAAAAAAGGATCTATTCTGAAACGAATTAACATGTGCTTACATTTTATGATATGCAAACACCTTATGGATGTGCATGCGTGATGTAACTCTGAGATGGAAGTGAGGTCCACCACACGAAAGCGTACACATGTACGTGTAACATTTCTGTATCCCAGCTACTTACCACATGGGGCTATTCTGCTGCAGGTACCAGTCTGCTGTGTCCAACGCAAAGCAGAGGCCTGATACCAGACAGCAGAGGGTGGCCCTCTATTCAACAGATGTGCTGGGAGAGCCTGCTCAGAGCTACACACCAGACCCACCCAGCCAGGCCTCCGACCATCCTAGCCAACTCTCAGACCCGTGCTCTGATGTGGGGTTCAACATTGACGAGCTCCAAGACATTGCCGTGGTCACGGAGAGCTTCCAAGCGTCGGTTGCCACGGGCGATATCAACGAGGACAGCGGTGGATTGTCCCTAGGTGCCTCAGCCATGATGGCAAGCGCGGAAGGCAGGACAGCCGGTGTTGAAGGCTTTCAAGAGAGCCAGGTGGTAACCCCACCGTTATCATCATCATCACCACGTGGTACCATTCCCATGACCTATGCCAATGCTGGGCGTGCCTCCCTCCTCACCACTGAAGGGACCCGTGCCTCCCCTCTCGCCACTGAAGGGACCCGTGCCTCCCCCCTCACCACTGAAGGGACCCGTGTCTCCCCCGTCACCACTGATGGGACCCGTTCCTCCCCTCTCACCACTGAAGGGACCCGTTCCTCCCCTCTCACCACTGAAGGGACCCGTGCCTCCCCTCTCACCACTGATGGGACCCGTTCCTCCCCTCTCACCACTGATGGGACCCGTGCCTCCCCTCTCACCACTGATGGGACCCGTTCCTCCCCTCTCACCACTGAAGGGACCCGTGCCTCCCTCCTCACCACTGATGGGACCCGTGCCTCCCCTCTCACCACTGAAGGGACCCGTGCCTCCCCCGTCACCACTGATGGGACCCATTCCTCCCCCCTCACCACTGATGGGACCCGTGCCTCCCCTCTCACCACTGAAGG
Source organism: Eunapius fragilis (assembly GCA_963681505.1). Lineage (NCBI taxonomy): Eukaryota > Metazoa > Porifera > Demospongiae > Spongillida > Spongillidae > Eunapius > Eunapius fragilis. The sequence goes on from OY811985.1 coordinate 2,329,567, forward strand.
GACCCGTGCCTCCCCCCTCACCACTGAAGAGCCCCGTGTGGGTGACGTCGTGCATCAGAGCACCCCCACAAGTACAAGTACGACAGCGGCTGCGTCGCTGCATAAGGATGCATTAAATAGAGTATTTGATGAGATATATGCAAAGAGAAAGCTTAATAGCTTGGTGCAGAACAAGGAAAGCAGTAGCAATGCAGTGCATACGTCTAGTATGTCTTCTACATACATCTGTTTGATTGGCCCAGAGGGTCATCACAAGGGGGGCTCTGAAGTGGACAACAGGAGAGTGCTGAGCAAGGAGAAGGAGCTGTGTCGACTAGAGGACTTTGTAGACAGTCCGCCTGCCAGCAATCAGGGGAACACTACTTACCAGAGGCCATGTGAGCTGAAGGAACACGGAGATGCAGATAGGGGTGGTAGTTTGTAGGTCTGTTGTGTTTGAAAGTTGTATGCAAGTTTGCATGTACAAAAATAATCTATTGTTATGACTGGAAGTGCGTTTTTTTTTTTTTTTTTTTTTTTTTGCAAGTGGAGCGTGGTTAATACAAACATATATTCTGGGAGGGGGGTGAAAGAGCTGGGTGTTTGGAAGTTTTCACGAAGACCCAATAAATGTGCTGGTATCAGTGTGGAAGATGATTAGCCTCGTTTCCAGGCCGTATTTTTATAACGACCACAAAAAAAATTACTACAGTATACGATTACAAAGTTTCTTGATAATGGCCCTATGCTCAAGCAGCCCTGGCTGTGCACAGCTCCAACACCACGTCAAAAAGCACCCTGAGGCCCCACTTGAACCCTTCCACTGGTATCCTCTCGTTCACGCCGTGGAACAGGGAAGACATCTTCAAGCCCTTCGGGAAACGGATGGGAGAGAACCCGAGACACACGGGCTTCCTGTGAGGGTGCCTGGCATACTGCACCAGGTCGGTCCCCCCGGGGAGAATGTTGGTAACGATGGGCGCACCGTTGGCCCTCGAGGCTATGGCCTTCCGTATCACATCCAGGGCCTGTTGGCATGTGGGGTTGTCCAGGTCCTCACAATAAGCCATGCGCTCGTTCAGGACCTCCACTGTCAGTACGGGAGAGGTGGGGTTCCCGCTGGGGTCTGGCTTGGCCTGGAAAAGCTCGGGACCCAACAACTGGCGGAGGTCGTCTATCAGATCTGCTGCCGCGCACCCGGGAAGGATGCGACCGTCTACGTGAAGCCAAGTGGTGGCCGGCACCTGGTTGAATTGCTCCCCTCCGCCCCCAATCCCTGTGGGCGTGGCACTGTTGCTCAGGATGGCTCCGAGCGTCCTAGCCTGCTCCTCAGGAAGTAAGCTAAGGATGTACCCTGAGGCCGACGGAGAAAGAAGCCAGCGAAAGACAAGGCCCTTGAGGTACGGGAGTGAACTGGCCAGGCTCTCCACAGTGGCCTTGTTGGCGGCATTGACCCTCAAAGGCAAACGATTGGTGGAAAGTTTATGTGCGACGTTTCCAGCCACGGCGATGGAATTATCCTTGTGCGCCATAGAGCCATGCCCCCCGGGACCGTGGGCGGTTATCCGGAGCTTGACAAAGCCCTTCTCCGCTATCTGGACGGGGAAGACCTCCGTGTTGTCAAGGTGGAGGGAGATGCCTCCTAGCTCACTGAAAACGATGTCTGCCTCCACGAGGTCCGGGTGTTTGTCTACCAGGTACTTAGCACCCCACTCCGAGTCTGCCCGCTCCTCGTCGGCCACGCCGGCGAACACGAGGTCACGCGACAGCACAATCCCTAGCTTGGCAACGTAGCACAAGATGGTGACCGACATGGCAGCCATGTGCTTCATGTCCACGGCGCCTCTCCCGTAAAGGCAGCCGTCTTCCTCGTCGATCTCGGCGGCGTAGGGGTCGTGCTTCCAACCTTCCTCGCGCCAATTCGTCTTTGGCGCATGTACGGTGTCGAGATGGGCGTTAAGTAGAAGCGCGCCCTGTCCGGCGCCTTTTCCTTTGATTCGCGCGACGATGTTGCCGCGCCCAGGTCGCGATTCTATTACTTCGTAAGGAATTCTGGCCTCGTCGAATACTTCTTGCAGAACGCGTACAGCTTCTATCTCTGTTCCTTCGTCTACGAAGTTCTGTGTATCTATTTTTATCAGCCTCTGAAGAAGTTCAATAGCACTTCTGTTAATATCTTCCCATTTATCCTCCAAGAGTGCTTTCAGCTGATCCATGTTGTTTATATATCACAGGGGAAAAAATCGTGTTCCGGACCTTGGGTTTTATCCTATCGACCTTGGGATCTGTTCCATCAAATGTATTCACTGTTGTCTTAGGCACTTTGAATACGTTTGATGGAACAGATCCCAAGGTCGATAGGGTTAAACCCAAGGTCCGGAACACGATTTTTTTCCCTGTAGCTGTGACGTACTTGGGTCTGGGTACGAGACTATGTTGTTCACATGCGGAAATTTATCACCTCGCATACAGCCCCATTCATTCGAAATTCGATTACATGTATAGAATATGGCATCGTTAAATTGACGTCATGCGTCACTTAAAGTGACATTTACGTGACGCTGGCACAACACTTCTCTGGGACAAACTGCTGATCTTGACCATATATGGTCGAGGTCAGTGGTGAATCTGGTGATGTCGCGTACTCCTCGGGGGGGGGGGGGGGGGGGGGGGGGGCCGCTTTTATTACATAGCACTACCTTTATGTGGATAACATGATTAATTTACATACATAGAAGTAGAACAAAGAAAATAAATAAATAAATAAATAAATAAAATAAATAAAATTAAAAAAAAACTCATATCTGGACGGACACCCAGGCATCTGTTTTACCCCTATTGCCTATGAAACATCAGGAGTAGTTGGTCCTCTTTCCCAGATCTTCCTGAAGGAGCTAGGTCACAGGCTCTCAGCAACAACCGGTGACACAAAAAGTTACAGCTATCTGCTCCAACGTCTTTCAGTGGCTGTACAAAGAGGCAATGCTGCCTCCATCCTAGGAACACTTTTTTCACCTTATACTACTGATTTTTAAGGTTATTATAATAGTGATAATAAATGTGCATTTATTACTGTTTATGTATTGTTTTATGCACAAATTTGTAGCACGAAGGATAGCAAACATCAGCCTTGCCCGCACATAACCCATCACTTCACTGTTTGATTTCTGATAGGAGGTGCATGAATGGCCTTTCCTTCAACACCCAGTGCCCCATCTGCAGTCACAACAAAAGGTGTAAACGAAGCATGTACACATTCAGCTGCTTGTGAGTATTTCTGTTTCTTAATGTGCTCGATAGAAGAAAGCACCGCATTTACATCCCGTTGTACATAGGAGTCATCTGAGTCGACTACTCTAACATAAAAAAAAGTAGTAGTTTGAGACTGCCACACACCACGAACAGAAAGGTCAGCAACTAAAGCTGGAACATTTTTCTGGACATTCAGTTCTCTTATCACCGGTTCTCTCAAAACTTTATGTAGTGGTGCATATACGGATAGTAGTACAGATCACTATGTATGCCTCAACATGTGCACGCGCTGTACATGTAATTAAATAAATTGCTGTGTCTCGCTTGATTGGTGTAGTTGTTATTTTGGCCTGGAGCTATGCCTCAATTACACTGAGTGGATAGTGGATTTTCTTTTGTAGGATGAGGTCTATAATGGTTTTGTGACTGTCATCGAAGCATCAAACTCTATGACTCAAAGATCTATTTGGTGATGCCAAGACCGCCAAGCCTTGGGACAAGGACAATAGGAGCTGTTCGAGGTCTCCAGGTGGAGCTGAGGGATGGGATTAGGTTAAACCATATTGTCTTTGATGGCTGTGAAATGTGTGCTTATGTTTGGGGCGGTCCTGGCGAGTCCATTGGTAAACCACACAGTGAGTGAAGGCTACGTAGATCGCATGTGGTTGAGTTCTTGCGATTTTGCATAAGGTCTGCAGTTGAAGACACCAATTTGCAACCTGAATAAATTGTATTTGTCACATTGCAGCTGTACCAAGAGGTGGTCCAAGATGAGGTCTGCCCTCACTTGTTATTTGTGCCCTGAAAGGCCGAGGTGGCTGAGGTGAGGTGTGTGTATTTAACTAAAAACCATGTTTTCATGGTAACCATAGGTGGGTCCAATGGTAGTGATTTCTTCCCACCAGTCTCTTAGATTGCATATGTTTCTGGTGCCGAGGTATCGTCAGCTTGGAGGATGTCTCCGGTAGTCAGCTGTATGATAGGCATCCTATGTTGTCCTTCCCTTGAAAATATGATGGTGTCTTGAACAGACAATTCAGTGGCCGCATGATAGGTGTTAATAAGAATAGTGGCAAAGGGTGGGCACAGGCTCTGAATGTTTGTGAAGAGTTGCTTCACTGTTTAGAGACTTGAAGGCATTGGCATCAATCAGCAATACTGCTTCACATTGTGCTGAGTGGAGGGAGTCATTGGTGGCATGTATTGCTGCTTTTGTTCCTAATATTAGTTGAATTGAGCCAGCTGAAAGCGCAGCTTTTGATATGATGCGTCTGGGGACTTCACATATTCTAATGGGACAGACTCCTGGGTTTTTATCAAGAGGCTGAGTGGTAAGGCAACAAGCTAGAAAAGGAGCCAGACCAGGCCACAGGGATCAAGAAGGTGGTACACGGTCTTCTGGCAAGAGCTGCTAGGGACTTGCATAGCTCTACTGATGAAGAGTGGAATGAGGTACATAACCACCTCCAACCTTTGGCATCAATCCCATAGGGTCCAGCTGAGCTTTCTGCTTGAAGCACAGCACTTTTGATAGCAGAGGCATCAGTACTGTTGAAGATAATTGGATGAATACCATTTGAGTGATTGGCATTGATAATTGTACCTGGGGTTGCAGATTGGCTTGGGCAGATGAGGACATCTAGAAGTGTGGGGGGCTGTGCGACATCAATTTAGCCACTTGTGCGACATCAATTTAGCCACTGTTTACACAAGCCCAACTATAATTTAACTTCAGTCGTGACTGTTGAAGCATTGTGAACTTCGATTACGACCACCAACATTTAGTCTAGTTTCTGATAAATATAAATATTTTCCATATATGCAAGGTGATAATTTTCCGCGGGGGACTGTACTACTAATTGGATGTAATTCATGTACATGTACGTACCCAACTGCACCCTTCTTACCTGCTGGCTGCATTATTTACAATCATTCACTGCCAAGGGTGATATCTTCCACCATCAACCACCCATGCAACAAACACTACATCACAATCATTACCTCCTCACAAAGTGAAGGGATATGCTAATGACCTCACAATCATTAACTCCTCACAAAAAGAACACCAAGATCTTTTGACACTAATGGACTGCTGCTGTAAAGACTTGTGTTAGGCTAGGGTGTTACACCAGTTTAATGCTATATGCAGTCAGGGATTGTTTCCCCCCGCCATATGCAGTCAGGTCTGGCATAGGATTATGGTCCCCCGCCATGTGCAGTCAGGCATTTGAGCCACTCATGTAACATCAAACTGAGCAGCTATTTCTGTGTATGCATGACAAAGAGCAGCAGGCCTGCCCATGGGTGGGAGGGCCACAAGAGCAGCAGGCCTGCCAGTGAGAGGGAGGGCCACAAGAGCAGCATGCCTGCCAGTGAGAGGGAGGGGCACAAGAGCACCAGTGAGAGGGAGGGCCACAAGAGCAGCAGTGAGAGGGAGGGGCACAAGAGCAGCAGGCCTGCCAGTGAGAGGGGCGCGAGAGCAGCCTGCCCATGGGTGGGAGGGGCACAAGAGTAGCAGGTGGGAGGTGTGCTGGTTAAATATCCTTTCGAGCGCCCCTACTCCTCTCAACCCCAAGTGCCGTAGATACATAATAGGTTGCCACCTGTGGTTCTGTCACACCTACAAACACTCAATGGCTGCACCTCCGGCATGACAGTGTGTTGCAGTGACTAGTTCAGAGCTTGAAGTATAATCCTTTTCCCAAATGAAAAGTTACATATGTAGACCTCGATGGGTAAGGTCTGTGACAATCCTTCAACTACCATCCCCCCATATTTTTACCTGTTACATGCTAGACCTGACATTGTAAAATGAAACCATATGGGACTCAGAGAGATGTCTCCGCAGCTAACTTATTTTTGCCCTTGCCAAGCGCAATGACAATTCTCGATTGTCATCCATTCAGTTCTTTACTTAACTAGAGGCTCCAAAATACAACAGGCTCCGTCTTTCAATTGCTGTATGAAACTACTTTCACAAGATTTCCTTACTATATCTAGCACTAGATATCAAATGACCTGCAACAGTAGCAGATGAAGGTTTGAGGTTGTGATACAGAAGATGCAGTTGAATCAGAATGCGAAAAGGCATTGGACCAGGCAGAGACTGGTCACGCCCACTGATTTTTGATGTAACTGGTCACTCCCCTCAATAATTCCTTCATATCAGATACCTCAGATGCCTCAGTTGCAGCAAAAATGGCCGGGATTATCTAGAAAAAGGTTGGTCTTGGGTCCCTATAAGTGGAGGCATAGAGACAGATAATGGAACTCTTTCATGAACTGCTAGGCACCTGGCTATCAACTCTTGCTCCCCTTATGAAGAGTCGACACATTGAACGGAATGTATTGTTGCTGTATAATTCTAATGTGGCAGAATGCAAGAACTCTCCTGGTCAGATCTGCTTCCTCCCTTGACTGGCCAGATCTGCTTCCTCTCTTGACTGGCCAGATCTGCTTCCTCCCTTGACTGGCCAGATCTGCTTCCTCCCTTGACTGGCCAGATCTGCTTCCTCCCTTGACTGGCCAGATCTGCTTCTTCCCTTGGCTGGCCAGATCTGCTTCCTCCCTTGACTGGCCAGATCTGCTTCCTCCCTTGACTGGCCAGATCTGCTTCCTCCCTTGACTGGCCAGATCAGGTGTGTTCAGCTGGGGCATTGGTCCTTATAATAGCCCTCATGTGTGTTCAGCTGGGGCATTGGTCCTTGCAAACCATGTGTACATGAAGTGAAAGTACAAAATAGGGATAGTTTATTACAAAAAGGGATTACTGAATAAGGCTATCTCTTTGCATCAATTTTGTAACATACTCAACATTACAATGCATAAGCAATATCTGACCACCTAAACTATCACCTAGGACTGTAGTATAAGCTGTCAACTGTGCACTGTTCCACTAGCTGCAGATTGGCAGGAGCAAAGGGACACTACAAACTCTAATGGAGGAAAGAGGATGATAAAAATAAATACCACCAGATACATATACACAACATATACCCTCAGTGTAAGGTCTCACTACTAGACAATAGATCACGCAACAAATAGTATCTACGTCGAGCACTTCTATTCCAAAGCAAAATTAAAATTACTGTGGCTGTGTATTTTAATGCTAACTGTAAGCAACCTACTGAAAGTACAGTCGGCTGAGTTGAGCATTGCTATTTATCACACAGCCCCCAATACCCTCCTATTTATTGCGCAGTCTGCAATACCCTCTTATTTATCACATGCCCTCCTTAAACTTTTAGTGCCTTCTATTGGCAGCAGCAGCAGCAGCAGCAGCAGCATGTCGCAATGCATTCCTTTGGTGGGCACTATGATAAATGGTCATTGGATGCTGTTCCCAATGCTCAGCGGATCCATCTTTAATGTACACAGTAGCACATGCTGGCTAGATGAACTGGTCAATACCACCCCCCATACAACGGTATGGGGAAGAGGTGGGTAGCTATTTTAACTCCTATGTAATGACAGCTCGGTGCAGTGGTTGTGCTGCGAGGTTTTTACTTTGCTCACGTGTGAACATAAAAATAGGTTCGCCATTGTTCTAGGAGAAAATCCATTATTACACTACCCGTCGGTACCCAACGCGGGGTTGATGTCACATGTACCTGCTGTTTGTAGATGGATCCTGTGATCCTCTTGTCTCTCTGCACCATGTTTTGATCCCACTCGTCCATCCTGTATCGCCTAGGCTGTGAGGGGATCGAGACGCGGGGGATAATCAACCGGTTCATGTACTTATGCACCCCTCGGACCCCTTGAATATACCTTGCCTTTATTTTCAAACTTATCCAGGTATTTCAATGCTATGCCACTCACTGCTATGCAACCTGTAATGATCATGAACGGTGGTAACGCTTCCAACCACATCTTGCTATAGAAGCCGGGCACGTGAGCGCGTCAGGGTTATTAAACCCTGGGGACTAGGCACTGTCATGTAAACACGTTCTGGTGCCCAGACAAGCGCTAAAGGAAGGCACCAAATGGAATCAGAACGGTGCCTTACTGGACCAGCGAACCACACCCACATCGATTAAGCAGAGATGTTGACCTCGGCGGTCATCCTGTTGCACGTGCTGCAGTTAGTCGCATGTTCCCAAGACACGGTCCTGGTGGGTTTGTATGCCGAGTCGCTGTGCGGTGACTGCGTTGCGTTTTCCTTGGGTCCGATGAACGATGCCTACAGCAAGGTATAGTATGCCGGCCTTCCCCCCTTGCCGCCTGGCTAATCGCTTCCCGTACAAATAAGGTTGGCTCTATCTTCACACTGCACTACGTACCTTGGGGGAACGCGCTGGTAACCAAGAATGGTTCGTTCGAGTGTCAGCACGGACCGATGGAGTGTGTCTTAAACACCATCGAAGCCTGCGCCATTTACTACTACCCGAACCAGTAACCGGGTACCTTGTACACGCACCATAACCCGGGGAGGGGAGGGGGAGGGGGAGATGACGAACCGCTACCGCTACAGTTTGTACATTCTTAAGCTGTGGGCGTATAGCGCTTCACCTATATGTGTGGGAACTCCATCCATGTTTGCTCCTCCTCTCTCCCCCCCCCCCCCCCCCCCCCCCCCATCTCTCCGCCCTCAGGTCCACTTTCTGGCCATTCATTTATTGCATGGACCAGCACCTCAACCTGCAGGACCCTCAGGTGGCAGAGCAGTGTGCCCAAAGCCTCTCCATGAAGTGGGACCTCATGGATGACTGCTACTCTGGTGACCTTGGACGTGGCCTTGAGTTGATGTATGCAAACGAGACTGCGTCACTGGAGCCACCTCATCAGTATACCCCATGGGTCACTATCAATGGAAAGGTATATTTATATGCACATGTATGTGTATGGGTGTGTATGTAGTGTATTTGTATGTGTATGTGTGTGTGTATGTGTGTGTATGTGTGTATGTGTGCGTATGTGTGTGTATGTGTACATCTAAAGGTGCAATTGTGTTCAGGGGTGTACTATCCTTATGCTCATGTAGTACACTTTTTAAAAAGGACTTACTGTGTAATCAGCTAACGAAGACATTGATTGAACCAACTTGCAAGGCGAGCTTGCAAAACACACGCACACTGGCAAAAGAGGGTCCAGACTGTCTGAATTTATTGTCATGCATCTATAATAATATCTGGATGTGCATTATATGTCCCTCCTCTCCATTGATTTCTTACCTGCAGCACAGCAAGGCAGCAGAAAGTGGTCAGCTCATTCAAGCTATCTGTGATGCCTACAAAGGACCAGACAAGCCTGCGGCATGCTTGCAGTGATGTAGTGTTTGTCAGTGGTGTGCTAAACAGAGATACAGTGGTTACATCAGCATATAGCTTGCTCTGTACTTCATGCAGCATCTTTATTGAATTCTCTATAAGATATATCCTACTGTTATAAGAATCTCAGTGTGTGTGTGTGTGTGGGTGTCGTTGGATCAACTACACACACAGCATGCAAGCATGTACTAATTACATGTGGACATAGAACAAACAAGGTCACAGCTTTGATGTCCATTTACAATGGCATGTTTACCTACATTGCATGTTTACACTACATTGCCTATATAGTAATGCAGGTGCATATCTAACATCTAAACTCCAATACCAAACAACTACATGTTGTTACATAAAGCTCAGACCATTGATGATGCACCCTGCAGCTTGCAGAATAAGTAGTTTCCAAGTGAGTGTAGCAAAGCATCAGCTGACAGCAGGTGTAGCGGAGGGTCAGCTTACAGGGTGTAGTGGAGGGTCAACTGACAGCAGGTGTAGTGGAGGGTCAACTGACAGCAGGTGTAGTGGAGGGTCAACTGACAGCAGGTGTAGTGGAGGGTCAACTGACAGCAGGTGTAGTGGAGGGTCAACTGACAGCAGGTGTAGTGGAGGGTCAACTGACAGCAGGTGTAGTGGAGGGTCAACTGACAGCAGGTGTAGTGGAGGGTCAACTGACAGCAGGTGTAGTGGAGGGTCAACTGACAGCAGGTGTAGTGGAGGGTCAGCTGACAGCAGGTGTAGCGGAGGGTCAGCTGACAGCAGGTGTAGTGGAGGGTCAACTGACAGCAGGTGTAGTGGAGGGTCAGCTGAGAGCAGGTGTAGTGGAGGGTCAGCTGGCAGCAGGTGTAGTGGAGGGTCAGCTGACAGCAGGTGTAGCGGAGGGTCAGCTGGCAGCAGATGTAGCGGAGGGTCAGCTGACAGCAGGTGTAGCGGAGGGTCAGCTGACAGCAGGTGTAGCGGAGGGTCAGCTGACAGCAGGTGTAGCGGAGGGTCAGCTGACAGCAGGTGTAGCAGCTGACAGGGTGTAGTGGAGGGTCAGCTGACAGCAGGTGTAGCGGAGGGTCAGCTGACAGCAGGTGTAGCGGAGGGTCAGCTGACAGCAGGTGTAGCAGCTGACAGGGTGTAGTGGAGGGTCAGCTGACAGCAGGTGTAGCGGAGGGTCAGCTGACAGGGTGTAGCGGAGGGTCAGCTGACAGCAGGTGTAGCAGAGGGTCAGCTGACAAGGTGTAGTGGAGGGTCAGCTGGCAGTAGGAAATATGAAGAGGTTAATGCCAAGTGTTTGGAGATGCATCCTGTTGTTATTGTGCAATACGTGAACATGCGACCAGAGGATTCAAGTGCTTTGCAGTTTTTTTGTCGTCATTGTCCATTCCAACCTGAACCAGCAGTGTAGAATTATAGCTAGGAGCCAACAAAATCTGTACGAGTCACTGGACATCAGTGCCAATTTGTGAAATTTAGTACATTGTACAAATAATTACGTAATGCATTTGGAAATTCTCCATTCCGTTCCAGGTAGGTTAATGAGGGCGCACGGTGGAAAGAAATCGTTTATAGTTGGTGAGATAATGAGGCGAAAACGCCTCGTCCTGGTAGCTATAGGCTTCACGGTACTACTGCTGTTCTGTCTGACAAGGTTGGACTTTACCACGAAGACCGTTCTCATACCACGTGAGCCTAGGCTGTCTTGCTGCCAACAGCTTCCTACCGGAAAGACGCTAGCCGAGCTGTGCGCGTCTTCGGTAGTGTCATCCACGTGTTCGTGCGAGGACTACATGTACTGTCGTACGGTTGTAGTGACGGCCGTGTCCAGCAACCATTTCGAGGAATGTAAAAGCTTCATCGGGTCGGTACAGAGGTACTTACCTTCCGTCAAGATCCTGGTATACGACCTCGGTCTGTCGGACAGCGACAGGGCGTCGGCTCTGTCTTACTGCAACGTTGAGGTCCGGCCGTTGAGGTACGAGAAGTTCCCGCCACACGTGAAGGACCTCTACACGTACGCCTGGAAGCCCGCCCTTTTGGACGAGGTGGCCCGCGACCACGAGATCATACTGTACGGCGACGCCAGCGTGCGAATCGTCGGGCCCTTCATATACGAAGCCTTCAAATTATTGCGACGCTTTCCCTTCATAGCCGGAAGGCGTCACAAGCTACCGTTCATGTCGTTCGTGCACGAGGGGATGTTACAGTACATGAAGTATCCCATGTCCAGACAGATGCTTTACAACGTAGGTGGGGTGGAGGCCAACCTGTTCATGTTCTGGGCGAACAACGTGACCAAGAAGCACCTCGTGGGGCCTCTGCTGGACTGTGGCATGCACAAGGAGTGCATCGCTCCTGAAGGGGCGGTGCTTGATGGCTGTGTCTTCTACTACCCCTTCATACACAGTCACTGGTACAGGGATGGGAGCTATGTCGGTTCACATCGCTACGACCAGTCGGCCCTTAACCTCATATTGATAAGAGAATTTGGACTCGGCAGAGTTAAGGATTACCTCAATCAGACATTGAATGATGCCTTGTGGCAGGTGGACAGGACGGAGAAGAAATTTAACCATCACATTTATTTTGATGTTAGATATTGTTGACCATTGCTATAAATCAACAGCAGACTCAGCTAGAGAGAATGTATATTTATTATATTGTTTGTAAACTTAAAACGTTAGCACGTGATTACCATGGTGCGTGTTTTTCGTAACAATAACTTAATGATGGCGGAAGCTCAGGTTTCAAATACATACACTATTCGTCCGAAGAAAGATAAGTACGCCCCTTGGAAGCGATTGCTGTACATGTATTATAACGTGTTCGCACTGCACATACCTCTGTTGCTATAGCAGTCGCATATATCTTACAGCCGTTAAAACTTACGTACGTAATGTCGTTCCGTGGCCGCTAGGTTTAGACCGTTGGTTGTGAAGGAGCTGATTCACAAGGTCCTAGTAGAAGCGCTGAAAGAAAAGCAGTTCAGCACCGAGGAGGCGAAGAGCCTGACCAAACAACTCTGTGATGTCATTAAAGAACGGTTAAAAGGTAAATAATGGTGAGGGGGGAGGGGGTCCTTCTGCTTATAAGCTTGCAGCAAGTGTACATTTTTGGCTCTCCAGTGTTGGCATTCTGAAAGAATTAATACCTTTTTACTAGAATCAATGTGTATGATTGAGAAATCCCTCAATTGAAGTACATGGGGATACTACCTCCTCTCTCTGTTCCTCCTTCCCTTATATTGAAGTTGAGGAGGATGGGAGGGAGGGAGGGAGAGAGTGAGGGAGGAGAGCAAATGCTCTTGTGTTACAACTTGGATCCCTGCCATGTGTCCTTACACCATTTTTTTTTGGTTTCTAGAACTGCAGTGGCCACGGTACAAATATATTGTGCAAGTGGTGATTGGTGAACAGAAGGGTGAAGGGGTTAAGTGAGTTAGTCTTTGAACTTTAGTGATAATGTGAACACTCCTCCTTCTCCCTCCATAGGATGGGGTGTAGGTGTTTCTGGGACTCAGATACAGACAACTATGCCCAAGACATTTTCATGAATGTAAACTGTGTGTGTGTGTGTGTGTGTGTGTGTGTGTGTGTGTGTGTGTGTGTGTGTGTGTGTGTGTGTGTGTGTGTGTGTGTGTGTGTGTGTGTGTGTGTGTGTGTGTGTGTGTGTGTGTGTGTGACTTGCCCTTGCAGCTCATACTCTGAGGTGATGTCTAGTTATTATATTGGTTATTTTCTATAGGATACCCTGTTCTGTGTAGCAGCTGCATTTGGAGTCTACTACTACTAATATTAAAATGCTCAGTATATATCACATCGACCGTACCGTCAACAACTTGTTTCTGTGTAATTTTTACACGTGCTCTTCCATATTGTGCGCGTCTTCGTTCCCATGGCAACAGTATCGTTCACTGCGAATGGCACACGTAATTGCACAAAACAACTCCTCAGTCGATCAAGCGTCTCGCTCTGCTTGCGCAGTACTATTGCTGCGACGCCCTAGGCCTCCTGCCAGTTGCTTGAAGCAACAAGTGAAGCCTAACGCCGATGGCCCGAGAATAGACGAGGCAGATATCCCTGAGCTCCCTCAACCATCTTCTCCTGCTCATCCGACTCCTCTTTCGAGTTCCACTCTCTCGAACTCTTTGGAGTTGGTACACGCTACGGACCTCTCTCTTGTTCACCCGCTCTACCCGCGGGGGCCGGATTTCCTGCCTCCTGGTAGAGTTATCAAAGTAACAACTAGGCCGGCCCCTTCGGACCAGCGGTACAGAGCCGGGGACGCGGATTTGTTTGCTCTCGACAATTTTCAGCAGGCACCCGAGACGTTGCTGACCCCGAAACAAAGTGGATACAAGGCTGTATCGCGGGAGAACTACCTCAAGCTCACCAGCTGGTTTGCGGCCAATGCACCCAAGCAGGAATTCGTTAACACCGTCAACGTCGAAGGTTTGCACGATGTTGCCCTGTGTGTGTGTGTGTGTGTGTGTGTGTGTGATTACATGCGTTTCTTGCTCATTGACGGGCAGCGGATTTGCAAGCTAGAAGCAGTAGGAAACCATGGCAACAGGTTACTCTAGGTAAGTTTAACACTTACCCACCTGCCGCTCCCTCACTTTGCTTGCCCCCCCCCCCCCCCCCCCAAAAAAAAAGAGCTCCAGTCCATGCTTAATCAAATGACTGGCTCTAGTGTGAGTGTGTCGACTATCTCCAGTGGCCAGGAAGGACTGCAGTGGCCAGCACCCACACCACATGACACAGTGTTCCGCAGCTCCACGTCGCGGTACTTCTGTGGGGAAGGGAGGAGTAGTTCTCCCTTTGGTAAGTGTGCCTGTGGGGGAAGGGAGTAGTTCTCCCTTTGGTGAGTGTGCCTGTGGGGAAGGGAGTAGTTCTCCCTTTGGTGAGTGTGCCTGTGGGGGAAGGGAGTAGTTCTCCCTTTGGTGAGTGTGCCTGTGGGGGAAGGGAGGAGTAGTTCTCCCTTTGGTGAGTGTGCCTGTGGGGGAAGGGAGGAGTAGTTCTCCCTTTGGTGAGTGTGCCTGTGGGGGAAGGGAGGAGTAGTTCTCCCTTTGGTGAGTGTGCCTGTGGGGGAAGGGAGGAGTAGTTCTCCCTTTGGTGAGTGTGCCTGTGGGGGAAGGGAGGAGTAGTTCTCCCTTTGGTGAGTGTGCCTGTGGGGGAAGGGAGGAGTAGTTCTCCCTTTGGTGAGTGTGCCTGTGGGGGAAGGGAGGAGTAGTTCTCCCTTTGGTGAGTGTGCCTGTGGGGGAAGGGAGGAGTAGTTCTCCCTTTGGTGAGTGTGCCTGTGGGGGAAGGGAGGAGTAGTTCTCCCTTTGGTGAGTGTACCTGTGGGGGAAGGGAGGAGTAGTTCTCCCTTTGGTGAGTGTGCCTGTGGGGGAAGGGAGGAGTAGTTCTCCCTTTGGTGAGTGTGTCTGTGGGGGAAGGGAGGAGTAGTTCTCCCTTTGGTGAGTGTGCCTGTGTAGCCGGCCACTCCCCTGTTTGACATTCATGTAGTCACTCCCCCTTCAATAAGGGCGCCTTAGTTAGCCACACCTCCTCCCCCTTTGGTTAGGCATACATACATCTGATGTTATTCTGTGCACTCCATTTCTATGCAGAAGGTCCTATCCTTGGTTGAGACATTGGAGCTTTTTCACTATACCAATTATTGATTCCAAGCAGTGCCTACCTGTGGTGCATAATTTATTGTGTATCTTCTTCACACACTGCCAGACGCCCAACACCAACCCCTCATAAGTCCTGCTGAGGTGGCTGTGGTGGACAGCATGATGCAAGGAGGAACCAGGCTCACCTTGAAGGCCCACTTCCTCACCAAGATGCCTGACCTGTGGCCACTCTCATGCACGCTAACTTTCCTCAACGTATCCTACAATGACTTCAAGGTGCGAGTACATTCAGGGAGGTTCGCCTCGTATGTGTATGTTCATACATGCACGCTCCACACACTCACTCAGTCACTCACGTTTCTATACCCAGGCCTTCCCGTTGGAGATATTGCAGCTGTCTATGCTGGTGTGCCTTCGAATGAGGTGTAATCCAATCAGGTCGATTCCAGATGGTGAGCACCTTGGCATGACTCAGCACCATCTTCACAACCTTCCACACTTTAGACATCAGAAAGCTGAAGAGGTTGGAGATATTCTGTGCTTCTTTTAACCTTCTTACTACACTGCCCAGTGGGTATGGTATGGTATTGCTGCTTTGCATAAACCATCATTGATGAACCTCTCATGTCCTGACACCAAAAAAAAACTTTCCTTCTTCTCTGTGAAGCATATTTGAGTTGGAGTCTTTAACACAGCTTGATGTCTCTCATAACAGCATACAGATATTATCACCTGATGTTTCCAAGCTTAGGTGACATGGAGCCCCCCTCCCCCCCCCCCCCCCCCCCCCCCCCCCGTTGTTTTCATACACTGTGACCCCTTTTTCCCTCCCCACCCCCTCTTAGAGGACTAAAGAAGCTGGATATGAGTGCTAATCAGTTGACACACCTCCCACCCACCTTTCTGTCTCTCTCTCTCTCTCACTTGGAACTGTCAAACAACTACTTACACCCACTCTTTTGGAATGAGACAACCTCGGACCATCCACAGGTGTGGGCACGACCTGCTGTACCTGAAGTTATGTTTGTGTCTCTTGGTAATAATCTTTTTAGAGCCTCTCAGAAATGTGTTGTACGTTGGTGTCCAAATGTTGCAAAACCACTGGCTCCACAGGGGTTCCCAAAGATATCCAGCTGATATTGCAGAGGTACATGTGCAGGTTTGCATGACGGGGGTGGGGGAAGGGGAAGGGGTGTGTGGAATTGGTCAATTTTCCATTCTCTCTCCTGTAATGTTTGCAGACACTGTCAAAGTAGCACGTGTGATGGCTGTGGGGGGTGCCTGTTTGGGGATGGTCTGAACGTTATGAAGTCAGCCCCAGAGTACCTGGGAGTGAGGAACCTTCCTGTCCTGTTCAATGCGTGCTCTGTGGCCTGCAAGAGACAGATGAAAAGGAAGCCTCTCACATGCTGGTTAAGCAAGTGAGAGCAAATGTCCCTTTGAGTCACTTGTAAGGTTCCCGTCTCTGATATTCAGGGACAATGCACAGACCACCACTGTACTGGGGTTATTGTCTGTGATCTTGTTTGTGTTCATATGTACATCAGTGGGGCCAATCAATAAATTTCATTATCACTATGTATCAGTAGCCTTGTGATGATGAAATCACTACATTGAGGGCTGGGGCTCACTAGTAATTTCATACAAGCATCATTATGGACATTATGTACAATTAATCAGGGTAATATGATGATATACATAAGAGGGGGGGGGGGGGAAGTGTGGGTGGGGCATTAACATTTGCAATGGCAATGACCACACTCCTGTTGGTCCCTCCCTTCCCCTTGAGTTTTTCTACATATATGCTTTAACAGTCCATCACTTATTTTTGTCAGAGCTGGTTCGCTTAAACAATAGCATAGTACACTGTGTGACATAGCCATGACCTTCAAGGGTAGGGACCGACCTAGTGAGATGCCCGTATTGTGCTGTCTTACCAGTCCATCAATTTGCTTGTCTGAACTTTGGAGGTGGGTCACTTTCTGTGAAATAGCCACAGCCCTGAACATGGGAAGCTATGGACAAAACACAAGCACAGCCTAGTCAGACAGACCTAGTGTGGTGGTGAATGATGGAGTCTATAGTATTTCTTATGTAGATCAGTTTGATCCGCTGGAGATGGCGCCACACCGGTTGATGTGTGGATGGGCTCACCCCAACGATGGATGGAATGGTACATGGCACTAGTAGTAAGAAAACAAGGAAGCCTGCCAAACCACACTCTCTAATGTTGAGTTCGGCCTGGATATGATACTGCGTGTCTCTAAATACCTGCAAATAAAGTAAAAATTGAGTACTCAAAAAGTTAAAAAGTAAATTTTTGAAAGTGGACAGAAAGTGGGAGAGTCGGTTGGTTACAGCATGGCTTGAAAGAGAAACAGAAGCTTTTTATCTTAGATATGCATAATGGCAGCGATTCAGCAACAGCAGCAAGCTCAGCCGTACAGGTATGAACCTACGTTGTCTACACTGAATGCAGGGGGGCAAGAACTGCTGTTTCCACCTTCTAATGAGGCTGCACCTTCAGGGAGAATCAAGTATGAGTTCGGTATGAAGAACGAAGACTACCGTAATAACTGCGCTCGTCCTTCGTGCCATCTTCTTTTGACAAAGCATATCGGGCTGTACCAGAGATAATATATATCTCTAGTGGTAGTACTCTTATAAACGTCCGTGGTTCTCTTCCGGGGTGGGGGGGGGGGTTTTAGGACCTCCCCTTGGAGTCGTCAAAAGGGTGTGTGGCTACGTGCATTTAGTTAACCATTGCAGGTATCGTTGCAGCGGTTATACTAGTACGCTGTTTCGACCATGATATAGTTGCGAGTAATTAGAAATCGGTATTGACAGTAATCCATCTCATTAATACTCATAAGCACCCCCCCCCCCCCCCCCCCCCCCCTCCAAATGCTAGAATCCTGTATCCGCCCCTGTCTTCTATAACGAACAAGATTCGTTAAGCGATCGAAATGCGTGGATTCTGCTACCATCACCATACACAACACGGTACGTACTACCAGTACCGATACGCGCGCACAACATCATGCATGTAGAAATCCTGTCCCTGTCGATTCGGTCAAACTCTTTGGGTGCAACTCATTGCGTGGCCATTTATAGGCGCACAGCCTATAACAGTACGTCAAAGTCATGAGATATAGTGCACGGTGTATCAGCTAGGCTAAGCCCAGAGGAAAAGTCTTGCCCAAGATTTAGCCAAGATGCATATGGCAAGATTTTATAACTAAAACTGAAACCAAGATACATATGAGTTTGAAATTAATATATAATCTAGGTATCCATCCTAGCTATGGGTTGTATTAATTTCATTACCATACACATTTCTATCTATTCAATTATGTCTAAAAATGCACTTTTTCAATTATGATGTGGTTGTGCTCATGAAATTAATTTAATACAACCCGTAGGATACCTAGAATTTCTAACTCATACGTATCATGGTGTCAGTTTTATTTATAATCTAAGCGAAAATCTTGCCACATTGGCTACATCTTGAGCAAGAATTTTCTGCTGGGAAGGGAGAGGCGTGGTCGAGTTAAAGACATAGCTAGGCTGGAACACATGTAACCTTCCTTATTGTTGGGATTTACGTTCTGCAGGCACATATTTTTTAAACGCCCACCGTTTTCATTTCATCTGCATGGCTGGCACACACATGAACCAACACATATACACACGTTTCATGTCTCACGCCTATACGCACTCTTTCCACCATAAGACACTATTCCTTTACTTAGTGTACACCCTGTAAATTGTTATATTGTGTGCTACACTCCATGGGATATGAGCATACAGTGGAGGCATGAGTCTGAAAAGACATACTACCATTTTTGTGCTGATACAATTGTGACCACTAAAGAAATAGAAGGTAATGTTGTAGGACCAAACATAAAGAGAATGAATTTGAATATAGCATAACAAAAATAGTTGAGAAAGAGGTTGCATTCTCCTCTACATGGTCATGTCCAAAGGCCTCCATGTTACTGATGTGTTTTTACTGGACTGTGTGTTGTATACATGTATACATAAGGAGCATGGGGGCTGTGGGGGCAAATGCCCCAACACTTTTGTCAGGCATTCCCCCCCCCCAATTGATTGTATGTGCTGGACTATTTGTTCCTGTCTCACAGTACCTACCACGTCATGATGTACCATGCCTCATGTCCCATATTCCATTACATGCATCCATTTACACACACACACACACACACACACACACACACACACACACACACACACACACACACACACACACACACACACACACACACACACACACACACACACATGCACACACACACACACACTCATACACACACATTCACAACCCCTTGTTATTTAAAATTTCCAGGGCCCAGATCTTGGATACAGTAGGAATAATATTCCTGCCAGTCCCAAATCAGCGCGTCAAAGTGAAGCTACATGTATTCTATTGCGATAAGCGTCAGGACACTGATGTGCAACGCGCATACATTGTCGAAGAAATGTTTAATCTGAATAATGCAAACCGCTGTAGACAAATGAATACCCTGTGGATGACGTCCGGGATATTAAGTTTCACTTCTTCTCATGGTTGTCGAGCTTCTTTCATAACGTTGTACTAATTACGTGATTAAATACATGGACTGCATGTAGGCTGAGTGGGTGGGGCGGCTTGCACTTGCACTGTGCAAAAAATTTGTTATACGATAGCGTATATTTTAATATACGCCTTCACTAGCGTATAGAATCATTTACGCAGGTGCGTATATTCAAATACAACCAATCACGCGACATTTGTTGTTGCTTAGCAAACCGTTGAATTCACTTTGTGGCTACGTGCTTCATATTCCGTAATCCTCCTACCACCCCCACCCCTCGTTCCTGATCCATTTTAATTTTTGCAAAACAACAAACTAATATTCGATCCAAGGCACCTGTACAGAATAAGAACAATAAATTCATATCGTAAAAAAATATTTGACTCACCACATGCTATATCCTCGTTCGTGTTGATACATGATTCTATATATAAAGCAACAGATACATTATCGGGTAAGTGATATGCGTACCTTTCTTGTCTCCTATCTCCGATGTTTGACCTAACAATGTGGAACAGTTAAACACTTACCGTACCGTCCGGTCGGAGTCTGCAAGTAAAAAAAAAAAAAAAAAAAGAATTACCTTACTTGACAAATGAGTAGGCCTATACCTTTTTCTATCGCGCTCCATTGTGCCAGTTGTTCTGTCATTTCGGTTGTTGAACGGAAACACTTCGGACATTAGTGAAAGGTGATTTCATTCTTTAGCAACTGCAACACATAATAACTTGTACACTCTGGAAAGACGAAATATACTTGATCAGATGAACGATCAACCCTGATCTCAGCGCGATTCTTACAGTCCTTCTGTCTGTTCATACACGACCACGAAATAACCCGCCTAAAATCTAGTCGGGCGGGCCCTACCACCGCGTTTGGTCGGGTGGTAGGGCGTCAAGCCTATACCAAGATTTGTGCAGAACAGTTATGTAATATATGCTGTGAATATCATTATATTATATATACACATTTACGTGTAACTATGTGGTTTACCACCACCGTACCAAAATGGCAGAAGCGGCCCACAAGCCAGCATGTAGGACATCAACCGCTAATTGGGTGATAATGAACCCACTTGAACGCTGCAATTCGATTGGAGCTGCAATGCCCATTGCAGCAGCACAAATCTTGGTATAGGCTTGACGCCCTACTACCCGACCAAACGCGGTGGTAGGGCCCGCCCGACTACCTAAAATCTACAAATCACATGCACGGTTAGTTAACCACATTTCTAATTAGAGCACTTTTGTATCGTACTACACAACCATTTGTAGAGGGGTGCAATAGAGGTCTACTGTACAGGGGTCCAATCGCGATGGAGGTAGAAGGCTGCAATTCGTATAAGAATGCCGTAGGTACAGTCTATAGAAGTCGGTGTCGATGCAACCAGCCTTTACTAGTCTCGTACCCAGACCCAAGTACGTCACAGCAGCGGATGTATTACATCACCGCCACGCTAGAACTAGCGGTGATGTAATACATCCGCTGCTGTGACGTACTTCGGTCTGGGTACGAGACTAAGCCTTGACGGTGTCTTACGGTAACCAATAACGCACCTTTAATTTGCCCTTTATCCAAATCAACCCTTCTCTAAAGAAATGTGGGCAAAAAATAATGAAAAGCAAAACGAATTACAAAGAATACAAATTTCTAGTCTACGATACAACTCTTGAATCCAGTCATGCATGCGTGGTAAAAAATTGTTTTGACTTCAATTGTATCCTTTCTCTCAATAGAATGATAATTGTTTGCTTAAAAAAAATGACAGCCTTCTCCACATTCATAGTCCATGTGAATATTCCAGGTTTGTATGAAGAAGATGGTCCTAGATGAGGACAGTTGTCATTTCTTCAAATCCTCTTGTGGCAATATTCAGTTGTGTCAATGTAGTCATCAGTTATGAGTTCACCATATTGAAACTGCAAAACAATATGAACAGTGGACACAGCACAGTGGCACACACATGTACCTACATCCACAACCTATCCTAACACACCTTACATCCACAGTCCATCCTAGCACATGCTTTACATCCATCGTAACATACCCTTACATGTATGAAGAAGATGGTCAAAAAGAGGACAGTCGAACTGGGTATGCAGTGGTTCTGTCTTACAATAAATTGAATGTGGAATTCACCCCACATCATTCAGATGGATCTGAGAAAAACAATTTTTGAGGGGGGAGGGAGGGAATTTATTAAGTAGTTGTGACTAGTTACGTGTGTTATTGCTGTGCACAGAGATGTAAACACTCCAGAATAAGAAACTCCTTTGTTTTTATCTGACGCTTACTTGATTAATACTGATTCTACCATTAGTATACTAGCAAAAAGGGTTATTCGAACCCTCACTGCATGGATCCACGCAGCCTGTACCACTGAGCACCTTTAAACAAGTATGATGATATCATGCGCAGCGAAGAGCCCTGGTGACGAGCGCACAACGGGTTATTAAATTTCAATGTGGCTGCCTACCTATGGTATGTAAACTGTGATGCAATGTCGTCGTACATATATTGTCTTGCATTTCAAATGTCCTGATCCGGCATATACCTCAAATATAAATAGTACCGTTTGCACAGTGAGACTAGCCGGCCTTCTTCTGCCTAACCATGGTTAGGCAGAAGAAGGCCGGCTAGTCTCACTGTGCAAACGATACTATTTATAGAGGTTAGCATGCATCAGAGAAGTGCACTTCTCTGATGCATGCTAACCTCTATACATGCATAGTAAAGTTTTGGTTCTTGTACACTTGTTGGCCACTGAGTGAAATGGTATCAGGCTACTAATGCCATGGATAAAATACTGTAGGACCCACAACATGCACAGTAAAATGCAAATCAGTGCAAAATGCAGTCACTCCAAATACATGCATATGCATGCATACAGTGACAACACTGACAAGGTCGGCAACATACAACACTTTGCATAATAATATGTAACAGAATTACAGCACCTTAAATGTAAGTTGGCTGTAAACACTTCATTCCATTGACATGTGCTTGACGTAACATATGTGCATGTAGCTCCTGTGAGCGGTAGCTTGTACGAAACAGAGGGCGTGCAGCAGCAGCGCTGAAAGGAAGAACCCAAATGGATCAATAAAAGAATGTTTACCAAGTTATGCAGGTGCAGTGTGCTGTGCTGCCACTATATCTCCTGCTTTTTAATCATAGATTGACCAAGAAATTGTGACTTAGAATTGTGACTTAAGTCACAATTTTATAATCAAATTCAAGCACCTTATATAAACTCTATTCCATTGACGTGGCTGATTGTGTACATAGATTACAAGCATATATAAATTGATGAATATATTTGAATAAATAATTGCAGCAATTGTAAATGAAGTCTGCACCTATTTCAATATTAGCCTATTGTAGGCCATTCAGCATATGCTTAGTTATGCAGCTACTACCATTCTTTGACTTTAGACCGCATATTGCAACAACTTTCCCCCTGGATGTGTCCGAACAGACTTGACAATGGTACTTGCAAGGACTTTTGCAAATAGTGCACAATCTGTTGGCATATGTAGCAGCAGTGTTGGGAGAGTTCTTATTGTAGTAAGAAAGTGATGAAAGAGGGACAATGTCATGTGGCAATGTCTCTGAGTTCCCTGTACTTGTACAGTGTGCTCTGCGAATCAACAGGCCTTTAGCAACAGCTTCAATGAAGTCTGAATGGCTTATTTTAGAGCCTCCAGGGTGAAACTTTTTGTAGAGGAGGTATGCATCAGTTTCTACGATTCCAAGGATTGTTGAGACAACACGACTAGCCCAGGACTGTGTTTGCCATGCTGTTTCTAATGCCACACCTCCTTGTCGCATATGATTGTTAATGTCAATAATAGAAGCAGCATCGAAGTATGTTTCAACCACTTTCTTCCGCTTTACTGTTTTATTGAAGACTTCACTTTGTCCTATCTCTTCCCCATCTTCATCAATCATTTCCCTCCATCGGCGTTTGTTAGATGGTCTTCCAGGTATAGTTGTGGAATGAGTTGACACAAAGGACTTCCTTACTTTGTCTCCCCACGCATGTGCCATAATGTTGTGTCCCTCAACAGTGGTTGTTAGAGTTATGTCATCACCAAGCTCAGCAAACTCAACTTGATCAATGTAGCTTTTGGGATAAAACTTTGTTGCAGTTTTCACCAACCCTGTAAAATGTAAGCCATTTTTTCGACATGCTAGCGCTGTAGTAACACTGGCAAATGCTGAATCAGCACTAATCGCTCTTCCACTCCCATGCCAGGGTTTAGATATATATAGTCGCAGTACTTGCGCTGTTCCTGCTAGCTTATAGTCTGCTACATATTCTTTAGTACTCATGATCTCTGCTCCCTCTTGTACTTCAAGTTGTAGCATTACCTTGGTGTCAGCATCGGCACAATTCTTGATCTCACACCCTACTCCCTTTGGTTTTCTGTCGATGCGTGTTACGTGGGGCATCCCGTCAGAACAGAAATCTCCATCCTTCCCTCGCCATGAAGACACTGACTCATCTATGCATAGCTGCCACCCTGGATAAATTTTCTGCACTCGTCGTTCATTGAAACCATCGACCAAGCGGCGGACAGGGGCCCATTTATCATTGCCTTTTGCTTCACCAGGAGGACAGAACGAGAGACATCGTAACAAAACTTCAAAGCGGTTACGCCGGTGGCAGGGAGTATCTCTCACCAAATCGTGGTGCTGGGAAAAGTCCATCTTCCGTGGACCAAAGGTCTCGCCTACCTTCTGACGTTCGAGTTAGGGAATAAAGGATTCCAAACACAGCCAAAATATCCTCCTCTGTAGCCTTTGCACACCCAGCTGGTAAGAAAGCTGTTGTCCAATTTACTACATCAGGCAACAGCTGTAAGGGAAATGAGAGTTTCCAATAATCAATTGGTTTTCGCTGGAGTTCATCTGCATCGTTTCCCCACATGATGTGTGCCCCATACTGAGGAGCGCATCTCCAGTCCTCTAACACGCCTTCAACCACCTTCCACTCCACACCGTGGCAGACAATAGCCACAGAAGCGACAAAATCCGAAGAAATATCGCCGTCCCGTTCCACATGCAACGACTCGATATCGTCGTCATCGGTAGGTAGCCGCCCATCGCCAAGGGAAGAATCAATTAGGGCAACGTCTGCTTCATCTGGTGAAATAAAGCTTGGTCCAGCTTCGCCATTCTCTACAACTACTAGCGGCTTCAAGCTTCGAGTGGAAAAAGCCTTCGTAGTTGTAACCTCGTCAAAACAAACCACATACTTTTTGCTACGTCCGCTTCCCTCCGTTCCTTTTACAACACCTTGTAGTTCCTTTCTGAAAAGCCTCCCGTACCTTTGTTTCGCTGGCTTATTGCCTAGAACTTTGTCTGCTCCACAAACTACCCGATCACCAACAGAGAACCCGACCATCGCTATCGCGTGCGTATCGTAGGGGAGGCGTGGAAAAATCGAATTATCACCTTGTTTGCTTTCAGTTTTGACCACACCGCAAAAGGAACTAAGTAGTTCTATCTGCAAAATATAATTCTACAAGCTTCGACGTTCGATTTAGTGCATAAAACGTCACAGGTACTCGTAGAAAATACTGCTACTTTACCCGTTCAAAGCTTTGTGACTTAAGTCACAATTTTATTGATCCTCGATACGCACTAGAGAATTGGAAGGGAAAACGTTATGCAACTTCTGCACAACGTGTTTCCAAGCTGTTTAAATGCTATATTATGAGAGCACATGCCTCCATCATCATTGTACATATTTTAAAAGCATCCTAGTTGATAGAATTCTCTTGGTGTATCAATTAGAAAAGGATTGTGACTTAAGTCACAATGACGCGGTATTTTACTTTTATTGCGAGATTGCGTACAGAGAAGGCCTTGTATTGTCAATGTTAAGCGCATCCAAGTGTTGAAAAATACATACCTAGAACACACATGCATCCACGTATATGTGGTAAGTTTCAAAAAGTTAATTTGCAGTTTTTTAATGTGAGATTTCCTCATTGAAAAAAATTGTGACTTAAGTCACAATTTTGTGACTTAAGACACAATTTTGTGACTTAAGACACAATTGGTCAATCTATTATTAAGTTCCTACCGACTACACATGCTTGGCTGCGTTGCTCATGTAAGCCTATATTTAAACCGCTCAAATATATCCACTATAACAAAGCGTTTACATGTCCATTGTAGCATTTGCTGGGATCCGATGCGATCATGACCAAACTCAACTGGGGACTTGGCATAGTCCATAGCCATGGGCCCACCGCTCACAAAATTTACTGCCGTATATATGGGCATAGATAGTTACTCCCAGCAGACATACATGTATATAGCTAACCTTTGACGTCCAGCAGCATTCCATAGAAGCAAAGTAGCACTCCTTCCCAGACTTCGATGCATGTAAATATAGGCGCCTACACATGTATACCTCAAGTGGGTCCGGGTACGGGTATGGCTACTCATGAATGAATTCTGTGGTATACTTATGTAAATAGTGCATGGGATTTTTATGGAATGAGCAGTAGTATAAGTCACGGGAGTATACTTCAAATATACTCTTAAGAATACACTATCGTATATTTTGAAGGTGTGCTTATCAGGAACTACGATAGTAGTTCCTATATAGGAATTGACCCGGGTCGTGAAATCATTCGACCCGCGTTTAACTCGCGTATCAAGAAACGGATAGTTTAGCTCTTTGTTGCTATCGAACCAGAAGGCAAAGACGGTCATTTTAATGTTTTGTTCCAGTCGTCAAACTGTTTGCTTTAAGAGAACAAAAAAGCTCGTGTTTGTTCTCGTCCCCAGGCCAATTCTTCTCCGTCGTCTTATTCTTCTACTCGGGTGAGTATAACTTGGGATAGGAATGGTTTTAAAGAGCGCAAGTTATACCAATCGCTTTAATCGCCTGGAAGGACATCTTCAGATATCAGATATATCATAGATAGTTTAGAGATGGATTGGAAGCGCATCACGTGAGCCATTAAGACTACGCGCGCACTCCGTGATCGCGCGAATCACACCTTTCTAGAGGGCAAATCGAGGCAAAAGTCGTCAAACTGTGCCATACTGATTTTTGGTGGACATTCCTCATCGCCTATTTGAACGTTAAGTGTTTTGTAAGGTATTGACCTTAAAATAGCCACTGTTTGTACTACGCGCGCTTCGTACCGATAATTTCACCACTGTTGTGTGCTTATGTACCTTTTGTTGTGAGAAACGGGTGAGTCTTCAAAGGTTTATTATGTTTTCTATGTTTATAGAGGTCATTTCTCTAGGAGGGATTTTTTTAAGTTTTGTTTTATCTTCATCCGATCGTATGTAACACCGTCATATAGTAGTTGAGGGCATTAACTAGTATACCTCGTGCATGTACCTGTTTACGAGCCATCCTAAGTGGTTTTGTAATTCTACGAACCAATCCTAAGTGTTCAGTGAAAGCTCCAGGAGGGACTTTTTTCGTTTTTGAAAATAGTACTTGGTTTTCTTAATACGCTGCCTCAAACAACGCGGATTTTTGTGATTTATGTACGCGGTGTTTAATTTTCAACAGCGCTTCTCGAAGATGGAGTCTGAATCTTAAAGCCATCGTCAGCTAACACATTTTCAACAGCTCTTTTCAGTATTTCGTCAGGTTTTGTCATTGCCTCAGCCATAGATTTAGTATCTGAAGTACACGCAACTATGTATGCTCACAGCATACCAGCAGATCACGGAGTGTAGGTGATAATTCGTGACAATTAACCGTGCTTCCAATCCATCTCTAAACTATCTATGGATATATGAATAAAGCATAAAACTAATATACGTAATCATTACGTAATATGGAGTACTACGTTTAACCATTCCCATGGCGACATTTACGTATATTTAGAATGTGCAACGTTATAAACAGGTGGGAATTTCATTTGATTGCAGTTTTGTTCACCACTTTTGGCTAACGATGTTTTTTTTTGTTTTTTTTCATTTTTTTTTCAAAACGCCTTTACGTCAACAAAAGAGGAGAGCTAAACAACGAGAGGAATACCTCCAAAGTTGAGACGACGAGTTAGAATTCTCCAGCGTTCCGTACAGTGATCCCAAACAAAAGCGGGCTTCTGCTCGTGAAGGTAATGGGGGAGGTGGGGGGGGGGGGGGGGGGGGGGGGGGGGGGGGGCACTTGCCAGTATTAATAATCGACAATAATGATAATAAAAGAATACAGGAAACAAGTAAAGAAAACCATTCTCTGACGAGAAAGTTGGTGGGATATAGGAATTAGAGGCAAAGGTGGTATAAAAAGGAGGGGAAAAAGGTTCTGAGAAAAGGGTAATGGCACAAAAATCCTATATTTAGCACTTCTTTTGGTTTTGTTACATTTACACGTGCTCAATATAGGATTTTTGTCTCATTACCCTTTTCTCAAAACCTTGCCGTTCCCCACCTTTTTATACCACCTTTGCCTCCAATTCCTATATCCCACCAACTTTCTCGTCAGAGAATGTTTTTCTTTACTTGTATAAACTTTGACGTATTTGACACTTGCGGATTCTTAAGTATACGCGGTTGTATAGATTGATCAGTAAGAACAACTTACGTTACGCATGACGCATACTTAAGTAAGCAAGCTAAAATCGATGGTTTCGTACTTAAAAAGCATTTCCAGAGGTTCAAATTCAAACCACAGTCTCATACTGCACCACTAATGTACGTAGATTTTGTCTTCACTCTTCTAGCTATGGCCATGCCATGTATGAAAAAAAGTTAGTGTGCAATAATTTATTATTTTTAAAAAAGCGGTACGAGGCCTATAACACACTCTACTTACGTAGTCATACGATAGTACTATGTATCACGGACGAACCTAATATGTGGTTTTTTCACGTTCTCTATTTTCAGAGGACTGCTGAAACATGCAAAATACTGCTCACACACAAAATTACGCAGCCATATGTCTCGTACCCAGACTATTACTTTTACGCAATAATGGGATACCGCTATAATTAGAATACATGTCGTAGGGGTGCATGTGGGTCAAAGACCACTCGCTTTCTTGGCTTCGATACACACCGGCAGTTATTCTCTCCCGCGTTCCGCATAAAATAAATGCATTTTCTAGTTTCTATCTATGTCGTATCATTAGAGCGCGTAACTTTTTTTCTACGCATATGTACACGTAAGGCAAGCTCTTTTTGAACCAGAGTTACGAGGCGCAAAAACTTTAACTCCTCTGTAATACAAAAACCACCATTTCAATATCATACGCGATCCGTGGGCTTTGGTAGTTATGGGCTAAAGATTGCTTACTTAATTTAAGCAAATTCGTACTTTAAGTAAGCACCTGATCAATCTATGATTAAATATACTACACACTGTCAGGTTATATTTTTGCGTATTCGTCAAATACACGCATAAATATACACTATCGTATAACTATCCTTTTGCACAGTGTCGCTCGTCGTACCATCGACATTGTTGGTGAGTACTCTCGCCTGCGGCCTGCTTTGCATGGTCAGCTTATATAAACAATCGATGTCTACAAGTAAAGAAAAACATTCTCTAACGAGAAAGTTGGTGGTATATAGGAATTGGAGGCAATGGTGGTGTAAGGGAACAAGGTTTTGGAAAAAGGAAAATGAGACAAAAATCCTATATTTAGCATTTCTTTTTGTTCTGTTTCATTTACATGTGCTAAATATAGGATTTTTGTCTCATTTTCCTTTTCCCAAAACCTTGTTCCCTTCCTTTTTACACCACCATTGCCTCCAATTCCTATATCCCACCAACTTTCTCGTCAGAGAATGGTTTTCTTTACTTGTTTTTCCACTATTTTTAATTTTATTGTTGATGATTTCTGCAAATACTGACAAGTGCTCACAAGTTATAGTTATGACGTAGCCACTTTAATTGAAGAACGGGCACGTATGCCCCCCCCCCCCCCCCCCCCCCCCCCCCCCATCGAATTACCGTCACGAGCAGACGTCCGCTTTTGTTAAGGATCAGCAATTGTACCGAAGCGGGAGGACTCTAACTCGTCGACCGTCTCGATTTTGGAGGTATTCCTCTCGTCGTTTAGCTCTCCTCTTTTGTTGACGTGAAGGCGTTTTGACAAAAACAACTTCGCTAGCCAAAAGTGGTGAAAACTGCGATCAAATGAAATCCTACCTGTTATAACGCTGACAATTCTAAATATACGTGAATGTCGCCATGGGAATATAGCACTCCATTACGTAATGATTACGTAATCAGTATAATGCTTTATTGATATATCTGATACCTGAAGATGTCCTTCCAGGAGATTCTAAAGCGATTGGTATAATTTGCACTCTTTAAAACTCAGCCGAGAAGACGACGCGACGACGACGACGACGACGACGGAGAAGAATTGGCTTGGGAACGAGTAAAAACACGAGCTTTTTTGTTAAAGCAAACAGTTTGAAGACTGGAACAAAACATTAAAATTACCATCTTTGTCTTCTGGATCGACAGGAACAAAGAGCTAAACTATCCGTTTCTTGGTACGCGAGTTATACGCTGGTCGCGGTTTTTAATGATTTCACGACCCGGGTCAATTTCTATAGAGCTCTTTCATCGCGTGACTTAATAGCATTCATCTTCTAATTAGTCCGCCATATTGGTGCTCGGAGAAGTATGGGATTGCTTCAGAGTGTCGTTTAAATATATATTATTGTGGTCTAACACATGACTAACATTTGTAAAAATACTTGTGCCCTCGGAGCGCGAGTTATACGTATCAAAACTATATTTCCGAGCACCAATATGGCGGACAATAAAGCAATTAACGCAATTCAAGCCCACGCGTCATGTGACCATGAAAGAGCTCTACACAGGAACTACTACCGTAGTTCCTGATAATGAGGCACCATTGTAGAATGATGTGGTAATACAGAGGCGGCGGTAGCTACAGCCCCCCCCCCCCCCCCCCCCCCCCCCCTCCAGTCCGCCGCTCCTGTTATACCATAAATGATCAGTCTAATTGTAAACGTAGTTTTCAGCCGCATACAACTGTCGCTTTTGCGCCACCTGCGCCTCGGTTATCTAAGCACTGGCTACAAGAGCAAGCAATTAGCATAAATACTAATGCGATGCTGATGTATTATTTCTCCCACGCTACTCTACTTGTAGCTAATGCAATATGGCATTTCTCCAGAGCATGAATATCCCAATAGCTTAATTCACGTGTGACTAGATGCAGCGATTAGATGGCTGTCTGTTTTTGCCTAACTGTCCTTCTAGTACTTTTAGCATTCGGCGTAGAATCAGCACCACCGGGGAAAAACAACACCCTCTACCTTCTTTCTCTAATCTCATATCCGAACAACGACACTTCGTTGGACCCGCCGCCGATTGGAGATTCAAACGCCATTATCCAAGGAGCGTACCTGGCAATAAGCGACATTAACAATCGCAGCGACGTACTCGCGGACTATCGGTTGGAACTTGTAGCAGCGGAGAGTGCCTGTAACATCGACTGGGTAGGGGTCATCAACCTTATCCACAATCTGTACTATGCCGAGCGCAAGCAGATCGTGGGCATAGTTGGACCAAGATGTTCGGATTCAGCCAAATCGGTGGCCTACCTCACGGGGCGTCCTGAAATAGCGCTCCTTAACGTGCACTTTGGATCCGCTCCAGAGCTTGCTAACCGTAATTTGTATCCCTACAGCTACGGGATACGTCCCCCAACATCGGTTGAGGTTGATGCAATAGTAACTCTCTTCAGATACAAAAAGTGGACTCGCGCATCGATATTGTACAATCCCAAAATGTTGGTAGATTATAACTCCTTTCTAATCTTTCAACAGAAGATAGCAGGGATAGCAAATATCAGTTTTACCTCCCCCGCCTCTCCAACTTACCTTCCTTTGGAAGAATTGAGGCACTCGTACGTACGTGTCATCGTCTCCTTCCTTCGCGAGGAAACCCTACAACGAGTACTGTGCTCTGCTTTCTACAAGAACATGACGTACCCTCGCTACCAGTGGATACTGTTTGAACCAAGTGACGGCGGCAACGTGTCATTCGTGTATCAAGATGAGCAGTACGAATGCAATAGTGAACACATAAACATGGCTCTGAACCAAAGTATCGAAGTCTCCATCAACAATCCCTACTCCGATACCGCCTCAATATCAGACATAGATCGCTGTACATTTGATGATGTGTGCCCATTGGACGATTGCGTAATCTTATTTGATGCCGTGTGGGCTCTCGCACTGGCTCTTAACAATTCCGTTGAACCGCTGAGAGCGGTTGGTCTCTCGCTATCCAGCTACACCTATGGAAAATATGCACACACGCAAATCATTCAACAAAAAATGAACATGCTCTCCTTCAATGGTGAGTGGGGTGCAGTGCAGTTCAACTCCAGCACAGGCTATATCTCCATCATCACATGCGTCCTTCTTCAGAGTAATCATGAGAAGGTGATAGGAAATTTTACCTTTCCTGATGGAGTCCTGGAGATTAATTCCAGTGCTGCTGTCTTTTTATCAACTGACTTTGAAACCAAGCTCATCGCAGTGTCCCTTCCTTTGGCAGCGGTGGTTATTATAGTGGAAGCAGTTGCTGCTATTCTGGTACTATTAGTGCAGGTCCTTAACACGGTGTACAGAGACAGCGTAGTTATTAAGGTCTCAAGTACAAGGCTCAACCACTTTGCTTACGTTGGATGCTATGTAATACTGATTGGTGTTTTGCTGTACACAATCATGGAGACTTTCCACATTGGTGAGTATGCGGAGACTGTGTTATGCAATATTTTTCCATGGACACTGATAGCAGGATTAACGCTAGTGTTTGCAACTGTTGCTATGAAGACATGGAGGCTTTATTACATTTTCCAAACATCTCTACAACAAAAGAAGGCTTCCAGGGTTGTGACAAGGGACAGGACATTAATTGTTGCAATTGCAATGCTGGTGGGTTTTGGTTCCATTCTGTGCCTTGTTTGGACCTTATATGATCCCCTTGTGAGAAAAACAGACTCAGCATTAACCCCGGTGGAAGATAATCATGATTTGCTTCTTGTCGTGAAGGAATCTTGCTCTTGTACAAATGAGGTGGCGTGGATTGTGGTAGGGATAATCTATGAAGGAATGCTCATCATCTTTATTATCATTTTTGCTATCTCAATTAGAAACGTTCCAATCAAGGAGTTTCAATCACAAAGCACAATCTTTATGGCCTATTTGTTAACCCCTACATGCATAGTAGGAGGTGTAGTATATTATATCACAAAAGCCATAGAAGCAGAGACTGATGTACCCTTTGGAATACTGTGCTTTGCACTATTGATAATAGTCTATCTCTGTATCATCCTTCTGTTTCTCCCTCCTGTTCTGCCCATCATAAAGGGGTGGCCTGTTGTGAAGAAGTGGCCTGGTGTGAAGAATATGCCTATTATCAGGAATTTGCCATGCTGGTCTGGTAAATATAGTTTTAAAAATGCTGGAGCAAATTCAACTGAACGGCTAGGCTGAAACTGTACTTTTGACGTTGGATTTTTTGTATATGCATTGTAAGACTTCAGATTGTTGTAGCAGTAGAATTTGTAACAAAGCATGTGATAAATGACTGTAATGATCAGAACACAGAAACTGAAATAATTAAAGGATTTCTGGACAGTTGTGCCAAAGGAAACGTACATGGTAGGGTACCAGTGGCGTTCGCATAGGGGGGGCATTTGGGGCAGATGCCCCCCCCCCTCCCCCTCCCCGCTTTATGGCGCCCCCCCCCTCCTCCCCCCCCCATACACGCACACTCACAAACACACACACATAATCCTCGTCGATTAATTAAGCACCTCTAGATCTGTCTGGGCCAGTTACATTCGTGTGAAGTTACCGCCCGTATTACATCATTCAAAATATATCGTTGGTTTCGAATACAATGTCGAACACAAAGCGAAAGCTAAGCGGTCTAAGAATCGAAAATCTAAGTTGCAACGTCAACTGCATTCAATTCAAGCGCGCAATCCGTTGCATCGATATAGTAGCGTTTTGCACCATCGAGCTCGAGCGAGCCTGTTTCTCTGCGTCACCAGGTCAACTATGGAGCGCAATGCATACCCAAATAAAATCAATCATAATATTCTCTTGTTCTATTCTCACAGATGAATCAGATCCTTCATGTACCATACTCAGTTCTGATTCGTCAGTTGCACGCATTTTGCCTCCGATGTCTTCTGTTTCTGAACCGACGGCGCACTGCTAAAAATAAAGAGTATGATTTAATCTATTGAAGATTAAACAACGATCTAATTAAATCGTTTTAGATCGTTGTTTAATCTTCAATAGATTAAATCATACTCTTTATTTTTAGCAGTGCGTCAATTAGAAATCCATCTATTTCTCGCATACCATCTTGTCCTGTAAGAGCTAGTGTTTCATTTTTTCCGTCTTCACCAATCGATCGTCGCGCCGGATACTGTTTCATCGGCACTAATCAGTTGTAATCAGATGCCCGTATTGTGCTGTCTTACCAGTCCATCAATTTGCTTGTCTGAACTTTGGAGGTGGGTCACTTTCTGTGAAATAGCCACAGTTGTCAAGCCATGGATATAACACATGCACAGCCTAGTCAGACATACCTGGTGAATGATGGAGTCTATAGTATTTCTTATGTAGATCAGTTTGATCCGCTGGAGATGGCGCCACACCGGTTGATGTGTGGATGGGCTCACCCCAACAACGGATGGAACGGTACATGGCACTAGTAGCAAGAAAACAAGGAAGCCTGCCAAACCACACTCTCTAATGTTGAGTTGGGCTTGGATAGGATACAACACACCACTATAAACATCATCGAATAAAAACCGCACTGCTTTGTAAACATGTTTATAGAAAACAAAAATTCTCATGCCCGTTTCTTGTACTCAGTCCCGTTGTGTTCTAAGACAGACTAAAACCATGACATTGATCTTTGGAATGGATTAGAACGACTCAAAGAAAAAAATGCAGGTGGAGTTTGGGCCAGCAGCCTTATGTATTTGTTGTGCAACGTTGATCTGGTGCTCTGAACCAAAATGTTGATGATGCGAAGTCCAGTAATATGGGAGAGAGCCAGTCCGATGTGCACACTGTGTAATACTTTTTTTCCCCGGTCCCAAATCAGCGCGTCAAAGTGAAGCTATATGTATTCTATTGCGATAAGCGCGTCAGGACATGTGCAACGCGCATGCATTGTCGTGTGTTTAATCTGAATAATGCAAACCGCTGTAGGCAAATGTATACCCCGTGGATGACGTCCAGGATATTAATTTTCACTTCTTCTCATGGTTGTCGAGCTTTATTTTTATTTTAACGTTGTACTAATTACGTGATTAAATTCATGGCTGCATGTAGGCTGAGTGGGCGGGGCGGCTCGCACTTGTTCGTCGTACCGTCGACATTGTTGGTGAGTACTCTCACCTGCAGCCTGCTTTTGTCATGGTCAGCTTATAAACAATCGATGTCTATAATGAGGCACCATTTTAGAATGATGTGGTAATAGCGTAAGTGATCTTAGTCTTAGAGCTTCGAACACATACATGTATAAACTGCGAGATGGGATACGATGCGCTATCAACTGTAACAGCTTCGCCAAACAGGATTCTTAACACCAAATATGCACTTACATACACACCACTAATACTTTTCTGGAACTGCATGAATACATGGTGAGCCAGTCAGTACTAGTCCCGCGCATGCGTATGGTGGTTCGCAAGTGGGCAAAACCGCGATATGGTCATGTGGAATAAGTAATTGCAGGTGACATTGTACAACACATGAATTAAATTACAAATGCCAACACTGGCGTTCACCAGACGTACTTCCAACGTACGTCGCTCGTTCCCAGTCCAATTGAAGTTCGATGTACGTCTGGCTAGCGAGAGTTGCACTGAAACAGGAGGAAACGTTACATGTCGTGGACGTTTTGCGGGCTCAGGTCATCAACTGTAAGGTGACAATTGCGACGATACTGTGTCTGCTATGTTGCCACCAAACTCTTACATATGTCGTCCTTGCCTTCGAAGAGTATAATTAAAAGGCTATTGAATAGAATAACAGATGGCTTTGTTCTGTCGTACGTCCCTCGTTTCCAGTCCAGTTGAATTTCGATGTACGTCTGGCCATAGATATTAGAGTACTCTAATATCTATGGTCTGGCTAGCGAGACTAAAATGTAAACCTAGTTTCAGCCGCATACAACTGTGCCCTACCTTCGCTTTTGCGCCACCTGCGCATGCGCCGCGGTTATCTAGGCACTGGCTACAAGAGCAAGAAATTAGCGTAAATACGGATATGATGCTGGCGTAGTATTTCTCCCACGTACGCTACTCTACTTGTAGCTATTAAATGGAGAAATATTCCAGAGCATGAATATCCCAATAGCTTCACGTGTGACTAGATGCAGCGATTAGATGGCTGTCTGTTTTTGCCTAACTGTCCTTCTAGTACTTTTAGCATTCGGCGTAGAATCAGCACCACCGGGGAAAAACCACACCCTCTACCTTCTTTCTCTAATCTCATATCCGAACAACGACACTTCGTTGGACCCGCCGCCGATTGGAGATTCAAACGCCATTATCCAAGGAGCATACCTTGCAATAAGCGACATTAACAAACGCAGCGACGTACTCGCGGACTATCGGTTGGAACTTGTAGCAGCGGAGAGTGCCTGTAACATCGACTGGGTAGGGGTCATCAACCTTATCCACAATCTGTACTATGCCGAGCGCAAGCAGATCGTGGGCATAGTTGGACCAAAATGTTCAGATTCAGCCAAATCGGTGGCCTACCTCACGGGGCGTCCTGAAATAGCGCTCCTTAACGTGCACTTCGGATCCGCTCCAGAGCTTGCTAACCGTAATTTGTATCCCTACAGCTACGGGATACGTCCCCCAACATCGGTTGCGGTGGATGCAATAGTAGCTCTGTTCGGCTACAAAAGGTGGACTCGCGCATCGGTATTGTACAACCCCAAAATGTTGGTAGATTATAACTCCTTTCTACTCTTTCAACAGAAGATAGCAGGGATAGCAAATATCAGTTTTACCTCCCCCGCCTCTCCAACTTACCTTCCTTTGGAAGAATTGAGGCACTCGTACGTACGTGTCGTCGTCTCCTTCCTTCGCGAGGAAACTCTACAACGAGTACTATGCTCTGCTTTCTACAAGAACATGACGTACCCTCGCTACCAGTGGATACTGTTTGAACCAAGTGACGGCAGCAACGTGTCGTTCGTGTATCAAGATGAGCAGTACGAATGCAGTGGTGAACACATAAACATCGCTCTGAATCAAAGTATCGAATTCTCCACCGGTGAACTCTTCTTGGATACCGACACCCCCACTATATCAGACATAGATCCCTTTACATTGTTTAAAGAGTGCCCGCATGTGAATTATCCG
Organism: Eunapius fragilis; assembly: GCA_963681505.1. Taxonomy (NCBI): domain Eukaryota; kingdom Metazoa; phylum Porifera; class Demospongiae; order Spongillida; family Spongillidae; genus Eunapius; species Eunapius fragilis. The sequence continues at coordinate 2,366,656 of OY811985.1, forward strand.
GAGTTGGCCAATTGCGTTATCTTATTTGATGCCGTGTGGGCTCTCGCACTGGCTCTTAACAATTCCGTTGAACCGCTGAGAGTGGTTGGTCTCTCGCTATCCAGCTACACCTATGGAAAATATGCGCACACGCAAATCATTCAACAACAAATGAACATGCTCTCCTTCAATGGTCAGTGGGGTGCAGTGCAGTTTAACTCCAGCACAGGCTATATCTCCATCACCACATGCGTCCTTGTTCAGAGTAATCATGAGAGGTTGATAGGAACTTTTACCTTTCCTGATGGAGTCCTGGAGATTAATTCCAGTGCTGCTGTCTTTTTATCAACTGACTTTGAAACCAAGCTCATCGCAGTGTCCCTTCCTTTGGCTGTGGTGGTTATTATAGTGGAAACAGTTGCTGCTATTCTGGTACTATTAGTGCAGGTCCTTAACACGGTGTACAGAGACAGCGTAGTTATTAAGGTCTCAAGTACAAGGCTCAACCACTTTGCTTACGTTGGATGCTATGTAATACTGATTGGTGTTTTGCTGTACACAATCATGGAGACTTTCCACATTGGTGAGTATGCGGAGACTGTGTTATGCAATATTTTTCCATGGACACTGATAGCAGGATTAACGCTAGTGTTTGCAACTGTTGCTATGAAGACATGGAGGCTTTATTACATTTTCAAAGCATCTCTACAACAAAAGAAGGCTTCCAGAGTTGCGACAAGGGACAGGACATTAATTGTTGCAATTGCAATGCTGGTGGGTTTTGGTTCCATTCTGTGCCTTGTTTGGACCTTATATGATCCCCTTGTGAGAAAATCAGACTCAGCATTAACCCCAGTGGAAGATAATCATGATCTGCTTCTTGTTGTGAAGGAATCTTGCTCTTGTACATATGCGGTGGCGTGGATTGTGGTAGGGATAATCTATGAAGGAATGCTCATCATCTTTATTATCATTTTTGCTATCTCAATTAGAAATGTTCCAATCAAGGAGTTTCAATCACAAAGCACAATCTTTATGGCCTATTTGCTAACCCCTACATGCATAGTAGGAGGTGTAGTATATTATATCACCAAAGCCATAGAAGCAGAGACTGATGTACCCTTTGGAATACTGTGCTTTGCACTATTGATAATAGTCTATCTCTGTATCATCCTTCTGTTTCTCCCCCCTGTTCTGCCCATCATTAAGGCGTGGCCTGTTGTGAAGAAGTGGCCTGGTGTGAAGAATATGCCTATTATCAGGAATTTGCCGTGCTGGTCTGGTAAATATAGTTTTTAAAATGCTGGAGCAAAGCAGCTAGGCTGAAACTGTACTTTTGATATTGGATTTTAAAAGAATTATTGTATGCATTGTAAGACTTCAGATTTTTGTAGCAGTAGAATTTGTAGCAAAGCATGTGATAAATGACTATAATGATCAGAACACAGAAACTGAATTAATTAAAGGATTTCTGGATAGCTGTGCCAATGGAAACGTACATGGTAGGGTACACTATGAATAATTAATAAATATAATTATGGGGAAAACAAAACTAATGAAAAGTTGTTTTGAAATGCCCTAACTGATATTGTAGAGTTATGGCTTCATGAGGTCGATTTCTTTGAACATTTGTGATCAGTTCAGATGCATAATCCCTATCGTGTATCATTAAACAATAAGTTAATAACAACACTTGAAAAGGTTAGAATTAATGTTCTGAATGAATTCTGCAAGGAGCAGCGGAAGGTAAAACTAGCATATAAAGGTTTGCATGATATCCAGTGAGGAGCAGCAACTAGTTACACATGTACACAGACAACAATTGTATACAGTCAGGTAACCAACTATAGATTTGCAGTGGATTGAATTCACATGCTACTGTTCTTTTCTAGGTAGGCCAGCTTTTTGCAAAAGCACAAATCAGCCGTACATGAAATGTGAAGGACCAATCAACCATATCAATGTGGACTCACCTTCTGAGGTCTTGGAGCCTTATAGACAATGCCTTCTGAGCTTCCAACCTCTTGCTAGCTCTACAAGCCGAATCAGACAGACCTAGTGTGGTGCTGAATGATGGAGTCTATAGCATTTCTCATGTAGATCAGTTTGATCCGCTGGGATGGCACCACATCGGTTGATGTGTGGATGGGCTCACCCCAACGATGGATGGAACAGTACGTGGCACTCGTAAGAAAACAAGGAAGCCTGCCAAACCACACTCTCTAATGCTAAGTTGGGCCTGGATATGATAACTATAAACATCATCGAATAAAAACTGCACTCCTTTTTATACATGCATATACAGATAAAAAATTCTCATGCCCATTTCTTGTACTCAGTCCCGTTGTGTTCTAAGACTAAAATCATACTCAGACAGACATTGATCTTTGGAATGGATTAGAACAACTCAAAGAAAATAATGCAAGTTTGTGCAGGTGGAGTTTGGGCCAGCAGCCTTATGCATTTGTTGTGCAACGTCGATCTGGTGCTCTGAACCAAAATGTTGATGATGCGAAGTCCAGCAATATGGGAGAGCCATGCATGCATAGAACTGAACATGTCGTAGTGTATAAAACATAGCTGATCAAAAATATATATATATATTTGCGTGAAATCATTTAGAAACTATTGCCGGCGGTGTGATTGAACACATAAATCATACCTCGCGTGTGATTTTTGTGTGATTATCCGAAACAGGTAAAAATCACACGCAACCGTATGATTTTTATGTGTTCAATCACACAATGATTTCTAAATGATTCCACGCATTTTTCCCCTGTGCGTCTAATAGGAAATTGAATGTTTAAAGCAAAAAATGCACGCCCGTGCCCACACACACACACATGCGTGTACACACACACACACACACACACACACACACACACACACACACACACACACACACACACACACACACACACACACACACACACACACACACACACACACACACACACACACACACACACACACACACACACACACACACGCTCAAGCACAAACACACCAAAATTTGGCGCCTTACATGTAATTTCTTAAAACAAGTAATAAAAACATTGATTCTCTATATGAGAAGGTTGGTGGTATGTAGGAATGAAAGGTGATGGTAGTGTAAAAAGCAAGGGAACAAGGCTTCTGATTGAAAGGAAAAATATATCAGCCCACAACATGCTGACAGGTCTATTTCATGTTTCCCTTTAATGTCTTAACACAGTCAGCCATCAGCTGCACAATTACACAACTCATATTGGGTCTGGGGACGAGCATGCGAGTGATGCATGGTGGGTAAAAATCATATCCATGAGCTTAGCATTGGGTCATGTGACTAAATCCATGTGCTTAGCATAGGGTCATGTGGCTAAATCCATGAGCTTAGCATTGGGTCATGTGGCTAAATCCATGAGCTTAGCATTGGGTCATGTGGTTAGATCCATGAGCTTAGCATTGGGTCATGTGGCTAAATCCATGAGCTTAGCTCCTTGAGCTTAGCATTTGGTCATTTGGCTAGATCCATGAGCTTAGCATTGGGTCATGTGGCTAGATCCATGAGCTTAGCATTGGGTCATGTGGCTAGATCCATGACACAAACTAGGCAGGCATGGCATGATTAGAGCTCGAGGACACTTCTTGGGAGTCTGCCCCATTTTGGCCATGCTGCGGCCAGGCAGTGATGGCTTAATTAATGGTGACCCTCCCAATGGCTGGAGTCCAGCCAAGCCATGCAGCCATGATAGAGCCCTCTACCACAGCTTTTACTCTCTATGGGCTCACTGAGGTGCTTCGTGTACAGCAACAGATGGAGCTCGAGCTTGGCGTTCCCTGAAGGGCTGCTGCCCAGGTATGCCATCTTTGAAAGGCCCCAAGGTACTTATTTGCAGTGCTGTCTGCTCTGCTCTTGAGCACTGTTGGCTGGTAGTGATGGGGCCAGCCTCCTCAGCTCTCTGGGTCTTCCAAGCTGCTCAACAATGGCCACAACCCCTGATATAAACACACCTGCACGGAGGCAAGTATACATACTCCCATTGCCAACCCTGGCTGGCCTCCCAGCATTCCACAACTGGGACCCAACCCTCCAGACTGAAAATTAGCGGTCGTTTTCCACAATGGACACAACCCTCCAGACTGATAAGTGGTGGGATTCAACACTACAGGTCCTCAGGCCCATACATACATGCAAATACATGGTACAGCAGCCCTAAGCTAGGTTTAACACAGTCAGCCATAAGCTGCACTACACATGCAGTTCATGTGAATTGGGCTCCCCGTAACTACTTGCCCTTGTGGCAAGCAACTAGGTTGTGCTATTCACACAAATAGAGCGATCATAGCTGTATTGGGCTACTTCCCCTCAAACAACCTGCCCCTGTTTGATCTACCAGGTCTGACCAGTCGAAATTAATGTCCAGGTGACTACAACGTATGGCGATCAATCCATCTAAGCCTACCATTATCAGAACATTATCATCCACCACGTAAAGCTTTAGCAATGATCAGGTAGACTCTACTAGCCCAGGTGAATATCCCAAGTTGCTACTACTGCATACCACATCCACAAATAGAAGTCTACCTTAGAAGGTTTGAGATGCATGCACATTCTAGCTAAGTAGAAGGTTCTGAAAGAACTGGTTAAGGCTGATATGCTGAAGGCCATGGTTGACGCTGCGGGGTCAGCTCCATCCCTGAGGGAGGTGGGGCTGTTGGCAGGGTGTCTGGTGGCTTTTTCAGGTTCCATGTGGTATGATAAGCCTCAAGTGTGCTGATGTGACCTTCAATGCTGAATGCATGGTGGTAAAAATGGAGCCTTGTAAGAAGGACCAGTATTAGGACGGTGCACCCTGGTTATTGCATGCACAGGGCAGGTAACTGTCCAGTTGGCAAGATAGAGCATTATTTTGGAGAGGGGGTGGGGGTGAAGCATTGAGGAGGTACTAAAGTGCCACATTGAGGGGGTACTAAAGTACCACATTGAGGGGGTACTAAAGTGCCACATTAGCTTCTCACATATACTAGTACTTCACTGACTTGCAGCCAAAAAATTTAAATTAGTAAAATACACGAGTGACATGCGTGCACTATAAGGGCATCGGAGCGAACTTCAACTTGGCTGGGAAAGAGGGACCTGTCATGTGTGCTTGACCATAGATTAATAACGTTCCGTAAGGTTATGCACCTATCAATGGTAACTGCAACCCCCCCCCATCCGGGACATATAGGGGATTAGTGGGGGATTTGACAGGCTAATCAGATTATTGCGGTGCGCATTTGACTGTACACGGGGATTTGACCTCGACCGCGAAAATGAATTTTAATCGTATAACAGCATGTGACCTCCCCCTATCGGCGTGTTTTGCAGCTCTAAACTTGTGACGACCTTGGCACATTCACGGTAGGTACGCAACGTCATACCTAGCCTGTACCTCACCGGATACAAGAACATGTGCTTTACCAAACTACTAGTACAATTATAACTATAACTCTTATAGCGGCACAATATCAGCTGTATACCTACAAAGACTAACGCGCGTTCGTTTTGAATAGCAGGAACGAAACCGTAGGTTATAAAAGGTATCAAACATGTAACGGGACTGGGTCGAGGAGGGGTCATTTGACCAGTTATTAGTCCCCAACAGTGGGGCATTTGATTTAATAAATGTCAAATCCCCCATATGTCCCGGATGGGGGGGGGGGGGGGGGGGGGTTGCAGTTACCAATGATGGGTGCATTATTAATCTATGCCAAACGTATGTCCCTCGCTCCCAAAAGTAGTAAATCCCCCAAACGAGATCAAATTTGACCCCCCCGCACATAGGCCATCTACAGCTACAGGCCCGTGCGCAGAGAAGGGGGGGGGGGGAGTTCGAGGGGTTCTACCCCCCCCCTCCCCCCACCCCCACCCCTTCGGTTAAGCCACGCCTACTGTTTTAACTTGTATTGAATGTAATATTTCGATCAAAAATGGCATCACGTAAAAGACTCAGTGGTAGCAATCAGAAGCAAGGCGATATCACCATGCGAATACTTTCGACATTGTACCGGCCGATCATATTGATAATATGCCATCTCATCCGGCTGATGGCACAGAGAGCATAGCCACTGATCTACAGTCTCTCTCACACTCTCAATCTGATCATTGTTTGAATACCTTACGTACCGTAAGGTATTACTATATTTTAGTAGCTAATATGGAGAAATATGACAGGCATGAAATCCTAATAGCTTTGACTGCGATTAGATGGCTGCGTGTTTTTGCCAAACTGTCCTTCTAGTACTTATAGCATTCGGCGTAGAATCAGCACCACCGGGGAAAAACCACACCCTCTACCTTCTTTCTCTAATCTCATATCCGAACAACGACACTTCGTTGGACCCGCCGCCGATTGGAGATTCAAACGCCATTATCCAAGGAGCGTACCTGGCAATAAGCGACATTAACAATCGCAGCGACGTACTCGCGGACTATCGGTTGGAACTTGTAGCAGCGGAGAGTGCCTGTAACATCGACTGGGTAGGGGTCATCAACCTTATCCACAATCTGTACTATGCCGAGCGCAAGCAGATCGTGGGCATAGTTGGACCAAGATGTTCGGATTCAGCCAAATCGGTGGCCTACCTCACGGGGCGTTCTGAAATAGCGCTCCTTAACGTGCACTTTGGATCCGCTCCAGAGCTTGCTAACCGTAATTTGTATCCCTACAGCTACGGGATACGTCCCCCAACATCGGTTGCGGTGGATGCAATTGTAGCTCTGTTCAGATACAAAAAGTGGACTCGCGCATCGATATTGTACAATCCCAAAATGTTGGTAGATTATAACTCCTTTCTACTCTTTCAACAGAAGATAGCAGGGATAGCAAATATCAGTTTTACCTCCCCCGCCTCTCCAACTTACCTTCCTTTGGAAGAATTGAGGCACTCGTACGTACGTGTCATCGTCTCCTTCCTTCGCGAGGAAACTCTACAACGAGTACTGTGCTCTGCTTACTACAAGAACATGACATACCCTCGCTACCAGTGGATACTGTTTGAACCAAGTGACGGCAGCAACGTGTCGTTCGTGTATCAAGATGAGCAGTACGAATGTAGTGGTGAACACATAAACATGGCTCTGAACCAAAGCATCGAAGTCTCCACCAACAATCCCTACTTCGATACAACCACTGTATCAGACATAGATCTTTTTACATTGTATGATGTGTGCCCGCATGCGAATTATCCGGAGTTGGCCGATTGCTTTATCTTATTTGATGCCGTGTGGGCTCTCGCACTGGCTCTTAACAATTCCGTTGAACCGCTGAGAGCGGTTGGTCTCTCGCTATCCAGCTACACCTATGGAAAATATGCACACACGCAAATCATTCAACAACAAATGAACATGCTCTCCTTCAATGGTGAGTGGGGTGCAGTGCAGTTCAACTCCAGCACAGGCTATATCTCCATCATCACATGCAAGGTTTTGCAGAGTAATTATGAGAGGGTGATAGGAAATTTTACCTTTCCTGATGGAGTCCTGGAGATTAATTCCAGTGCTGCTGTCTTTTTATCAACTGACTTTGAAACCAAGCTCATCGCAGTGTCCCTTCCTTTGGCTGTGGTGGTTATTATAGTGGAAACAGTTGCTGCTATTCTGGTACTATTAGTGCAGGTCCTTAACACGGTGTACAGAGACAGCGTAGTTATTAAGGTCTCAAGTACAAGGCTCAACCACTTTGCTTACGTTGGATGCTATGTAATACTGATTGGTGTTTTGTTGTACACAATCATGGAGACTTTCCACATTGGTGAGTATGTGGAGACTGTGTTATGCAACATGTTTCCATGGACACTGATAACTGGATTAACACTAGTGTTTGCAACTGTTGCTATGAAGACATGGAGGCTTTATTACATTTTCCATTCATCCCTACAACAAAAGAAAGCTTCCAGGGTTGCAACAAGGGACAGGACATTAATTGTTGCAATTGCAATGCTGGTGGGTTTTGGTTCCATTCTGTGCCTTGTTTGGACCTTATATGATCCCCTTGTGAGAAAAACGGGCTCAGCATTAACCTCAGTGGAAGATAATCATGATCTGCTTCTTGTCGTGAAGGAATCTTGCTCCTGTACACATGAGGTGGTGTGGATTGTGGTAGGGATAATCTATGAAGGAATGCTCATCATCTTTATTATCATTTTTGCTATCTCAATTAGAAATGTTCCAATCAAGGAGTTTCAATCACAAAGCACAATCTTTATGGCCTATTTGTTAACCCCTACATGCATAGTAGGAGGTGTAATATATTATATCACCAAAGCCATAGAAGCAGACACTGATGTACCCTTTGGAATACTGTGCTTTGCACTATTGATAATAGTCTATCTCTGTATCATCCTTCTGTTTCTCCCTCCTGTTCTGCCCATCATAAAGGCGTGGCCTGTTGTGAAGAAGTGGCATGGTGTAAAGAATATGCCTATTATCAGGAACTTGGCGTGCTGGTCTGGTTAATATAGTTTTAAAAATGCTGGAGCAAATTCAACTGAACAGCTAGGCTGAAACTGTACTTTTGATGTTGGCTTTTAAAAGAATTATTGTATGTATTGTAAGACTTCAGATATTTGTAGCAGTAGAATTTGTAACAAAGCATGTGATAAATGACTGTAACGATCAGAACACAGAAACTGAAATAATTAAAGGATTTCTGGATAGCTGTGCCAATGGAAACGTACACGGTAGGGTAAACTATGAATAATTAATGAATACAATTATGGAGGGAAAACAATACGAATGAAAAGTTGTACAGAAATGCCCTAACTGATATCATAGAGTTAGGAGTTGATTTCATTGAGCATTTGTGATCAGTTCATATGCAAATATATATATGTAATCCTTATTGCATATCATGAAACAATAGCAACATTTGAAATTAAAGTTCTGAATGAATACTGCAAGGAGCAGTGGAAGGTAAAACTAGCATATAAAGGTTTGATATCCAGTGAGGGAGCAGCAACTAGTTACACATGTACACAGACAACTATTGTACAGTCAGGTAACCAACTATAGATTTGCAGTGGATTGAATTCACATACTGCTGTTCTTGTCAGGTAGGCCAGCCTTTTGCTGAAAGCACAAAACAGCCCCACATGAAATGTGAAGAACCAATCAACCATATCAATGTGGACTCACCTTCTGTGGTCTTGGAGCTCTGCCTCCTTAGCCAATGCCTTCTGAGCTTCCAACCTCTCGCTCTACAATGACACACATATATCACACAACACAAACAGAAGACCTGGAAGGTTCACGCTCCATGCCAACTTCTCATGCCCCACCCTCTTCGCCTTCTCCCTTGTCAATCTCCTCTGGCTCCCTCCTCTTCTGCTCCTGGCTGGTATTCATCACGTCTTTTGATTTTTGCAATGTATAAGACAACTAGGTGTCAGTATTAAGTACAGCGACATTGCAAAAAAGGGTAGACCTAGCGTGAACTATGGAGTAGTCAATACTACATAGACATTTAATGCAATGTGCCTCTCCCCATGGAGCACATTGGCCTTCCCACCTCTTGTAAAATTGAATCTCTGCTACAAGATGTTGCCCTCTTCAATTAATACTCCAATGCAAAATGGACTATTAATTGGAGAGGGGCAACATCCTGTAGCAGAGATTCAGATATACAAGAGATGGGAAGGGAAATATAGGGTGGAGAGGCAAACAAGAAGCCAAAGCTTCATAAGTGAGCGTTAGTAGTTCAGGATGACACCACACGTGCCTTGCTTCAGCCGCATGTGTTTGGTGGTGGAGGTGCTTGAAGGAAGGGGTACGGCTGCAGGTGGACTAGAAGGAAGAAGAATGACAGGACAGCTGCTGAACCGTGACTGGTTATGCATCAATGCATTGATACAAAAACTCATGTAGCAATGGTATTTGCTAAAACATCCTACTGAGTTACTAAATTGCATGGCACAATTACCAAGGATTATGAGACATGCATGATCATGCATGCATCACGCATGCATCATGCATGTGTGGCAATCTTGAAAGGAATATGCATGCCGGGATTGTTACTGTCCATGCAATATGGAGCATTAGCATGATGGGTAGAACTTGGCATGAAATTTATGAAATGAATTTTTTATCCACCAATTGAGTTTATTATTGATCAGTTGATGTTTATATGCAAACAATAATTCGACCACTAACAGTACAATACAAAATTGATTCAAGAAATCTGCAGATATTCAGCATGTGCAGAATCTTAATGATGTTCATAGTTGTTTGGTTGCTTATGGCAATAACACAAGTCAGCACTTTTGCACGAACTACCTTTGGACCTTCCTGTGTATGAACTTCAATTCCTTTGGAATACAAAGAATTGAAGGCATCAATAAGTGGCCCAAAATACAGCTGCATTGAAGGTTTGATTGAACCTCACCATAACATAGTATTGGCTGCATTGTAGCGAATTGATGGTGGTAAATTCAGCACCACAGCATAAATGGGCCAAACGGTTATTGATGAAGATTTAAATAGTGGACTCCACTGTAAAAATGCTGAGACCAAGATTTCCCTTTACAGAAAAAAAAATCATGATGCTGTTTAATGCCTTCAGCTGTCCAGATATCATCGATAGTATTTGGTGCAACATGGATATAAGGAATTCTGATTTCGTTCCATTGATAAATGATGGTCAACTTTGGAGCATAACTGGAATACAGTGAGAAACATCTTACTTTCAGACACCCGTTCCATGAGAAACGGGTGCTTTTTAAGCGTTTCTATTGGAATCACCATTAGGTGAAAATGTGTCGGTGATAAAGCGCATGACTTTTAAATGTAACTGACACATTTTTCAATGATATTAAACTTGAACTATCTGTGCATTTTTCTTTTATCTTATAGGCTCTTGGATCGCCGTCGATCTGCAGTCTCCCCAAGTTAAGCGGTCCTGCGGGGGTGGACGACAAAGTGCACTTTTTCCCTGAGTGTACTCGATGTGAATTAAAGCATAGCATTTCGTGTTCTACATCACAGTCCTTTACTCATTATAATACTTCTAGCTATGGAGTTTAACGTCTGGTGTCGCATCGCACATACCGAATACCAACTGCTACGCATGCGCGTGTGCCTAGGATACGTACTGATACATATTACATCTTCCGTTGCTCATAAACCAAGGCAGTGAACTACAAACATATTATATATATTCCGTGTCCAAGCATTTGGAAGTCTTTATCCTCTTAATCAAGTCCTTCTTATTGCCAGATGTCTTCAAATTATGCTCTTGCCTGTAATATCGAAGCTGTGTAAGTTTGAGATGACTAAGATCCTCTGCAGCCCAGTCAATCTCATCCATTGGTACAGTAACCTTTGACCGCTTCGTGCGAAGGCTCCCATTTCTAATGATTCTACTCCGCTTCCTCGATTCATGCTCTGGATGTTTGCGTTGTCCATTTCTTTTGGTACACTGCTCGACTTTGACTGACCACAGGAACTTCAGAAAGCAACAGCAGTCCATCTGTACACTGTGAAGCAATTTTGGCTTGCACAGCCTCAGCAGACACTTTAAGGCGACTTTTCACAACAGACCCTTCAACATTGCATTCTTCACCAGTGAGCCAGCACTGTGCAATGAAGTCCTATATTCTTGTGCTGAGCTCAGGGTGCTGGTTCTTTTGACAGTGTGCCCAACCAGCAATGAAATTTATCTCAAACGATGCATCTGTTGAAGTTCCAGGATTTGTAATTGAGATTATCATTGCTTGCCTGCCCATCTACTGTGAAGTCTCTAGTGCTTAGTACTTCATTAGCATGGTGAACAGCCATAGAAACATTGCACATGGGGACCTTTACATTTGTGCCTCTCTCTGCCAAGAGCTTAAAGTGGCATTGGCAGTGTGTGCATTGTGGGTAAATACTGCATACATCCTTCATAGCTTCTGCCTTAATGGATTCCGACTTCTCCTTGGCTTGTTGCCGTTTACTCTTCTTAAATGGTCTAGCAATATATCGATGATGAGCCTTAGAGGCATCATTCTCAGAATCCATATTGTGAAATTGTACTCTACAACCACTAAAGTTTACTCCTGGATTTCCAAATGGGTCTCGGTCATAGGAATTAAATGGAGCAGGAATCAGCTTTGCTATGTAAGAGGGTACAGACTGTCCAAGGTTGTGAAAAAATGAAACTTGAGGGGTTTCAGAATGGTGGTCATAATGAGCAGCCAAATAGGTTGAAATGCCTTTGATTGGGGGAAGTTTTGCTGCCATGAATGGACAATCATGCTTTGGTTTCACTAGAAGGACAGTTGTATTCTTAACACATTTTGTGCTTAGAGCAACTGCAAAGTTGCTTTGGAGTTGACACTTTTCTTCCCCACTCTCCTTCCGCAATATAGGCTTCAACTCCCAACTGTTGGTGAGCAAAGTGTGAATCACACACATCTTTTCCAGCTGCAGCTTCATTGTGGTAATATGCAACAAGTGTCATGCCACATGCAATAGCAGCTTGATGTAAGTACATCTTTGTAACTTTGCCAGCAAAATTTTTGGCATTATCACTTTGGAAAATTACATGCTTTAGATGAAGGTAATGATGTCGGATTGCTCTTAATCCGGCCTCAATACATGAAATGGCGATTAAAGCATCACTCTTTTCATCATCAAGCACAATGCAGTCCACAACACATTGATTTTTTGCCAGTCTGTATACAAGAACCATCTTCCAAAGTTGTATCATTTTTGGCTGCATTTATTTCACACATTTCTTCACTACACTGTTCATCCCACTCTGCCTCAAACTCTGCTGATCCAGAAATTTCATCATCTTCTTCAGACACATTTCCAAGCTCTTCTTCAAGCTCTTCTTCAAGCTCGTCTTCTTCCTCTTCTCCAAGCTCTTCTTCAAGCTTTTCTTCAAGCTCTTCTTCAAGCTCTTCTTCAAGCTCTTTCTCCATTTGAAACTCTTCTTCAGACAATTTCACACATTCCTCTATGGACATTTCATCCATTTCTTCTTCCATTTCTTCTTCAGACACATTCCCAAGCTCTTCTTCAGACACTTAATAACATTCTTCTTCTTCATAGTACTCTTCACATTCTTCTTGATACCCTTCTTTCATAGTACTCTTCGCATTCTTCTTCTAACACTTCACCATAGTACTCTTCACATCCTTCTTGAAACTCTTCATCGTAGTACTCTTCCTCATCATGCAAATCCACACTGTTTCCACTAGATGGTTGTTGGGCAACTCATCCTGGGCTGCATCCTTTTCCAAACTTAAGTCTGCTGGTTTCACATATGCACCCATTCCGAACCATAGCATACCTTTTTTTCCCATAGTAAGCATCACCACCTTCTCTGAAACCTCAAGCTCAAAATTTCTGCTTGAAATCAAAAATGATATATGCCGTATCTGATGCCATATTGCTTCTAGCCCGTTTCATTAGATACTGTTGTTGTGTGCACATCATGCACAACATGGGACATGCATCTGAAAGTGTGTCTTTCACATTGATGTAATGTGATGAGTACATCAGAAAGTTTTGATATTCTCCAGTGCAACCCATCTTAGCTGATCATAAAACAGAAATGGACAATGGCAAGCTTCACACACCAGTCGTCCACATGAGTCACTGCGATTCTTGATACGTGGGCTGCGACCTTTCACAAGGTCTAACTGAGGTAAATTGGGGTAAGTGAGATGTACATGTAGCAGTTTTACTATCAGGTGCAATGTAGCCATTGATAGTTTTGCAGATTTCTAGCTGATTCTTTACCTATTGGATTATTTGCTGGTGTTTTGAATTAGATTGATCATTCAGGTCATGAACTATTTGTAAAATAGTATGGCACAGATGACGGACATTCATCTCATGCTCATTTGCAGTGTGTTTGCTTTGGTTTAACTCATCAAATGTTGGTTCACATTGATGCATTATACCATCCAGAACATGGTGTTCATAGGTGTATGATAAAAATGTGAACACTGTTGATCTCTGGATATACAGCTTTTCCCTCACTGTTTGGTCAGCATCAGAGGCTGGTGCAATGATGTCAATGACTTTGTCCACCAATTGGTAATTATCTGTGTGATAATTGACTTTTATATAGTTGACTCCAGCTCTAATTTGTTGCTTCTTACTTCCCCCTGTAATTAAATTTGTGATATTGTAAAAGAGGGACTTCTTCATAGCAGGTGTATTTGGAAATTGAGCATTGTGTTTTATGACGTACTCATGGTAGATTTTGGACACATCTCGTTTTAACACGAGAGATTTCATGATTGCAACATTATCTATGCTCATTTTCTTCAATGATGACAAAGACCGTTTCTTCTTTGGTATCCACGCAAGCCTTGAGATGTTGTTGTAGGAATAAATTGTATCAATAGCAAGTTTCACCACTTCACTGCTTAACTTGTGTTGAGTAATAACAGGTGGCGCTAGTTCAAGGCCACGATGAAGATAAGCAGCATCCACTTTGGCTTGAAATATTAAAGACCTCAAGTGACCATCAGAATGTGTTGTCCCATCATCAGACATCAACTGCTGCACATAAAAAAATGGCAGTAGAAGAACACTTACAACAAACCCTTTTCAAAATTGTATTAGAGTTGAATTGCCGAAAAAACTGCTTAACATTGTAAAATGTTTTTGGAAGTAGGTTTGGTTGTGGACACAGGACTTGAAGTAGTTTAAGGAGCCCACCAATAGCTGCATAGGGCACCTTATTTGCTATTGCAAACTGCATTATTGAGCAGTATGCCCCTATCAGACAAACACTGGCGTGATAATAAATGGGCTGTTGTAATTTTTTCCAATCAACATATGCATCATCCTTAAGTGGTTCAGAACACGTATCATCCACGCTTTCTGTCTCTCTCTCTCTCACGTGGAACTGTCAAACAACTACTCACATCCACTCTTTTGGAACGAGACAGCCTCGGACCATCCACAGGTGTGGGCACGACCTGCTGTACCTGAAGTTATGTTTGTGTCTCTTGGTAATAATCTTTTTAGAGCCTCTCAGAAATGTGTTGTGCGTTGGTGTCCAAATGTTTCAGAACCACTGGCTCCACAGGAGTTCCCAAAGATATCCAGCTGATATTGCAGAGGTACATGTGCAGGTTTGCATGACGGGGGTGGGGAAAGGGGAAGGGGTGTGTGGAATTGGTCAATTTTCCATTCTCTCTCCTGTAATGTTTGCAGACACTGTCAAAGTAGCACGTGTGATGGCCGTGGGGGGTGTTTGTTTGATGATAGTGAACATTATGAAATCAGCCCCAGAGTACCTGGGAGTGAGGAACCTGCCTGTCCTGTTCAATGTGTGCTCTGTGGCCTGCAAGAGACAGATGAAAAGGAAGCCTCTCGCATGCTGGTTATTCAGGTGAGAGCAAATGTCCCTTTGAGTCACTTCTAAGGTTCCCATCTCTGATATTGATTGGACCAGGGACAATGCACAGACAACCACTGTACTGGGGTTATTTGAACACAGCTACATGACTGTGTCTGTGATCTTGTTTGTGCTCATATGTACATGCAATGGGCCAATCAATTAACTTCATTATCACTATGTATCAGTAGCCTTGTGATGAATCCATCTGTCCGTTGGGTCTGGGGTTGAGACTGGGGGGGGGAGGGGGGGGGGGGGTGGGGGGGAGGGTTGGGCCCCTTGATCTGCCACTGGGGAACCTATAAGATCCTACTACATTGAGGGCTGGTGCTCACTAGTAATTTCATACATGCAATGCATCATTATAGACATTATGTACAATTAATCAGGGTAATATGATGACATACAAAAGGGGGGGGGGGGGGGGGAGTGTGGGTGGGGCCTTAACATTTGCAATGACCAGACTGGCCCACACTCCTGTTGGTCCCTCCCTTCCCCTTGAGTTTTTCAACATATATGCCTTAACAGCCCATCACTTATTTTTGTCCTGTACATTGGAGCTGGTTCGCTTAAACAATAGCACAGTACACTGTGTGACATAGCCATGGCCTTCAAGGGTTAGGGACCATTTCAGACAGACCTAGTGAGATGCCCATATTGTGCTGTCTTACCCGTCCATCAATTTGCTTGTCTGAACTTTGGAGGTGGGTCACTTTCTGTGAAATAGCCACAGCCCTGAACATGGGAAGCTATGGACAAAACACAAGCACAGCCAAGTCAGACAGACACCTAGTGTGGTGCTGAATGATGGAGTCTATAGTGTTTCTCATGTAGATCAGTTTGATCCAGTTGATGTGTGGATGGGCTCACTCCAATGAGGGATGGAATGGTATGTGGCACTAGTAGCAAGAAAACAAGGAAGCCTGCCAAACCACACTCTCTAATGTTAAGTTGGGCCTGGATAGGATACAACACACCACTATAAACATCGAATAAAAACTGCACTCCTTTTTATCATGCATATACAGATAAAAAATTCTCATGCCCATTTCTTGTACTCAGTCCCATTGTGTTCTAAGACTAAAATCAGACAGACATTGATCTTTGGAATGGATTAGAACAACTCAAAGAAAATAATGCAAGTTTGTGCAGGTGGAGTTTGGGCCAGCAGCCTTATGCATTTGTTGTGCAACGTCGATCTGGTGCTCTGAACCAAAATGTTGATGATGCGAAGTCCAGCAATATGGGAGAGCCATGCATGCATAGAACTGAACATGTCGTAGTGCATAAAACATGGCTGTTCAAACTATATATATATATTTAGAGTGGTGAAAGAGTTCTGTAGATTGCAACAGTAATTATACCATTGCGTTCTCTCTACCCACCTGGCTCGTGAGTGCAGAGTTGGGTTGCTACTGCCCGCAGGCCTGTTGTAAAAAAACGTGAGGTGATGCGGTGAAGCTTAATGAATGTTAATGGCTGTCACAGGAAAAAAATGCGTGAAATCATTTAGAAATCATTGTGCGATTGAACACATAAATCATACCTCGCGTGTGATTTTGTGTGATTATCCGAAACACGCAAAAATCACACGCAACCGTATGATTTTTATGTGTTCAATCACACAATGATTTCTAAATGATTCCACGCATTTTTTTCCCTGTGCGTCTAATAGGAAATTGAATGTTTAAAGCAAAAAATGCACGCCCGTGCCCCCCCACACACATGCGCGCACACACACACACACACATACACACACACAAACACACACACACACACACACACACACACACACACACACATACACACACGCTCAAGCACAAACACACCAAAATTTGGCCCCTTACATGTAATTTCTTCATAAAACAAGTAATAAAAACATTCTCTATATGAGAAGGTTGGTAGTATTTAGGAATGAAAGGTGATGGTAGTGTAAAAAGCAAGGGAACAAGGCTTCTGATTGAAAGGAAAAATATATCTGCACAGTCAGCCATCAGCTGCACAATTACACAATTCATATTGGGTCTGGGGACGAGCATGCGAATGATGCATGGTGGGTAGAAATCATATCCATGAGCTTAGCATTGGGTCATGTGGCTAAATCCATGAGCTTAGCATTGGGTCATGTGGCTAGATCCATGAGCTTAGCATTGGGTCATGTGGCTAGATCCATGAGCTTAGCATTGGGTCATGTGGCTAGATCCATGAGCTTAGCATTGGGTCATGTGGCTAGATCCATGAGCTTAGCATTGGGTCATGTGGCTAGATCCATGAGCTTAGCATTGGGTCATGTGGCTAGATCCATGAGCTTAGCATTGGGTCATGTGGCTAGATCCATGAGCTTAGCATTGGGTCATGTGGCTAGATCCATGAGCTTAGCATTGGGTCATGTGGCTAGATCCATGAGCTTAGCATTGGGTCATGTGGCTAGATCCATGAGCTTAGCATTGGGTCATGTGGCTAGATCCATGACACAAACTAGGCAGGCATGGTATGATTAGTGCTCGAGGACACTTCTTGGGAGTCTGCCCCATTTTGGTCATGCTGCGGCCAGGCAGTGATGGCTTAATTAATGGTGACCCTCCCAATGGCTGGAGTCCAGCCAAGCCATGCAGCCATGATAGAGCCCTCTACCACAGCTTTTACTCTCTATGGGCTCACTGAGGTGCTTCGTGTACAGCACCAGATGGAGCTCGAGCTTGGCGTTCCCTGAAGGGCTGCTGCCCAGGTATGCCATCTTTGAAAGGCTCCAAGGTACTTATTTGCAGTGCTGTCTGCTCTGCTCTTGAGCACTGTTGGCTGGTAGTGATGGGGCCAGCCTCCTCAGCTCTCTGGATCTTCCAAGCTGCTCAACAATGGCCACACCCCCTGCTATAAACACACCTGCACGGAGGTAAGTATACATACTCCCATTGCCAACCCTGGCTGGCCTCCCAGCATTCCACAACTGGGACCCAACCCTCCAGACTGAAAATTAGCGGTCATTTTCCACTATGGACACAACCCTCCAGACTGATAAGTGGTGGGATTCAACACTACAGGTCCTCAGGCCCATACATACATACAAATACATGGTACAGCAGCCCTAAGGTTTAACACAGTCAGCCATAAGCTGCACTACACATGCAGTTCATGTGAATTGGGCTCCCCGTAACTACTTGCCCTTGTGGCAAGCAACTAGGTTGTGCTATTGACACAAATAGAGCGATCATAGCTGTATTGGGCTACTTCACCTCAAACAACCTGGCCCCTGTTTGATCTACCAGGTCTGACCAGTCGAAATGTCCAGGTGACTACAACGTATGGCGACCAATCCATTCTAAGCCTACCATTATCAGAACATCATCATACACCACGTATAGCTTTAGCAATGATCAGGTAGACTCTACTAGCCCAGGTGAATATCCCAAGTTGCTACTACTGCATACCACATCCACAAATAGAAGTCTACCTTAGAAGGTTTGAGATGCATGCACATTCTAGCTAAGTAGAAGGTTCTGAAAGAACTGGTTAAGGCTGATATGCTGAAGGCCATGGTTGAGGCTGCGGGGTCAGCTCCATCCCTGAGGGAGGTGGGGCTGTTGGCAGGGTGTCTGGTGGCTTTTTCAGGTTCCAGTGGTATGATAAGCCTCAAGTGTGCTGATGTGACCTTCAATGCTGAATGCATGGTGGTAAAAATGGAGCCTAGTAAGAAGGACCAGTATCAGGACGGTGCACCCTGGTTATTGCATGCACAGGGCAGGTAACTGTCCAGTTGGCAAGATAGAGCATTATTTTGGAGAGGGGGTGGGGGTGAAGCATTGAGGGGGTACTAAAGTGCCACATTGAGGGGGTACTAAAGTGCCACATTGAGGGAGTACTAAAGTGCCACATTGAGGGAATACTAAAGTGCCACATTGAGGGAGTACTAAAGTGCCACATTGAGGGGGTACTAAAGTGCCATATTGAGGGGGTACTAAAGTGCCACATTAGCTTCTCACATATACTAGTACTTCACTGACTTGCAGACAAAAAATTTCAATTAGTAAAATACACGAGTGACATGCGTGTACTATGAACTTCAACTTGGCTGGGAAAGAGGGACTTGTCATGTGAGTTTGACCATAGATTAAAAACGTTCCGTATGGCGTAAGGTTATTATAAATCAATGCCAAACGTATGTCCCTCGTTCCCAGTAGTAGTAAATCACCAAACTGCAGTGGCGGATCCAGGATGGGGGGGGGGCACCGGGGGCACGTGCCCCCCCCCCCCCCCCCCCCCCTTTCGTTCGTCTAATTATATATTCATAGTCACGCAATATACCGTTTTAAATTGCATTTTGAACGTACAGCTACCAAAAACGTCCGCGCTTCGCGCGGGAGGGGGCACATCCCCCTCCCGCACCCACCCCCTTTCGGTGAACTACGCCCATTTCTCACTTATCTATTATTGGTGCCCCCCCCCCCTTTCAAAATTCCTGGATCCGCCCCTGAACTGAGATCAAATTTGACCCCCTGCACGTAGGCCATCTACAGCTACAAGAGCAAGAAAATAAGGCAACTACTGTGCTGGTGTAATATATCTCCCACGCAACTCAACTATATTTTAGTAGCTAATATGACAGGCATGAATATCCCAACAGCTTCACGTGACTGCAATTAGATGGCTGCGTGTTTTTGCCAAACTGTCCTTCTAGTACTTATAGCATTCGGCGTAGAATCAGCACCACCGGGGAAAAACAACACCCTCTACCTTCTTTCTCTAATCTCATATCCGAACAACGACACTTCGTTGGACTCGCCGCCGATTGCAGATTCAAACGCCATTATCCAAGGAGCGTACCTGGCAATAAGCGACATTAACAATCGCAGCGACGTACTCGCGGACTATCGGTTGGAACTTGTAGCAGCGGAGAGTGCCTGTAACATCGACTGGGTAGGGGTCATCAACCTTATCCACAATCTGTACTATGCCGAGCGCAAGCAGATCGTGGGCATAGTTGGACCAAAATGTTCAGATTCAGCCAAATCGGTGGCCTACCTCACGGGGCGTCCTGAAATAGCGCTCCTTAACGTGCACTTCGGATCCGCTCCAGAGCTTGCTAACCGTAATTTGTATCCCTACAGCTACGGGATACGTCCCCCAACATCGGTTGTGGTGGATGCAATAGTAGCTCTGTTCAGCTACAAAAAGTGGACTCGCGCATCGGTATTGTACAATCCCAAAATGTTGGTAGATTATAACTCCTTTCTACTCTTCCAACAGAAGATAGCAGGGATAGCAAATATCAGTTTTACCTCCCCCGCCTCTCCAACTTACCTTCCTTTGGAAGAATTGAGGCACTCGTACGTACGTGTCATCGTCTCCTTCCTTCGCGAGGAAACCCTACAACGAGTACTGTGCTCTGCTTACTACAAGAACATGACATACCCTCGCTACCAGTGGATACTGTTTGAACCAAGTGACGGCGGCAACGTGTCGTTCGTGTATCAAGATGAGCAGTACGAATGCAGTGGTGAACACATAAACATGGCTCTGAACCAAAGCATCGAAGTCTCCATCGACAATCCCTACTTCGATACCGCCTCAATATCAGACATAGATCCTTTTACATTGTTTTATGTGTGCCCGCATGCGAATTATCCGGAGTTGGTCGATTGCGCTATCTTATTTGATGCCGTGTGGGCTCTCGCACTGGCTCTTAACAATTCCGTTGAACCGCTGAGAGCGGTTGGTCTCTCGCTATCCAGCTACACCTATGGAAAATATGCGCACACGCAAATCATTCAACAACAAATGAACATGCTCTCCTTCAATGGTAAGTGGGGTGCAGTGCAGTTCAACTCCAGCACAGGCTATATCTCCATCATCACATGCGACCTTGTTCAGAGTAATCATCAGAGGTTGATAGGAAATTTTACCTTTCCTGATGGAGTCCTGGAGATTAATTCCAGTGCTGCTGTCTTTCTATCAACTGACTTTGAAACCAAGCTCATCGCAGTGTCCCTTCCTTTGGCTGTGGTGGTTATTATAGTGGAAGCAGTTGCTGCTATTCTGGTACTATTAGTGCAGGTCCTTAACACGGTGTACAGAGACAGCGTAGTTATTAAGGTCTCAAGTACAAGGCTCAACCACTTTGCTTACGTTGGATGCTATGTAATACTGATTGGTGTTTTGCTGTACACAATCATGGAGACTTTCCACATTGGTGAGTATGTGGAGACTGTGTTATGCAATATGTTTCCATGGACACTGATAACAGGATTAACGCTAGTATTTGCAACTGTTGCTATGAAGACATGGAGGCTTTATTACATTTTCCATTCATCCCTACAACAAAAGAAAGCTTCCAGGGTTGCGACAAGGGACAGGACATTAATTGTTGCAATTGCAATGCTGGTGGGTTTTGGTTCCATTCTGTGCCTTGTTTGGACCTTATATGATCCCCTTGTGAGAAAAACAGACTCAGCATTAACCCCAGTGGAAGATAATCATGATTTGCTTCTTGTTGTGAAGGAATCTTGTTCTTGTACATATGAGATGGCGTGGATTGTGGTAGGGATAATCTATGAAGCAATGATCATCATCTTTATTATCATTTTTGCAATCTCAATTAGAAATGTTCCAATCAAGGAGTTTCAATCACAAAGCACAATCTTTATGGCCTATTTGTTAACCCCTACATGCATAGTAGGAGGTGTAGTATATTATATCACCAAAGCCATAA
Organism: Eunapius fragilis; assembly: GCA_963681505.1. Taxonomy (NCBI): domain Eukaryota; kingdom Metazoa; phylum Porifera; class Demospongiae; order Spongillida; family Spongillidae; genus Eunapius; species Eunapius fragilis. The sequence continues at coordinate 2,388,706 of OY811985.1, forward strand.
AAGCAGAGACTGATGTACCCTTTGGAATACTGTGCTTTGCACTATTGATAATAGTCTATCTCTGTATTATCCTTCTGTTTCTCCCTCCTGTTCTGCCCATCATAAAGGGGTGGCCTGTTGTGAAGAAGTGGCCTGGTATAAAGAATATGCCTATTATCAGGAATTTGCCGTGCTGCTCTGGTAAATATAGTTTTAAAAATGCTGGAGCAAATTCAACTGAACAGCTAGGCTGAAACTGTACTTTTGATGTTGGATTTTAAAAGAATTATTGTATGCATTGTAAGACTTCAGATTTTTTGTAGCAGTAGAATTTGTAACAAAGCATGTGATAAATGACTGTAATGATCAGAACACAGAAACTGAAATAATTAAAGGATTTCTGGATAGCTGTGCCAATGGAAACGTACATGGTAGGGTACACTATAAACAATTAATTGATATAATTATGGAGGGAAAACAAACTTGACTGTATAGAAATGCCCTAATTGGGCTGGTATTGTAGAGTTATGGCTTTATGAAGTTGATTTCATTGAGCGTTTGTGATCAATTCATATGCATAATCCCTATTGCATATCATTCGCAACACTTGAAAAGGTTAGAATTAAAGTTCTGAATGAGTTCTGCAAGGAGCAGCAGAAGGTAAAACTAGCATATAAACAGTGAGGGAGCAGCAACCAGTTACACATGTACACAGACAACTATTGTACAGTCAGACTATAGATCTGCAGTGGATTGAATTCATGTACTACTGTTCTTGTCTAGGTAGGCCAGCCTTTTGCTGAAAGCACAAAACAGCCCCACGTGAAATTTGAAGAACCAAATCAATGTGGACTCACCTTCTGAGGTCTTGGAGCTCTGCATCCTTAGTCAATGCCTTCTGAGCTTCCAACCTCTCACTCTACAATGACACACATATCACACAACACAAACAGAATACCTGGAAGGTTCACTCCATGCCAACTTCTCATGCCCACCCTCATCACCTTCTCCCGCTGTATCTGCTTCTTCTTGTCAATCTCCTCTTGTTCTCTCCTCCTCTGCTCCTGCTGGTATTCATCACGTCGTTTCTGCAACGTAAGACAACTAGGTGTCAATAGTAAGTATAGCAACATTGTACAAAAGGGTAGACCTAGGTGAACTATGGACTATAGTCACACTACATTAGACATTTAATGCAATGTGCCTCTCCCCATGATGCACATAGGCCTTCCCACCTCTTGTATATCTGGATTTCTGCTTACAAGATGTTACCCTCTCCAATTAATACTCCATTTTGCATTGGAGTAATAAGTTTGCTAATTATTCACACTACTCTAATCCCCTTCCTACCTTCCTTCTGATGCTTTCTAATTTCTCACTGGTTTTGGCATCAAGTTCTTGTTGCCTTCTTCGTTCAGCTAGCTCCTCTGAACTGAGCGAAGGTCCTCCTAATGATGATACAAATGGGGAGAAGTTTGCATGTCTCACATGCATGAATGTGCGTGGTTCAAGCATCACAACCCCCCCCCCCCCCCCCACCACAGTGCTTTAACATCCTCTGACCCACCTATTCGTTGTGGTCCCTGTCTTCTAAGTTCGTCCTCCAACCTTTGCCGCTCTGTTGCACGGTAGCTGTTATGGTCAGCTTCCTCCTTCTCAGCAACTGGGTGGGAAGGGAGGAGAGGCAAACAATAAGCCAAAGCTTCATAAGTGAGCGATAGTAGTTCAGGATGACACCACACGTGCCTTGCTTCAGCCGCATGTGTTTGGTGGTAGAGGCGCTTGAAGGAAGGGGTACGGCTGCAGGCGGACTAGAAAGGAGAATGACAGGACAGCTGCTGAACATTGACTGGTTACATATGCATCAATGCATTGATACAAAAACTGTGCTGGAGCCATGTAGCAATGGTATTTGCTATAATATCCTACCCATCTGTAAACAAAACTAGGGAGGGGAAGGAGGAAGGATTTAAAATGTTAGCCTATGAATTCATATACAAAATAAATAATAAAACAAGATCATACCTATCCTCAATGCATTGGTGTGACAACTGACCAAGTAATAATGGCTCTTACATTTGATGAGCTAGTATATAACTCAGCCTGCTGAAAATGTAGAACATTGAAGTGCTGGTTATAATGCCTTCATGCCTTGCTAAACAAGAGAATGCTATACATTGACATCTACTCCCAAACTCCATTTGTCTCTACAGCAAGAGGGGTGCAAACTATGCAGCCAAATTCAGATCAATCAATATCATTTTCCACCTCATGCTTCCTCTTTTCCAGCAGAAACCCCAGCCTCAGATATAGTCTAATTTAGTGGAGTGATGTCAGAAGCTGCAGTCTATATAAGTTACCAAAGGTTAGCATTTAAGTGCTGCTATATTCCTTCCTTAAGTGCTCAAACTACTTCCAGCTTCAAGGAAGCAGGTAGAGAAACACGATGATCGACACACACTATTATGCAGACAATTGTAAGGTGTGGTGACATGACATTCCCTCATTACATGATGTCAGAAGGAATCTGGAATCTCTCCCGGGCACAAAACTTAAAATGTATGATGGGGCTGAATATCTGACATGAAGAGAGGACCTATTCCAAGCAGCCATTACTAGACGTCATCATTATCAAAATCCCGGCTGGTGTGACAAGTTTGCCAAGTCACAGCACGAGGGGAGGGAGGATACAGAGAGTAGTTTGCTCTGTGTGCACATGACAAGGAATCAAACAGTTGTCACAGTATGAAAGGTTGTGATGTGATAGCAAGCAAGATTGCCTGAACTGAAATCACATCAGATATTGTACAATCAATTGCTGATGTGGTGCTTGATGAGGCACAATAAGAGATCAGCAACAGAAAAGTGATGGGGTGGTGAGTGAACTCCCAAACTTCCTCTAACTGGGTCCTTAGTGTGCTTGAAGCAAGGACTCTTTTAAGCAGTGTACATTGCATATTAACATAATCATCCAACATATCTAATTTTGAGCTAGTGAGGTGCTCCAATTAGAGATGCTGACTTTTGTTTATCACTAAGATAGCAGCATCCGCTCGGCTTCCCTGCGTACCAGAAACCCCCAACAATATTGGCAGGGAACCGTTTTCAGAATGTTTTGGCATCAAGGATGATTAGGCTAACATGCAAACAAAGAGGGGGGAGGGGCCAACATTGTGAAGATCCTATGTTGATATTAGTGTGCTGACAGGGATCAGAATGTGCTATACACATATAGAACTGTGGGAGGTGGTATGAAGCTCTGACACAAGGTGGTGACAAATACAATAACTACTAGCTTTCAGCCATATTTGGGGTACAAGTACAAGGGAAAACAATACCCACTTGCACTCCAATAGAGGTTATGCGATCACATGCCCACACATGACCACTATCTATAACGGTATGTTCAAAATTCGTAGGACAAAGACTAAGGCACAGTTCAATCACTTGTTAGTACTGAGGCTTATAAGGTTCGATCCAAATAGATAGACTACGATCAAAACAGGTACAACCGTTAACAGACACGTGGCGGGTAAAAGTGTCTGCCGCTATCATGTTCCAGGTGGGAAGAGCCCAGAACAGCTTTTGTGGCACGCAGGAGCAAATTAGGAATGAAATGATGGCTAATTCTCTCAAATACATATGAGTACACGAGCACCATGGGTACAACCAGTTAAATCGCATTATAGCGTCCATCGCATAGCCTCTATATCACTCAGTATCCCCTAGGTACCGTCCCGATCAGCGTGGCTTCGAATGCGCAAGCAAGCCCATTACCGTGGTGTGCTTAGACGTTTGTATAGGCATTAGACCATATGATATGCATACAACGTGCAAGACATGCAGCTGAACCTCACGTATGGCTAGTCCCCCATTGATGGTCGTTGTCGCTACCAGCTTCTGTTTGGTCGCGTGACTCATCTTGAGTAGTGTGATGCACGGCAGACGGTTTCTGCTGACGAACTCTACTACTGTACGGTGGAAGGGTTCTACTATAGCTCATTCCGTAAATGTTGATGTGGGTGTGGCTTAGGGTTTAATTTTTCGCGTTATTAATCGTTAGGAAATAAATTCATTCACGTTCTGCCAGTACAGCATCCCTTTTACATTTGGCGGTGCATGCTCGTTGTACAGGTCCATTGGAGATTGGCCCGAAATAGCCTATCAGACGTTCTGCAACTCGCATCTGCGTCATCTGTTAGTAAGCATTACATGTACATCAAAGCGTCAAAGAGTTACTTTGCGAGCGAAAAATGAAAATCTGTGAAGGCAGCAACTGCAGCTCCTGTTATCTAGCCACCAACACAGACAGAGGTACGGCCGAGGACACGGGTCATTTCAAAGAGATTGATCGTAGCAGGATCGAGTGAGAAAAAGTGCCCTCGTAGTGCAATCCGACAGCAGGAGTCCTACTCAATGCGATTGCACTGAAGGAAATTCAACGTTGTCAGTATCAAAGACAGCAGTTGTGATGAGGATACAGAGAGTCCTCCATATGATGATGGCACCGGCAACAATTAAGAAACTGCTCAACTGCGTTTCTAATTTGTAGTGAACACATTTCAACGGGAATGAGAATATTAAAAAGATAGCCTATTATTAATACTGCCATAATCTGCCTTGTATATTTAGCTCCCGTACAAGAACCCTGCCTGTTATAAACATTTCTCCATTCACTTCCCGTTCAATTAATTTTTAACGCGTCACGCGGGTACTCAATTTTTATGTCCGCAATTGCTGGACATGTGAGGAAGCTGAAGGTTGTAGCAGCAATAACGAGGGATTACCAAATGGCGAAGCAGAAGCAGGCTGCTATACCTGTGATTCCAAAAAGCTAACAAAAAGTGAAGAGGTTAAAGTTTTCCAATGAAAAGCTTCCGGCAAAAGGACTTGAGATGAGTACTTTGAAAGATCGGATGGCAAGATATTATATCTTTCTCCTGAAGCATTACAAAAGGATCCAAATAAGCTAAAGCCATACACTGGACTGCCTGATTGGACAGTGTTCAGTGGCTTACATTGGACAGTCTGGTTGAACGGTGTTTATAGTGGTTTAATTATTAAACCACTATAAACACCGTTCAACCAGACTGTATTTTAATACACTGGACTGCCTGGTTGGACGATGTTTAGTGGTTCAATACACTGGACTGTCTGATTGGACAGTGTTTAGTGGTTTACTTTGTCACTAGCACCTGCTTTCCCTGCTTTTCAGAGGATCCTCATGTTTCTGATGAAAGTTTGGTTGAATCTCCATGATCAAGATTTGGCATCGCAATTCAAATGTGTCTCGCAATTTTCACAGAGTTTTAGATGTGATACATGTGAAGATGGCCAGAACGGTATGCTCTTTAAAAGAAAATACCTACAAGTTTTCGCCAGTTCAATCAAGCACAGTCATATCGAGAAATCGCCCATACATCGGCGGTCATCTTGCATGTTATTGAATTATAAATGACGTTAAAAAATTCTAAAAATCGATCTCAATGTACGCTAGTATTTTCACTGCTATAAGGGCAAGCAATGTTATACGAAAATCAAGGCACAAATATAATCACTACCGCATCTAATTATAAAATTCAGCACATAACGTCATCATTTTATTAATGAACTCTCTACTGTTAACTTGAACACGTGCTACAATTACGGATGACGTAAAATAATATATCGTTATTGCAAATGGTGGATACGCTTTAGTATATGGCATCATAGGCGGCCCCAGCGCTTACCGAAGGGAGGGGCCAACCCCACGAAGGGCGCCAAAGGGGGAGGGGCCAACCTCACGAAGGGCGCCAAAGTGGGAGGGGCATTATCGATTTTGCAATCTTAGTCATTTGTTAATCGCTATTTGTACGCTCTGATGAATGTTAGTAGCTATTTTACACATAGTTACATATAATAATCATATTGCAACGCTACAGTAAAATTACTTATAGGGGCTGGGGGGGGCGCCTTAACCAGGGGAGGGGGGGTGCCATGGCCCCCTGGGGCCGCCTATGGGCATGTTATTTGTGCCAGCCACATCGACCGCACAATCGATACGCACACGACCATACATGTATATGGCACGCAGCACACGCACGACGTCACGGCTTGTGAATACTATTACTAACTTGCAGCATACGCACGACGTCACGGCTATGAAATTTACACGCCATATACGGCAATTCTTACTTGTAGCACACGCACGACGTCACGGCTATGAATATTACACGGCCCATAGACGGCAATTCTTACGTCACGCTATGAAATTCAAATTCACACACCGATTTCACACACTTTTTTTTTTAAATCCCCCTAATGGGAATGATGTAGTAAAAAAGCAAGAACTGTCATATATGTTGATATGCACGCAATTGCGATGGGTATTTTTGTCGAACTGATAATGCCCCTTCCCCCTAGCTTGGCGAGGTGCAGTACTTACTGAATCTTATCTATTTCTCAGTATGTGTTGTTACATTCAATTTTAATCTTCTAGTTAGCGTCATGCACAGAGAACATATGAACACGGGTTAGGCTATAAGAGACGCATGGCTGCATTGATATATCAGCTTCCTTTCTTCACACTAAAGCTGTGTGGCCATTCACTGACAAGAGGTAAATGGCAGTACAGCCAACCTTATCACTTCACAACGTGGATCTGAGAACATAGAACCCTGAGACACACTCCAACTATCCAACATATATAGTAGTGCATTTTGGTTTGTCCCTTTTTTTACATCGTGATGTGCAAATGTATAACAAGAAAGTATAATGCTAGAACATGCAGTTCAATGAACATGGAATAAACACGGGCTACTATTAGTCGCATTAAGAAGTCTCTGACATTGACCTAAAAAGATATTCCATAGTCATCGCATGGATATAAAGGGTCAAAGTTTTCCTTGAGTGCTGCCATTTCATCACCATGTCATAGCTCAAATTTGTGTCTGGAACCTCAACACTCTCAATATTGCAACCTTCAGAAAATTCAATGCCACATGACAATATTGCATCCTAAATAAGAATAATGACAGTGATAAACCCTTTGGGTGAAAAAGGTACCAAAACAACGCAAGCATACAAACATTATTCCCATTTAAAGCAGAGGAGATATTAGAGAAAACTGTCCATATATATGACACAATGTCCAGCAAAATCATTCTGGGTATAATTTTATCACTATAAAATTTGCATGCTATATACATGTAAAAACATGTTTGCAATCATGCTAGGCTACTTTTTAAAAAATCTTACACTTGTTCCCAAACCTTTTTTCTCTATAGGAATCAGTTACTGTGCATTTGAGTGCTGTAGTTTTACAAAACACATCCACTTATGTTTTTCCAGTCCTAAGTATGTACCCTGTAACCATTTAATTTTATCATTTATGAAAACCTCTGTTGCTTCATTCATACCAATGATTCAGTCACATGTCTCATGCATCAAAAATGGAACACTGTTTGTTTAGATCATATTGTGAATTGGAAAGTGGGCACTAAATTTGTACAGCAATACCCATAATATTCACTTCAACTCTCTGAATGACTACACAACCCACAATCATTTCTAGCCTGATGGGTTGATGAACTTTGTACTCCAGGACTTTGTAATCCAGGTAACTAACACGTACCTTTCCATCACACTTACACGGGAACCCACCATGCAGAATTATCCATCACGTGCGATGCAAATGTCGGCATACTCTAATTCAAGGTGCACTTTTAAGATTACAATATAACAGAACTAACCTATTATCAAGCATTCACCAGTTTCTTGAACTGGTATCAAAATGCTTTAAACAATATCTACTCTGCACTACAAGACTTATAAACCTGCATTAAATGTACACACACACAGATGTCCACACACACACAGACAGATGTCACACACACACACACACACACACACACACACACACACACACACACACACACACACACACACACACACACACACACACACACACACACACACACACACACACTCACTCACTTGCATGTGCACGCGGAAGGTCAAAATTATTGGGGGTGGGGTGGCGCTATATAAATATAGTCAATGAAATTCATGAATATTAATACTACTTGGCTAACACTTAAACGTTCCAAAACATGCTCTGCGTTCATCGTTGCACGCGATGAAATCCTTTGCAACCTCTACCAAATCAATAGCTTCAGTAGTATCTTTGGGAACATGTAGTAAAAAGCAATTGTTCAATATTTTCTCTGTCATGGTCGATCTTAGATATGTTAGCAATCGCTTGAAAGCAGAAAAGCTTCGTTCTGACATGGACGACGTTACAGGGATCGTGAAAGACAACCTCAAAAGTTTATGCACTTCTGTAAGCATTTGCCTGTTGGCATAAGTGCACATTATTGCTTCAGATATCATCTGAATACTTGTGACCTTCTTCACATGAGGCAGAGCAACATGAATAGCATCTATAAGAACTCCTAGTTGTTCGATGTTAATTTATTAATTATAAGGCACACTCAATTAGGGGGCTCAGCCCCACCTTCGCCCCCATTAGGGAGGCTAAAGACCCTCCAGCCTCCTCACCCCACCCCCATTCCGCCGCTACTGGTACACAGACTGATGTCCACACACACTCAGACACACATGCACATACATATAGACAGATGTCCACTGACACACGCTTGTATGTGTACACAGACAGATGTCCACACACACACACAGACAGATGTCCACACACACACACTTGCATGTATACATAGACTGATGTCCGCACACACAGACAGATTTCCACACAGACAGATGTCCACACACATGCACACACACACACACACACACACACACACACACACACACACACACACACACAGATGTCCACACACAGGCATACACACACATGCACACACACATACACACACTAAGGAGTACTAGTTACTATTCCCAATTCCTCCTAACATGGTACCTGTAGACCAGGGGGTGGGTTTGTCATATTAGGAGCAAACCTGGGGGTGCATGGGAGCAATAAATCCCTGGACTACGTACACATACAAACCCACACACTACAATGGCATATGCAATTCGACACACCAATGCATATGCATACGCATGCAAGTACACATACACATATATACGTCACTACCACCACCTGCACCTTAAAAATAACGAGATATAAAATTATTATTATTTATATAAATACTTCCTTTGTCATCCATATATTCATCCAGTTTACAATGCCTTAAGTTGGTTGTGAACACTTCATTCTGTTCACAGGTTTCTTCAGGTGTAGCCATTGTGAGTGGTAGTTTCTACGTTTATAAAACACAAGGGCCGGAAGCAGCACTCACTCCTGCATGCTGAAGATACAAACACACAGGGTTAATACAAGCAGGCACGCTTTTATAAAATGTGCTCAGAGCGTCATGCAAGTGCAGTACTTTACACGCACCGGCATCGCGCTCTTTGGCTGCTACCCAAGCACACTGAGCCTCGTTTAGACTGGACTATGTGTGCTTAGGCGACTTACTTGCGTTGTTCACATCCCAGATTTGAACATGGATCCATAGTGCAGGCACTCAGTTGCTCCATTTGTTCACATGTATATAAGATGTGACCAAACTCAACTTGGGGCCTGAGTGATCGATATGGGCTTTAGTAGGCCCGCTCACAAAACTTAACGTCTGCTGAGACTTCCTCTACTGAAAGTCCTAGCAGACATAGCACCATTGACGCCCAGCAGCATCCGTAGACTATAACTTCGAAACACTTGTTGTAAACATAAAATTCAACCAGTGGGTGTGGTAGTTGATTAATTTCTTTCTGTTAAATGATTGATACAAGTCGTGCACAAAAGTACATAGCAACGCGTACTTTGCGACCATGCTTGCCACAAAACCTATACATGCCTGTACAGTAACAATTAATAAAGCAACGCTATTGTGGTGGTTCACTCTCAAGTCTCATAGTACAGGCCGAAAACATGTAGTTACTAATAATTCCATGAAGTATTTGTATTGTGTGGGCATGTTATAGTGGTTGCGTTGTAACCGTATACTAGAACCTGTTGGTGGTAAATTAAAAATAATCAACCCCTGATTTTTCACGGCGCGGGTGCAAGCTAGTTAAATCATAATTATGTATAATCACAGCCCCAGTCCATAACATAAATTACATCACTGCACGTTCAATAGGAAATGCGGTGATGTAATCCATCTGCGGATGAGTACAAACCAGACCTGTTTTCAAATTTTGCATCCTGTTTATCCTTCCAATGGAGATGCACAAATTCATTTCCCCAGCCTACAATGAACCTTGCATGCACTACTTACATCCAATGCAAGAACGTTCGTGACATAATCTGATAACACTGTTTATTGTACTGTCCCAATTATTCTAATTGTCAATATAAATTAATGCATTAAATAAAACAAATAAGTGTTTAGTACAGTTAAGTTTAGTTACATATTAGGCTTGGTGGGCTGTGGTGGTGGGAGGAGCTAGGGGTTCTGGGCAACACGGAAACCTCAATGGCTGCTGTATAGGGGTTTTGATACAATTCATTTCTTTATTTAATTCAGATAAACACTACTGTAATAATTGCGCATCTACAATCCAAAATCAATAATCGCCAGGTAAACTTATTACAAGTGAAACGAGAATCCATTGTCTCAGACGCATTGGAGGCAGCCAAAGATATACATTTCAATGTTAAAGCCCACGCGTCATGTGACCATGAAATAGCTCTATACCAGACCTGCCTGCCTGCCAAGGCAATTGTAATCCGTTTTCTCAAATCTTATGGGGGCATTCCTGGAATTTGGTACACCTTGATTTGTGGCGCCAAAAGCTGTCCTGGGGTGTGTGTAGGCAATTTTGTAGGCCTAGTTCGCGGTCCCTATATAACTACGAAAGCTGAATCTAACTAGTCCCAGCTCGAGCCAAGCACTCAGCCTCGAACCAGGCGTACTAGTACTACAATAGCACTAGTATGACTTGCTCGAGGCTGTATGCCTAGTTCGAGCTCGGCCTAGTTAGGTTCAGCGGTATGATCGATAGAGCAAGTCGCGGTTCATTATATTCATTCTAGTAAGGGCGGGCATACATGTAATGTGACAAGTAAATAAAAACATTCTCTAACGAGAGAGTTGTTGGTATATAGGATTGACCAATGGTGGTGTAAAAAGCACGGAAACAAGAGTGACAGAAATTTTACTGGAAAATTGAAATAGGCCTATATTTACCCAGGCATGTTCGAATCTCTTGCAACAGATGAGTGAATCTACACCACACGCATTTACTTCTCTTCCTCTTTCTCTTCCATATATCCTCTCTAATTCCACTATCTCCTGTTGCTGTTCCTTCTCAATCATTCTAACCTCTCTTTCCCCTTCCTTCCTTCCTCTCCTCTCCATCCTCCTGTTCCTCCTCCCTTCCTTCCTCTCCCCTCCTCCTCTACCCCTCCTTCCTCTCCCCTCCTCCTCTCCCCTGAGTGATGAACTCTTTGATATCAGTTTCGCCGCAAGCCATGTGATTTAATTGACTGATGGATTCTTAATTGATTTTTGGCTCGTGACTTGTGTTGTTAATTACATTCCAATGTGCTCTCCCTATTTTCGCCAGATGTATAAAACTACGTCTGGGTACGAGATGAAGTAGAAATCCCTAACGTACGTACGTCCGTATTTCAATTTTTTTGTGAGCACGAGACGGGGACACTAGAAGAAATACTTCTGTGGAGTATGGAACCGAATTTTCAAATACGAAGACCTAAGTTTAAAAGCGGAGAATAGTTGCTTTGTGTATCAGCTATATTTTTCTGTCATGAGCTAACGGTAAAACTTTAAGGTTTTGACGTTATAGACTGTGGAATTTTGTGATGAGGAACTCACCCCGTTGACTTCATGAACATTTGAATAAAAGGCCCCTACAATTCAATGGAACCGAGGGCTTATTTGGGAAAAATATGGTGATGTGTTTAAAAATCTTGCCAAATGTGCCGCACTAACATTCTGTCATGAGCTAAGTTGTAAAAAACATTTGGTATGCTTTCCCCATACTGTGTATGGAACGATTACGGAAATATGTCGTGATTATGCAAACCGCGAATTAATGAAGAGCTCCCGTCGATATGTGCTGGAGTAATTACAAACACCATTCAACAGTGAATTTCTGATTAGGTATAACCCCACTTCTTTTGTTTCGAAATATGCTGGAGGACGGATGTCAGATAAACAAATAGTTAAAAGATCAGCATTGATGACATACTTGCTCCCAGGAAATTTAGTGATTGTTGACAGAGGGTTACTGCTGATGGCATGAGTATTGCTGAAGTTAAGATACCCACTGAAGGAAGAAGGCAGTTCTAAAAATATATAGGTGGATTTGGGACTGATATGAGCTATCTAGCATTCGAATTCATGTTGGATGTTTAATAGGCATATTGAAGCTAAAGTACACAATACTAAGATGCATTCTACCTATTAATAATGTTAATTTCACACACTACTAAATTTTAGTAATGAGCATGCTGGTATAGATAACCTGGTTCAAGTGTGTCAATAAACTTGTGTGTTGTGTCCTTCAATTATTCCTGCACAATAGCTATTTGGTGACAATGTTATTTTTAGTTTTCCTTTTGGAATTCATTTGCGGTGCATAAGATGAGCGTGGTGTGTATTCGTAGACACTTAAAAGTGAAATCATTGTATGGAACACTCAGAATTATCACATGCAGCAAAGCATCATGTTTTGCCATGGCTTGGTCCTCCCCAATAACACCGTGTTGCATCGGTGTCTTCACCGTTTTGGTCACCACACTGTGATTCATCACATTCCTTCAGCATGTGGCTTCCAATTCCACTACATTTGATTTATTAGGAACAGGTTGCCGCTTATGCCGCTTGCCGACTAGTTCAAGAAGAAGTCTATAAACAAAAAAAGTGCTGCAGTTTGAGGCTCAAAACACCCTTTATCACGCTGATCACTCCATCAAAATTTTGTTCTCTGTCCAATCAAAATGGTAGCATTTTTAAAATTCACACCTAAATATAACCAATCATTTTCACCCGTTTCTCGAGGTGGACTTCTGGCAAAAAAGTGGTCAGGCCATAGCATAGCCCACATCTCACCGGCTGCTACACACGGCCCTGCAACGCGATCCCAACATGAATTCTATACAAGACAATCAGGGGCGGATCCAGGATTTCAGAAGGAGAG